>OX376704.1:7764649-8364649 GCA_947389935.1 Agrilus cyanescens
ACAAATTATAATAGCTTAACTTACTTGGGTAATTTTTCAACGAAATTAAGTTTCGATGTAAAAAATGTATGTATGTATGTATGTATTTCGATGTATGCTCAAAAAGCCGTCAATGAATTTACAAAACTCGGCAGGTAGTCTACGCCATCTATATGATATTTAATATGTTGATAGCGCCCGTATGTAGGGTTGAATCATAGGAGAGCTATAAACCGACTTATAGGAACCTCTGGGACGCAGTAATGGAATTCCGCAACATCTTCTAGATCTAGAGGATAACGTACTGAAGCTGGCAATTCCGAAGCTTGGTTGTGGACTGGATAACCTGGATTGGAGGATCGTACGAAACATGATTGATGTCCTGTTCCACCGTACTGGAGTGGATATTTTGGCCTGTTGCAATAACCCGAATCGGGCCAATCATGAGAAGACCGTGGACTGTTACTTCTGTGGGAACACTCAGTATCGGTCGTAATATGTAAATTATCACACTCTGTGCAGCAGAATGTAAATTCTGCTGACAGAAAACATTGTCAGTTTTAGCCACAAATTAGGTCAAAACTCAAATATACACACCAACGTAAACTGCTGAGTTCGGTATCTCCATAGGTACAATGTAAATATTTTTAGTATAAACACCTGTGATTTATTGTAATAAAGTGAAGTCTAATCCTGACTCGTTTATCATTGGAATCTGAAATACGCTTCCAATACAACGGTTCTTATTAGAACCAACCTCTACACGCACCTTCATGGTAGCTGCTAAGTTCGCTACACTACTATTCCCGGAGCGGATGTCGAAAAGACGAGAACTGCAGATTCCGGCATGGTCCTGCGGCAAGTAACGTGAAAATGTTTCGGGACGAAACATCCTTAAGGAGGGGGCAGTGTAGCGAACGCGAGCGTGCTTGTGTGCGACCAGGTACGCTTGTAAGCGTTGCCGGCCGGCTCAACTAGCCGCGGGCGGTTTTCGGCAGTGTATACGTGTGTTTGTAGGCGTGTGTCTCGTACCTCTGTGGGAACACACTGTATAATGCCTAAATTGGAAATTAGCACACTCTGCTGACAGAGAAGTGTAACAGTTCTGGCCGCCAAACTAGATCAGAACACAAATACGCACACTAGCGTAAATGGCTGATGGCGCATTCTACCATAAGACATATGTAAATAAACTTTGTATAAATAGCTGTAAATTATTGTAATAAAGTTAGTCAGTCTAGTCTAACTCTGACTCGTCTTCATTCCACTCTCATACCGCAGTAGGTATTCACTCTCATACCGTAGCAGGTATAGTTGGTACATCACCGATGCTGGACAACTGCACGTATCTAATCGGTTCTTCTTAGAACCACATAAACACGCATCTGATCACGTTAGCGACACACGACGTCCGCTACACCTCCCTTCCAAGAAAGTAATTAAGCGGTTCGCCGAAAACGTAAACAATCTTACAAACTACCAGACTTTTCTGGAATGTTCCATGATGACCGTAACAGTGGTAAAATCCGAAATAAATCGACAGTGTTAAAAGTGAAGAGACAAATAAATAGAGACGCGCATATAAGTGAGTGTTGTAAATAAAGTAAAGTAAGCTAAGTTCTGCATTAATTAATAGTGTTCTTAACTAGTTATTATTAAATAAGTATATATAGTGTTCGTGTACTTTAGTCTTGTAAATAAAAATTTAATAAACCCACGAACACTACAATATATATGGGCTACGCAAAATAATATTATCTTTCATTTACCTAAAAGATATCTCTTAGTACTCTACTCCCACGGTTATTAAACTAATACGGTTGTCTCACTTCGATCAGCTTGCAGGCGCGGGGAGACAGGGGTCTAGTTAGATTGTGACGTACTTCAGAATGTACGAGCTACGGGCGACTTAGTCTACGCCAATAGTGTGTCGGCTACTCGCTTGTAGTTTTCTTTAATAATAGACTATTTACCATACTAAAAGTGTTTGATAAACTGAACTAGTGCTTAAGGGTAGGTTAAATTAAGAGATTATATAGATAATTCATAAAAACGAACCAAAAATATTTTACATTTCCATAGCCATTGTCATTATAGGTACATAAACTTGTATGTACGTATAAAATATTATATAATTGCGATTAATAATGACACCAGTAATAATATAAGTAATTCAAAGTAAGTAATCAATGAGTTGTGATCACTTTTCGAACTCCTAAATTGTAATAATTTTATAAAAATAATTCTACTACACACATGCAAATAAAATTATAACTGATTCTATTCTAACTGGCAACTATTTATGTAAAAATTAAGCTACCTACTTAAAATTATCTGGACATTTTTTTTTCAGTAAAATAATGCAATTATGAATAAGCTAATATAAATAAGGGATATTACTCAATTCTGAAGGTTATCTTCAACTTGTAGACCATTTATAAGATGGTAGGAGGTGGAATACGTTGTAGTGTCGATTCTTGTAAGAGCCAACAGGGAAAAAATTAGGACTTGTCTTTTTTTTTTTTTCCATTCCCAAAAGATGTTCAGTTACAAAAAGAATGGATAAATCGATGTCATCGAGTCGATAAAATTAATGTAATAAACGCCCAGATTTGTAGCCTGCAATTTTTACCTTCAGATTTTGAAAGAATATAGCAAGGAAATTTTTTAAAAAAGAGGCCTGATATCGGAAGCCGTACCAAAGATATTAATCATCAACAAATTCCTCCGTGGTTACAATATCTTTCCTTTGGGGGACTTATTGAACCTTTCGAATCTTTTTTAAATTTAGTTAAACGATTAGAAAAACTATTTAATTAATTTCCCAGGAACAAGACAATTAGGGGTGGAAAGAATATTGCAAAGAGAACAGCACGTTTTCTTTTAAAAAAATGCGATACAGCTGATTCAAGTATCATCCATGAAATTAGCCGCCAAAGAATATTTATAAGAATTAAGTATTTAAATTTACAACTTCAGGAAAAATCTCTGAAACGAAGAATAACAACGACACGTTCGATGACTAAAGAAATTCAAGCGAATTGTCAATTACCGTAATTACATATTATTATTTATTATTAATTAATTTTTCTCATGTATGCTCTAACAGAGTATCTACATTTTGCCACTGCTTTACAACTTATTTTAACAAACTTACTTTCTATGCTTCTACTACTCTCACATACCTACTCGCATATTTCCTCGCACAAATCACCTATCAAAACTTCTACCATTAATTCCCACATTTCATTTTCTAATCTGTCCGCTTTCCATTCGCACATAATTTTTTTTTACATCCTCTTTTTGAATATCCATTGCTACACCACAACTAAACAAGTGAGTCAAAGTTTCCACTGCTCCATAACACAACCTACATTCCCAAAATTACATATTATTAATAACATACATGAACATTCTCTTAAAAATACATATAAAAGCACCTATTTAAGTATATTTTAATACTATAGAATTAATAAAAAACCGGTAAGTTTCAATTATATTTCGTGTTGCATTTACTTCGCATCTTTCCTCTACGCTGTACATTCTGAGATACGTCATCGGCCAGTGCGCTCTGATTGGTTGGCAGCAAGTGAGGCAACCGTATTAGTTTAATAACCGTGCTCTACTCCTACGTAAAATATGCGAACGTGGTTATCATGTATGGTCGGGTTATCGGTTTTCTGTTTTACCTATGAATTTTCTAAGGTTCATTGTCGTATTGTTCTTTTTTGTTGTATACTACTTCTATTGATTTTTTTGCTTATTCTTGTTATTTCACGGTTGAGTT
This sequence comes from Agrilus cyanescens, assembly GCA_947389935.1. Lineage (NCBI taxonomy): Eukaryota > Metazoa > Arthropoda > Insecta > Coleoptera > Buprestidae > Agrilus > Agrilus cyanescens. Next base: position 7,768,416 of record OX376704.1, read on the forward strand.
CTTTTGTTCTTTTCTTCGTGTATTACTCTTTTCTCTGATGTGATAGATGTTTCGTTTCTTCGTTTGTATGTCTCTTTTTTCGTGGCAGTTGTTTTAGAAACTCTTGTAATTTTTATTATGGTTTTGTCTGCATGTGTACTAAAAGCACCCATAAATTTAGTTTTACACTAGTCTTCTGAAATATCCAGTGGTTCTCTAGTGTAGTCGGCAGATTTTGTGTGCTTTGTATAGGAACATGCCGTTCATGGAGTAATAATCACTTTCGACTGCAAATTCAACTAGTCCCTGACCGTGTGGAATTCTTATTCCGTGTGCATATTGTCCAATATTTTTTCATCGGTATTCTACGCTTTCCCAATTTTTGCGTTGAAATCTCCACGCAAAATTATATTTTGTGTGTCTAAGGCGAGTTGCATTGTTGTATGGTAATGTTTTATATCTTCTGAAGTGCGTTGCTGTACGGGAGCGTATTATTGGACAAGTGACCAGGTAGAGTTATCAAATACTTGTATTTATAATAAGGCTACACGGTCCGAAAAAACTTTTTATATTCACTACCTATATTATTCTTTAAATGTTTTTTAATCAAGAATCCCCAATCCATCTCTTCCGGTCATCTCAGATGCATGCATTGTTATTTGTTTATTTTTTTTTACGCTGAAGAACTTCGAACTTTCAGGTTCAAACTTCAGGAACCACCGGCTGCATCTACCCTCGGCACTTTTATTTGTTTCAGTAAATGGCGCCCGAGCATTTTGTTTAGTAATTTTTCTTAAATTTTGTATTATTATTTCCTTTTCTGCTGCAATACATCAGTTTAATTTAGTCCGATACTTTTTCTCTTTTTGCTTATCAGAGGTTTTTTGTGTTGATAATCTTTTTTAGTTTAAATTGATTTCTTTAAATTCATTAGAAAATAACCTTGAGCATTACATCTTATTCAAATTATTAATTTTTGCTTAACAAACTAATGTTTAATTAAAGTTAAACCAAATTTTTTGTAAAAATACAAGAATGATTTAAAATAGGACGTTTCTACTTAGGCCGCGTATGACAGGTAGCGATACTTATCAGGCCGTGTCATATAATATAGAATTTAACATTTTACGGGTTTATCAACGAATACGTGCAAAAATTAACTAATACTAGTAAACTAAAAAAGTTGCATAATATCAAACGCAATAAAACTTAAAAAAAGATTTACGCCGAGCATTGAAACATTGCAAACAAATCTGCGGTTCAGCGGGACATGATTTGCAGAATTTATACACCACTTTTACTTTTTTTCGAGCTTGTTCACGACCGGCTTCCTTTTTAACTTTTTCATAGCACAAAACATTTTCTGCTAATCTGACCTTTATCACCTTTACTCTCTTCTATGTGATTATGTCGCTGCCCAGTTTTGGATTTCCTTGGGCTTTCATGATGGGACAATTGTTTTATTTCTACTAGTTCTACTAGTTTTTCACGAAAACTGCATGTAGATATTTAATGTTTTGATATACGTTTGTATACTACCCAGGCGTTAACAATAGCCATTCCTAGTTAAAGTTCTAAGTCTACTTTTCTGTACCATTTTATACTTTCACGTAAAGTAGTACCGTACGATCCCATTTGATCTGAGAGATCTATACGTGCTTTGCCTTTATTTTAATCTGACACAGCCAATGTTCTTTCAGTGGCCTTCCGTGATTTTCGTACTCTGGTTTGAGACCTGGCTTCACTTTGGCTACTACACGTCTCTTCATGAATATTTGTTTCAACACGGGGCATCTCCTCGTGATCGGAAGAAGGCAGTGATGTTTGATAGGTACCTGAAAGCTGGTTCTGGTTGATTGAAGTTTCTTGATCGACATCAATTGAAGTACTGATAGATGGAAGTGAAAGGATGTTTATGGAAGGATATCTTTGGATGGGCTTCGTTTTTCCGAAGTCGTTTTGTTACTCGACTCAAATTGGAGAATGCTTTGTTGATAAAGTTCTAACATCCCTGGTGTCTTTCCGTTTTAGCACAACTATTCCGTTTTGATCTTCTCGGGATGTAATCTCGCCGCTTTTTATATCAGCCTATAGGATTTCTATAAGCAAATCTTTTTGTTTGCTTGCTGTGTACCGATAAATTGTACATTTTTGGCCAATAAATCTTTCGCTAAGTCGTAACTCGTATAAAACTTATCGACGTAAAGGGTTCCGCTTTGATCTAAAAGACTGTGTAACAGTTCCATGCAAACATTTCTTACTAATCCGGTTTCTTTTTTTGCCAGTTGAAGATTTTCCGCTATAAATTTTCGTAGACCATGAATGAACACAACTTGAAAAGTTTAATTCCATATCGGTGAGCCTTGTTGGGAATATACTCTCCACGGCACTAGGGCATCAACTACAAGAATTGATTCTCCAGGACATCGAAATATATGAATGACAATATAAAAACTGTAATTTAAAAAAAAAACAATCTGAAATTCAAAATGTGTGTATTAGTTTCTGTTGCAAACATTTTACATATTTTTAAAAACAAAAAACAGAAAGGTTTCAGCCGCAGTTGCCAACGAAACGCTGTACACAATAATTTCTATCGACCACGGCCTACAAGCAAGGACCTTAGTTTTACTTATTATTGATACTGTTATGGACGAATGCTACGAACGACTAATATCAACAGCAGCCGTTACCATCGTGAGACAAGGCCCGCGCACCGAAACGAACAGCCCATGTACGGAATCTGTTTAGTCGAGTAGGGAAAGGATAATACAGTGCAATTTTTTTTTTATTGCGAATTCTCGTAGAAGTTGATGAGAAGAGCATTTGTGCAAATTTTTAACAGTGGTAAATTATTTTTACTATTATTTTATGTTAAAGTTTAGCAAAACGTGTTTGTTGATTATTCGACGTGTAGCGAAAATTGTGATAAATACAAAAATTTATACAAAACGCTCTTCGAGAAATCAAGAACATTGTCTAACAGCAACGACGCACTCTTATTTATTCCTGTCAATCATGAATTTGAGAAAATAAACATTGAAGTGTTGATGTTTAAACTTGTCAAAAAAATCTTATTGTGAATTCTGAGAAACTCATCTTCCTTTCTTTGCAAAAAATTTTATTGAAAATTATTTAATCAAATCAAACTATATTACTTGCTTCACCTTTTGTAAATTTAAGCCTGTCGCGGGGTAAGGTTATTGATAAGTTAATTTTCTTCAATGTTAATGTCGTCTGTAAATGTTAAGTTTTCCTTACATACATCGAAAATGTAATTCATTTAAAACAATATAGCAGAACTATCCTCCTGAATATGCAATAACAAGCATTTCAATCATCACGATGAATTGCCCGAAGCCACTTTTTGCACAAATCACAATCTTTGGGGAATTCAAAAACATGAACACTGTTTTCACCTTTGTAGTTTCCTCGACACCCCGAGACACAGCACTTAAATGGCATGATGTATATTGTATTTAAAAACAAGTAATATTAACCACCGAATTGCACATTTATTGTCACTGTACTGAGAAAGGTCGATCATCGAAGGCAATTATGCATGTCCAGCGAATCGATTCATACCACACTGCGCATCGCATAAATTTTCAATTCACAGTCAAAATTTGTGTTGTTTATCACCTGTTCTTTCAACAGTGGAGATAAAAGATGAATCATAGAAGATAATAAATAAAGCAAAACTACCCTTGCAGCCACCATAATTTTTCACTCTATTAAAATTTACACCACCCTCACTTAACCATACAAGCCACTCCACCTTCTTTGTCCTGCTCAAAGATCTTCATTTTCAAAAATTTTCAACGTCGTTATTCTGTCGAAGTCACCTACGATGTACTGATCAGAGCTCATGCGCTCGAAATCGCGATCTATGTCTGGTGATACGACGGAATGCCGACCAAACATAATATTTCCTAATATTATTAAGTTTATTGCGTTTATTTGCTGATGGCCGCTATTGTGGTTCTATCCGGGAATGTATATCCTTATACTAAAGGATCGTTGTTGGTGTTGAACGTAAATTACGGCTAGCTTCCGCAGATGGCGTTCACATGTCTGTGGTTGTATGTTGTTGAGATCTTCAGAATATCTTTGTGAGATGATTTGCAAACAACATAAATTTATACATTTGTTTTACAATTTTGTCTTCATTTTTATGTAGAGAATCTACATTTTTATTAATCTCTGTTAAATCATTATTGTTAAGTTTAACGTAATAAATTTTATTGCTGAACCTAAGACATTAATAGTCCACGTATCGTACGATAAATAAATTTTGAAAGATGCATTTCTATATTCTTGCAGTTCTCTTCTTGAACGGCAAAAAGGTGCCGAAGAGGTGAATTTAAATCTTATAGCAACAAAGTATTTGGTAGAAAATTTATTTAAAAAAAGAATAACAGGTAACAAAAAGGGCTGTAGTTGCTTTTAGAACAGATTAAAAACCACTACTAAACTAAGGGCCATAACACACGTGTCGGCGCGGCCGAGTCGACTTCATGTCACACGAGGCTGTTTTACGAGCGGCAACCGAGAGACGGAATTACAGGGTGCTCAACTTTGTTAAAGTAAAAACGAGGAACAAAATGGGACAATATTCTTAACTTCTTGAAGAAAATATTCCAGTTCTGAGGGTAGAAAATTGCTTATTATTTTCTTAATTATCATAAGAGATGTACAAAGTTAATAGCATATCCAAGATTTGTCTTTTTGAGATATGTTTATCGCTACAATTAAAAATTGCTGTAGTATTTTGTTTTTGAGTTATAAACCAATATCAAAATTTTTCGATTTTTAACTGTACGCAAAATATTATTTCTAAGAAATTGTCTATACCCCAGTATATTTTATTATATATCAATCTCTCGGATGCCGAGTCGGCCGCGCCGCCCTAGACTAGGAAAGAGAGGGGACACGTAACTCCTATGCCGACTGTACGTCGAAAATTGACGCAATATTTTGGTACCGGCTCCATTTACTGATCCCAAACAGTGCGTTGACAGCGTTGTGTAAAAGTGTCAATATAATTAAATAGTGTAGTTAGGTTTTAGTGGATTTTTGCTGATTTGTTCTTCTTACGGCTGTAAAAGTCGCAGTGAAAGAAATGAACCAGAAATCACATTTCACAAGTAAAAATAATTTTACGTAGTAAGGTTAAGCTAAGAAAATCGTGTTTAATTTGTTTATTGTTTACATACTACTTAAAATATGTTATGATTTACGTACAATAATCATTAATGCATCATATTTTTTTTTTTTTTTTTTGTTGGAATGGTTTACTGATAGTGAGAGAAACAATAAATACTTTGTTGTAAGTTAACATCTAAAAGCGTTTTATTTTCTTAATTATTTTTCGAAATGTTTCATAATAATCCAACAGCTTCAACTGTTCAAATTAAAAGTAATTCTCTTGTGACCATTGTTTACAATTTGAGATAATTAACACTTCTCTGACCGCACCAATTAATTTTGAGCAGGAAATCTCGGCAATAAACTGTAGATTATATACTTCATTACCCAAAAAGATACAAGATCTGATCCTACAGAGCTAAACGAGGTTACCTGTTTGTAGATCAGGCACTTATAAATAAAAGAGAAAAGATATACAAATAAACTATCTACTGTAAGCAATACCGAAAACCTCCACGTCATCTAGTTGGGAGTCGTAGCTATCGATTTACAATAATATCAACATCGATAGCCTAAACCCAAAACAATGGGGCCCATGGTAGAAGAAAAGGAATAATGAAATCAATATGTAAAGGAAGCTCTTGGTATACGGTTATAAAATAAAAATTATAGTGTGAAGTTGAAGAATAATCAAATATAGTCTCTTAAGTATTCTAAAATCGAGTTTTCCTTCATCTCAGGAGTGGGATATATGCCTTACTCTTGAACGTCATAAACTTTTGTTTTAATAAGTGTATAAACTAATAAAAAAAAAAAGACAACTATTATTAAATAATAAACGCGTGTGCGTTTTTGCCAAACGAAGTGTGTGTATTATGGAGTCCCCCGACAACTTAACCGACGACCACAGGTCCCACACTCCCCCTGTATCTTCTGAAATGTTTGAGAATATGAGTAGAGAATTAGAGAGATTACGCCGTGCGGTAAGTACCACCTCTGTGCATGAAAGCTAGTCTGAACGCAAAAATAATAACGCTAATTGGATGCTTTTCAAAGACACTCACATCCTATCAGATTTTGACCCATCGTTAGGAAACCAGTCAGTGGAGGATTGGTTGCGAAAAATCAATGAATGCGCTAATATGTATAACTGGGACGAAATAACAGTTATTTACTTAGCCCTAGGAAAGTTGAAGGGTTTAGCAAGGGTATGGTATGAGGGTCTGAGCAGTAACAATTTTACTTGGGCGGAGTGGCAGCAAAAGTTAAAACAGACTTTCCCATTTAAACGTAATTTTTCCGAACTGTTTTATGATGCTGCAATTTATAAAGTAGAATTTGGTCAAAGCCTGAGTGAATACTGCTTTACTAAATTGTCGAAATTGAATAAGTTAAATCTCAATTTTTCTGATGAACAAATAGTCGACTGTGTGATAGGGGGAATTACAAACAAACAGATTCGATTATCAATTAAAGCAGCTAATTGTAAAACCTTCGTGGAACTATCCCAGTTTGTCACTAACTTTCCGTCAACTGGTGCAGGAATGTCAGATCCGTTGGCCATTTCCGGTACGGGTAAAATGGTAAAGAGAAACCTCACTTCAGAAAGTACAAGTAGTTACGAGACAAAACGATATAAAAGTAATTCTACGATCTTAAGATGTTTCGCCTGTGGCCAAACGGGTCATAAACGGATAGATTGTACAGCTAGGGCTCGCGATTCCAATAAACAACAAATAATTTGTAATCATTGCCAAAAACAAGGCCACGTAGAAGCTGCGTGTCGGAAGAAATCTCGTTCGGACTGGAAAAATAATAAAAATATAAACTTTATTGGGTCAAAAGAACCGCTCAGCATTTATCACAAACAGGCTAAAATCAATAATAAGGTTATTACATGTTTTATTGATTTTGGAAGCGAGAGCACACTAATACGACAATCAGTGGCCACAAGATTAAAACTTAAGCAAGAACCATTACTCAGCTACATAGTTTTATTCGGATTCAATAACAGCCATACGCGCACGAATTTAGGGGCCACCGCCGATATAGTAATAGACGGTGTTAGTGTTAACACAGGAATGTATATAGTCAATGATGACGACATACGTCACGACTTACTAATCGGACACACATACACCGAGCACCCGTCGGTCTTAATAGTTAAAACACAGAATTGTTTACAAATATCTCGACTACCTCTCGTAGACAATGTTCAACTAGGCAATCGTTTTACTATTAATTGCATATCAAATTCCGACATTGCAAAAGGAAAAATAATAAAACAAAATATACGGTGCGGTCCAATAAAGCCTAAACATCTAACGAAATTACATGAAAAACTTGTCGAATATACCGATAGATTCAGCTTCTCTTTAAATGACCTAGGTAAGACAGGAACTACCTCAATGAAAATCGAATGTTTAACGGACAAACCAATAACTTATACGCCTTATCGGCTATCGTTAACAGAACGAAAAGAGGTGAAAACAATGATAGATGACCTTTTGACTCACGGATTAATACGGGAATCGCAGTCATCTTATTCAAGCCCTATACTGTTAGTAAAGAAGAAAGACGGGGGTAAAAGGTTGTGTGTGGACTACAGAGCACTAAACCAAATTACTAAAAAGGACAGATTTCCACTACCCCTAATCGAGGACCATTTAGACAGATTAGGAGGTTCCCGTTATTTTATAACGTTGGACCTGGCGTCTGGATTTTACCAAGTCCCCATGAGTACCGATTCTGTAGAAAAAACAGCATTCATAACACCTGACGGCCACTACGAATTCCTTCGTATGCCGTTTGGGCTTGCCAACGCCCCATCGGTATTCCAGCGCCTTATGAACACTGTATTGGGAGAATTGAGGCATGAAACAGCACTTGTCTATATCGACGATATTATCATACCAGCCAAGACATTTAAGGATGGCTTAAGAAAACTCCAGATAGTGTTACAGAGACTCCGAGATCACAATCTAACCCTAAAGCTATCGAAGTGTTCCTTTTTCCAAACCACGATAGAATACTTAGGACGTGAAATATCAGTCGAAGGAATCCGGCCAGGCAAAAAGAAAATTACTGCAATATTGAATATGCCCATCCCTAGAAATATCCGACAACTTAGACAGTTTTTAGGACTGGCCGGGTATTTCCGGAAATTTGTAAAAAATTTCGCACTCTTAACTCAACCCTTAACTAAGCTTTTGAAGAAGGATGTCATCTGGAAATGGACAGACGAACAAAACAAAGCCATAAATGAAGTTAAGAAAAGACTAACAACAAGACCAGTCCTAACAATATTTAACAATGAGTGGGAAACGGAAGTCCACACGGACGCCAGCAAGGTAGGCCTCGGGGGAATTCTCATTCAAAGGGATGAAACACAAAACAAGCATGTCGTAGCTTATTATAGTCGACAAACCACAGCGTTAGAACAAAAATATCACTCGTATGAATTGGAGACGCTAGCCGTTCTAGAAGCCATGCGTCATTTTAGAGTGTACTTGATCGGAATCAAGTTCAAGTTAGTAACTGACTGCAGTGCAATCAAAAGTACTGCTGTCAAAAAGGACATCATCCCTAGAATCGGGCGATGGTGGTTGGAACTACAAGATTTCAATTATGAAATTGAGTATAGACCTGGTACTAAAATGACCCACGTAGATTGTCTAAGTCGAAATCCACCTGAGGAAGAACGCGAAATAAACAGCATAACAAACATAACTGAGGCCGACTGGTTGCAGGCTGCACAATTAGAGGATGAAGAAATATGCCGAATACGAGAGATATTAGATTCGGAAAATCCAGACCCAAGCTTGAAAGTGTACCTTGACAATTACGTGTTAAAGGGAGGCAAGGTACACCGAAAGATAAACAACGACGCAAAGTGGGTAGTACCAATAGCAAACCGCTGGCAAATATGTAAGTTATGCCACGACGACCAAGGACATTTTGGTTTAGAAAAAACTCTTAATAAAATACAGGAGAACTATTGGTTTGCAGGGATGCGCCGATTTGTGAAGAAGTATGTTGACTCCTGCCTAAACTGCTTGTATTATAAAACTCCATCGGGGCGAAAACCAGGTGCATTGCACCCAATACAAAAAACACCGATACCCTTTCATACCATCCATCTTGACCACTTGGGGCCGTTTGTAAAATCCCAAAAATACAATACGCATTTACTTGTGGCAGTAGACGGCTTTACGAAGTTCTGTATCATCGAACCCGTACGAAGTACGAAAACTAAGTACGTGATTAAAATGGTAGAAAACTTAATAAATATATTTGGAGTCCCAGTGAGAATCATAACAGATAGAGGTAGCGCATTCACATCCAGAACCTTCAAACAGTTTTGCGTAGAATATGGCATAAAGCATGTTTTAAATGCAGTTGCCACCCCACGCGCGAATGGGCAATGTGAACGATTTAACCGCACGATTCTTAGCTCTCTAGCTGCATTGAACGGAGGTAATGAAGACGATGAGTGGGACCTACAGGTCAAAACAGTGCAAAGGGGACTGAATAACACACTCCATCGGACAATGGGAACTACACCCTCCGAAATACTTTTTGGGTGTAAACCGCGTAGTATTCCAGAAGCCATCATTTTGAGTGAATTGAAAGATCAATTTGATCGTACGGACTTGGCGACCTTAAGGAGGAAGGTGCAAGACCGGGTCTCTGCGGACCAAGATATCCAAAAGAGACGCTTTGACGCGAAACGGTCCAAAGCGAAAGAGTACACGATCGGTGATCTTGTAATGATCGCAAAAACCGATACTCCAGCCACCGGTGAGAGTAAGAAACTGAAACCCAAGTTCAAGGGACCATTTCGCATTACGGCTGTTTTGGCAAACGATAGATACGCTGCAGTTCAAGTGACCGAGAGGTATCGTAAATGCCCAGTTGTAGTTAGCGTCGACAAGATGAAGCCTTGGGTCACGTTAAAAGAAGACGAGGCTCCGCTTCTCTCAAGTGGTAATGTATAACCATATGTAAAGCAGTCAAGCTCGAAACATATGGAAAAAGGCATTTAAATTCTAGCATACATGTTATAGATAACCTTTTCAAAATATGTGTTCGAAATACTTTGTAAAGTGCTCGATGCGTGCGATGGTACCTAAACGCCAAGCACTCGCAGACAAAGCCTGCTAGTGAATCACAAACGCAAAATGTTAAAAAAAACATCGGAATCGTTTGTGGACTCCCCAGATATACAAGATATTCGACCATGTATAACGCGGTGCACGGTAACATGAAAATATCCGAAGTATAGGGGCAAGCTATCTTTGTAAACTGTTCGATGTGTACAAAAACAGTCGATGCAAAATAGCCGGACAAAGTGCAAAACACTCGGTACATGAGGGTTCGAAGCACACTGTTACTGTTTACGTAGCATCGAACGCATCGTTGAGCGGTGCAAAATGCTGACGTTTTATATTTTCTTAAATTCACTGGTAAACTGAGAATAATTTTCAATGTCTAGGTCAAAGTCGGGATCGAGGACAATCCCATAGTCAGGAAGGCCGAATGTAAGCAATACCGAAAACCTCCACGTCATCTAGTTGGGAGTCGTAGCTATCGATTTACAATAATATCAACATCGATAGCCTAAACCCAAAACAATGGGGCCCATGGTAGAAGAAAAGGAATAATGAAATCAATATGTAAAGGAAGCTCTTGGTATACGGTTATAAAATAAAAATTATAGTGTGAAGTTGAAGAATAATCAAATATAGTCTCTTAAGTATTCTAAAATCGAGTTTTCCTTCACTACTGCTAATATTACATAAATGATTACGCTATTCTATGCAGTAACTAAAATTCGAGATATAAAGAAAGGAAAATACAGAGAAACTAACTACAACTACTAAATTATTAAAACTATTCCATAAAGAAAGTAACTAAGATTCATATGCAAGAATATACAATAGAAAGCAAACTACTATTACTACAAAAATAAATAATTAAACTATTCCATAAAAATTCTAGAAATTACATATAATATATACAGTTACACATTTATTGATATCCATTTCCTAAGTTTGTTTTTAATCGCCATACTTGAGCTCAAATTTTTTAAATCAGTTGGAAACTGATTAAAAAGGGTCCCACAGTATTAATTTTAAACATACTGTTGTATTTTTTATGTGTGACGAATTGTATTTCTTTTATATGATATTATTGTTAAGGTTGTTTTAGGTGCACACATGTAAGATGTAAGCAATATACAGGTCGGCATTTCGTAGAATTGATATCGGATTATTGTTTGGGCTCTCTGCTGATTTGTATATTGCAAAAGTGTGCACACGGCACATATTGTCCTTGGTGCCTTTTATTTCATGGGAACAGTTTCTTTCTTTAAATGAGTCAGTAGCCTAAGTGAGTTTATAGCTATAGTTGATAGCATAAGTTACTGGAGTGAGCAGGCGAGATTTTGGGTCATAAAAAGCTGTTAATAAATTGTATTTTAAAATTCATCTAAGTTCTTCAATAAAGTTATTCAGAAAAAAGGAATGCATTTTAACAATACTAATAATTTTTTCACATTGTCTTAAGAAATAAGACTTTTGCTTCCCCCTTCGTACTGAGGAACAATTTCCTTGCCAACATTAATTTCTGAATAATTTGCCATTTTTACAAATAATGTACTTGAGGTAGTGCAAAATATAAATTCAGGATCACTTTTTGATTCACTTGAGTTATAAATTCTACTACTCATAGGAGATCTATCTCTTTGACGTATACTTACTTATATACCAAAGGAAAAAGTAAAATGTTCAAAGCTTTACAGGACTATTTGAAGGATTACGATCACTTTTTTTACCACTTGTAACTGTGCCCTTGGTGAAATTAATTGGATGTAGATATTCCCAGGTGGTTTTGTGATCCAAAGTCGGTACGTCGCATCGTGCCGTCGGGACAGATATTTGTAGCTGAAGTCCGTCGGAAGGTGATGTAGGATGTACGTACTTCTACGATCTACGGGTCCAGTTGACGTATCACTCGTAACAAAAAATTTTTTTTTCTTCTTTCGATTCGATTCGAAAAATACCCTTTTGAGATTCAAAAATCAGCGACACTTCGATAGAACCGTACGGGTATCCAAATATAGTAAACCGATTAAGACAATTTATTTAAAAAAAATTATTTATTAAAAAAACACAAAATTGAAAACGGTAACAAGCGAAATTACACAAGAATAGATGAAAAATATAAAGAGGATAAATGTGACCTCACTAGTGGTATAACTAATATGAAGTGATTAAAATTGATAAAAAAAGGTGCAGACTTATCTATATTCTGCAATAGTTGCAAAATAAGTTTTCCCAACGCATCTGCCCTAGCCTTGTCGCCTAGAATTGTATTAGGATTGCCTTTTTAATTTTGCTTTAACTATCGTGAGAACCATGTAATATAACTAAATGTACTATACGTCAAATTATTGAATTCTTAAAATGACGTTTGGTAACCCTGCTATTTTCTATCATAACAAATCATTTCGCCGAACTGCCTTAAGCCACTTCTTACGAAGATCTTTAGAGAAGCGAAACACATTCACACGATTCTCGAGGTTATAATTTCCTTTATAACCATTTACACAACGCTTATACGACATAATGTACAATTAACTTATATTTCAACACACGTAATAGTTTTAATGAACTACTTTTATACAGAATGTACTTTTTAATTTAAGTAATGACAAATCACTTTGTTGGTGCGCAGTTGAAGTTAATTCTTTTCTTCGTTTACACCATTTCATAAACTGGGCAAAACTTTCTAGTGATGACAAAGACTTTATTGCATGTCCGATTGAAGCACATTTTTGTCCCTCTGCAGGTATAAACCTCTTCGTCTGCCTGTCAGTTGGGGCATTTTTTTTTTTTTTTTTTTTTTTTTTTTTTTTTTTTTTTTTTTTTTTTTTTTTTTTTTTTTTTTCTACGAAATTTTGGATTTTGTAAACTGTCGATTTGTCACGCACTAACACTAGCGTAAGTTCATTGAACACCCCACTAACCGCTTTTTCCACCCCTTGTCCTCCCCCGATAGTTTAAGTTAGTTTTTAAGTAAGACTTGACAACCATCGTTGTCCACTCTCTCGAGAGACTTCTACCGCTGACAAGCACGCAACCAAGCCGCTCACAGCCGTTCGAAGCACCAAACAGATTAGCCGTTTACTTGCACCGATTTACGTGCTTTTCAGCGCGTAAACTTCGGGCAAACCAGCCAGCAGCACTAAACCAGGAGGTTTAGTTGATCCAAGTTCTCCAAGGTCATCACCTTTGCCCAGCCGAATCTAGGTAAGTCGATCTTTTAACTATTAATAACCGCTAACCAACAGTCTTGGGGACCGAGTACGCAACGTCCCCTTGTACTTCATCGCTCCCCACCCCCACCACCCCCCTATTACTAACAATCCTCAGTTCCAATTAAACAACGCTTAGTCAAGCATACCCAACACTCGCGAGAGCAATCTTCACGATGTCTGCCTCCGAGAGCCCCGCGCTCTTGGAGGGCCTCTCCCTTGAAGCCGCAACGGCCGCCATCAGAGACCTCCAGGCCAAACTCGAAGCGTTGACAGATTACGTGAGTCGTCTTACCAAAGCCGCACCCCCAGTCCCGATGGCAGAAGACTCACCTCCCAGTACTTCGGCCACCCCCCACCCGCCAACTAAGGTACGTTCCAGCGTTGTACCACCCCCTGCCGCCGCCGACGGCTTCCCCAAACCTTCCAAAAAGCGCAGGAAAGTCGCTCCTTTCCTGTCTTCCGCCTCCTCGTCTTCCGAATCGGACTCCGATTCGGACCAACCCTCCCAGAGCACTCAAGCTCCGCCCCCCATCGTCATCCGCCAAAAATCTCTTTGGCCAAAAATCCGCCGTGCCATGGACAGCAATGGCATTACCGACCGCCGAACTATCAATACCTCCGACTCAATCAGAGTCTATCCCAAGTCCGTTGACGATTTTCGTCGCCTCTCCGCCTTCCTCGACCAATCCAAGGTCGAATTTTCCACCAACCAGCTCCGCCAAGACAGGGACCTCCATGTCGTCATCCGCGGAGTCTGCGAATCCATCCCGACCGAAGACGTCGAGTCTGAACTAACCCACAAAGGTTATACAATCCGTGGCGTCCACCGTATGTCCAACGGTGGTAAAATCTGGCCACTTATCTCCGTCCGGCTAGACCGCACCGCTCGAAACTCCAAGTCAATCTTCGAACTTGGTAAGCTCTGCGGGCTCAATGTCAAAGTTGAGCCAAAAAGGGCATCTAAAGACGTCCCCCAATGCCGCCGCTGTATGAAGTTCTTCCATACAGCGAATTACTGCCACGCCGCCTGGGTCTGCTCTTTCTGCGGTCGTAACCACGCAACCGCAGAATGCAAGTCGAAAGACAAAAAGGACGCTACTCCCTCCTGCTCTAACTGCAAAGGCGGTCATCGCGCCACCTACCGCGGCTGTCCCAAGGTTCCAAAGAGGACCACCCCCAACTCCAAACCCATCACTCCGGCTGCCCCAAAGGTAGCAATCGCCAACCCCTCAGCCACCCCAGTGCTGGCGCCCCCACTTACCAAGTCCTACGCAAAGGCGGTAAGGTCGGCCCCCCCACCCCCACCCCCAACCCAACAAAACACCACAACCCTAAGTGCCACTTCAGCCCCAAGAACAACCCCGTCCCTTCACGACAAAATACAGGCCATTGTTCAAACAATGGTTGCCAGCCTAGTCGCCGTCCTTGAAACCTCCAACAATGTCTGACACCGCCCACCCCAACAATCTTCGATTAGTTACCTGGAATGCCAATGGCATTAGAGGTAAATTGACGGAATTCGAGAACTTCCTCGAAGAAAAGTCAATCGGTGTTGCTTGCATCACCGAAACACATCTTTCACTCAACCACAAACTTTTTGTCCCAAACTTCACATCTTTCAGAAAAGATCGTGAAAACTCCAAAGGAGGTGGCGTAGCCATCCTGGTCAAGAACACAATCAAACACAGGCCCGTCTCTTTGGCCACTGATTCATTCGAAGCGGTTGGCATTGAAATCTCTACAACCACCGGCCCCGTTAGGATCATCTCGTTCTACTCGCCCCCGAACGATAATAATCTTTCAGATCTCCCCCTTCTCCTCCCCCCAAACGTCTCGACCATCATCGCAGGCGACTTCAATGCCAAACACACCGCTTGGGGCTGCCGATACAACAATAGGAAAGGCATCTCTCTTCTTGCCAAATCTCTTGATTTTGACCTTACAATCGAAGCCCCCCCAGAGCCCACGTATTTCTCTGAAGTACAGAGCCACATTCCCGACATCCTCGATATTTTCGTCACTAGAAATATCAATCTTCCCACTGATCCCACCGTCCTTAACGGACTCAGTTCGGACCATCTTCCCGTCCAACTAGAAATCGGCAGCCCAATCTACAACCCCCCAAAGACAACAACCTCGCTGGACTGGCTACATCTCCGCTATATCCTCGAAACATCTTCATTCAAGTGCACTCAAATTCGCACAACAGCGGAACTCGATGAAGCTGTGGATCTCCTATCAAACGAGATCACCAGAGCAGTCGAGCTCTCCACGATCTCTCGCCCCTCCCCAACTCCCGCCAAAAATCTCCCCTCAGACATTCTTGACCTCCTTAAGAGGAAAAACAAGACCCGTCATCAGTGGCAAAAACACCGCAATCCAGCGCATCGCGCAGAACTAAACGCCCTTCAGCGAGAACTAAAAACTCGCCTTAGCGAATTCCGCAGCGCAGCCTTCGACGATTACATCGCGCAGGCTGAAAAACACCCCCAAAGCACTTGGAAAGTCATTCGCTCTCTCCGAAACAGAGCTCCCCATCTCCCGCCACTAAAACAGAACGACTCCACCTACTCGACAGATGAGGAAAAGGCTGCAATCTTCGCAGACTCTCTCTGCCTCCAGTGCTCCCCGTTGCCCAGCCCCGCGGATCTAGTCAACTTTCATGTGCGCACCAAATCCGACGCACAAAACTTCAACCCCTCTATACCGGACTATAAACACACCACCCCCCGTGAAATCTCCCTTACCATCCGATCCTTGAAAACTAGAAAAGCCCCTGGCGCTGACGGAATCCCCAACGGAGTCCTGAAAGTCCTGCCACCAAAGCACATAACAGCACTGTGCAACATCACGAACGCCATCATGCGGCTCCACCACTTCCCTCTGGTCTGGAAAGAAGCCACCGTCATCTGTCTCCCCAAAAAGGGGAAGCCCCTCAGTTCTCCCTCGAGCTACAGACCCATCAGCCTGCTCAGTTCGATGAGTAAAGTGGTCGAATCTATTCTCCTAGACCGGCTCTTAGACCACGTGGAGCAAAACAACCTTCTCCCCGACTTTCAATACGGTTTCCGCAGTAAACACGGCACTGGTCACCAACTTCTTCGCGTAAGCGAATACATATCTGATAACCTCAACAAGCGTCGTCACACCTCCATGCTGCTTCTTGACGTCCAACAGGCTTTCGACCGAGTCTGGCACGAAGGCCTGATCTCCAAACTCATCACCCTCAACACCCCTCACTTTCTAATCGGAGTTATCAGATCCTTCCTTACCGACAGAAGCCTTCGCGTCCGCGTCGGCACAGCTCTGTCAGATAGCAAACCCATCAAGGCCGGTGTCCCGCAAGGTTCCAAACTATCTCCCATCCTCTTCAATCTGTTTTGCGCAGACATGCCCTCCCACCCTACAATTCTGACTGCCCTATATGCAGACGACATCGCCCTAATAGACTCCAGTCAAGCCATTCTCCATAGTACTGCGAGAATTAACAATTTTCTGCCCCAGCTCCTAAACTGGTATCGGACATGGAAACTTTCCATCAATGATACCAAATCGGAAGCAATTTTCTTCTCCCACAGAACCCGGAAACCTCCTTCCATTATGGTCAACAACCGCCCCGTCAAATGGACAAACTCCGTCACCTACCTAGGCGTCACCTTCGACAGAACCCTGAACTGGAGGCGTCACATCATATCCACCCGAAACAAGGCTGTGGGCGCATACATCGCGCTCAAGCCTTTCTTCCGTAATAACTCCATCTCCCATCAAACGAAAATCCGAGCGTTTAACGCAATCATCAGGAGCATTTGCTCCTACGCCATTCCCATCTGGGGCAGCGCCCTCCCCAACCGCCTTAATCTTCTTCAAGGCACCTACATGCGAATCCTCCGTTCCGCATTAAACTATCCCTGGTTCGTCAGAAATATCCAAATTCTGAAAGAAACCGGTTTACCTTCTCTCCCCGACGCCGCAATAACATTCGCGGCAAACCTCCGGGCCTCAGTGTCAGGCCACCCAAACCCCACCATCTCGACACTATCCAACTACGCCCCCAAACCAAACGACCGTTTCAGAAGGCCTTGTCACCTTCTACCCTGAGCTGCCCTTCTTCGCTCATCCCGAGTTTCGCTCTTTAGCGCGAGTGCCCACCCTACCCATCTGAGGTGGGCCACCGTCTTCGCCCGCACGCTCCCTCCCCCCTCTCCCAACTCTGCCCACTCCCGAAACCAACTCCCAATCCCAACCTCTCCACATCTATCCGGGGATGTTAAAACCTCACGGTTGAAAATCCCCTCTCGAGGAGGGGTTTTAGTCGGTAGGCGCCTCGGCGAATCCGACACTACCTCCCTCCCGGGGGAGGTGTCTTTTGAAGATTTCCCCTCCTCGAGTATAAACTAAAAACAAAAAAAAAAAAAAAAAAAAAAAAAAAAAAAAAAAAAAAAAAAAAAAACCATCGTTGTCCAGATTTCAATTTACAGCGGTGATGAGCGGTCAGCTTGCAGGCGTTCAAGCGTTAATTAAAAAAAGTATCTTTTTGCTCGCTATGTACACTGCTATGCCCACCAATTAAATTTGATTATGTCTAAAGCTGCTTCTGCAAACAAGCAAATACGTGTATTTTTTGGAAATATACAAGACATTCCTAGTTTTTTTAATAATTCACCCCAACGAATAGAAGTGTTGAACAAGATTGTGAACAGAAGGATCCCCCACGGCGCTACCACCCGTTGGAATTTTAATATACGGACCATTAATGTTGTGTACGAGAATAGAAACTCTCTCGTTGAGTGTATGGAATAAATAGAAGATCAATTCTCTAACAACATAGTCTGTAGTGCAGCAGCCTCGATTCGCCGTACATTAAATGATCCCATCTTTAATTTTTGGCTGACTTTTTTCCATCATGTGATGCCCCACGTGGATATCCTATTTAATCAATTGCAGCAGAGAAAAATCGAACCCACTCTAGTAAGAGACGCCATCGATGATTTTGAACGCAGTATTATTCAAGTTCGGAATAATATTGATAACATCATTACTGAAGCATCAGACATAATAAGAGATGAGCCACCAGAAAATAAACGTAAACGTCCATGTAACAGCAAATTTGATCACCGAATTTCTGCTTTAGAGGTCTGTGATATTATTATAAATTGTGCAAAAGATCGATTTAATTTTAAAGAGCATCTAGTTGTTGCGTCACTTTTCTTTTCGGGACGCTTTGGAGAATATTGCGGTAAATTTCCTGCGGATAAACTCACTTCCGTATGTCTCTTTTATCCCACACTTGATAAAGAACGATTACGAACGGAACTGTCTGTTATTTATTCAAGAAATGATTGCAGGACATTAAATGGCGCACTACCTCTATTAAAATTTTTAATAACAAACAATATAGGAGAGACGATGAAGGAGACAAGAAAATTATTAGAAATTGTGGTAACAACTCCTATGACAACATCAGAAGCCGAACGATGTTTCTCAACACTAAAGCGAATCAAGACGTTCCTCAGAAATTCAATGACCGAAGATCGTTTAACAGCTCTTTCTATGTTATCTATCGAAAAAAAGTTTATCTCCGAAATAGACAGTTTTAATAAGAAAGTGATCACCAAATTTGCAAACCGAAAAGAACGTAGGATCGACCTAATTTACAAAAAATAGATGTTTTTGTTTTGCAAAAATTGCAGAACACCTTAAAATTTTTACCATGAGCCGCCACTGAGCTAAACTACGTGACGAGATCACATTACTAACAAATAAGGCAGGTTTTTATTTAAGACAATGGGCATCTAATAATGACCAATTAATTAAACCACTACAAAATAGTTCTGGCAAAATAGAATTTAAATATTCACACGAAACAACGAAAACTCTCGGTGTCTTCTGGACCCCTAAACGTGATTGTATTTCATATGTCGTTAACCAACCACCAATTAAAACACGCATAACAAAAAGAACCATTTTATCCGAAATAGCACAATTGTTTGACCCGCTAGGCTTATTAGGGCCTATCATTTTATAGGCAAAGTTAATAATGCAAACATTGTGGCAACTGAAATTAGGGTGGGACGAATCCGTACCCCTAGAAATGAATAGTGTCTGGAATACGTTTAGAAATGAACTACCGTTAGTTAATACAATAGATATAGGACGTAAAATAGTAAATCACAATCACGATTATTTAGAGCTGCACGGATTTTGCGACGCTAGTGAGAAGGCATACGGGGCCTGTTTCTATATTCGGTCAACAAACAAACAAGGATTAATCACAACGCATCTCATTTGTTCTAAATCTCGAGTCGCGCCTTTAAAATCAGTATCACTACCTCGGTTGGAGTTGTGTGCAGCACATTTACTAATACAATTATTTCAAACCACATCAAATGCGCTACGTAGACTTAAGTTTAACAAAATATTCTTCTGGTCAGATTCTATTATAACTCTTTATTGGATTGATTCTCCTCCGCACACATTAAAAACATTTGTAGAAAATAGGGTTGCTGAAATTCAGAAAACAAAGGAACATCATTGTTGGCGACACGTTCCTACATCCGACAACCCAGCGGACTTAATTTCGCGTGGTCTCAGGCCAAAAGAATTAAAAGATAACTATCTTTGGTTTTTTGGTCCCAAATGGTTAAAGGAAGCCAACAATCTAAAAAAGAACCCAATTGAGATCCCTGAACAACGACCGATCATATCTGTTACTAGCGTAGTTTTACCTAAATGCGAACTGCTAATACGTTTTTCTTCCATTGCATATTGCATTAGATTCTACAATATCACTAGAAATCCCAATAATAAACAAGCAGGCCCTCTTACCACATCCGAATTAACAAATTCCATGGAAAAAATAATTACATTAGTACAAAACGATGGTTTTTCCAAGGAAATAAGTTTGCTCAAGGCAGGCAAGGACAGTGGCACTTTGTCCCTTTATAGACCCCAACGGAATTTTGCGAGTGGGTGGACGATTACAGTTAGCAGAATTACCTTTTTCCCCAAAAACATCCGATTTTACTACCTTGTAATCACTATGTCACTAAATTAATTATTACGGAAGCTCATGTGAAGAATCTCCACGCTGGTACCCAAACGACGCTCTGTGCTATTCGAAATTCGTATTGGATAATTAACGGAAGAACCATTATAAAAAACATTATTTTTAAATGCGTGGTATGTTGTCGTGCAAAACCAACAATACCAAATTACGTAATGGGAAATCTCCCAAAACATCGTATCAATTACAAACGCGCCTTCCTCCAATCGGGAATTGACTATTGCGGTCCTTTCTTTGTTAAAGAAAAAAGGCATAGAAATCGAAACAAAGTTAAGGTATACATCGCCATATTCGTCTGTTTTGCTACCAAGGCTGTACACATAGAGTTGGTGTCAGATTTGACAACACAGGCTTTATTGGCAGCATTAAAACGTTTTTTCGCCCATAGAGGCAAATCATCGGACTTATACTCCGATAATGCTACCAATTTTTTAGGAGCCAAGCGTGAAATTAACGAACTGTATCAGTTTTTGAAAAATTCAAACAAAACCATTCATGATAATCTCACCGATCTAGGTATAAATTGGCATTTGATCCCACCGCGCTCTCCACACTTTGGTGGGTTGTGGGAAGCCGCGGTTAAATCTCTTAAACGCCATTTAACCCGCGTGATAGGAAACACACTCCTTAGTTTCGAAGGATTGTCAACTTGCACAACCGAAATAGAAGCAATCCTAAATTCCCGGCCTTTGACCCCCTTATCCTCAGATCCCAATGATCTATCTGCTCTGACACCTGGTCACTTCCTCATTGGTGATGCGTTAACGAGCATGCCAGATTTCCGTTTGGAAGGATTACCGTCTGGTCACCTATCATCCTGGCAGCACGTGACTCAAATAAAGCAACATTTTTGGTCTCGTTGGGCGAGAGAATACCTACATGAACAAACTGTCCGTAAAAAATGGCATTTCCTGTGGCACACCGGTTTCACTCGTGGAAGACAACACACCACCACTGACTTGGAAACTGGGACGTGTGATCGCTGTTCATCCTGGTCTAGATGACATCATACGAGTAGTGACAGTGAAAACGGCTACTGGGGAAGTTAAACGTAGTGTTAAAAAAATCGCCCCGTTACCAATATGTGAAAGTGATCGCGAGTGAAGACAATATTTGCTAATTGAACACGATAGTTCAAGGGGGGCGGTATGTTGGTGCGCAGTTGAAGTTAATTCTTTTCTTCGTTTACACCATTTCATAAACTGGGCAAAACTTTCTAGTGATGACAAAGACTTTATTGCATGTCCGATTGAAGCACATTTTTGTCCCTCTGCAGGTATAAACCTTCGTCTGCCTGTCAGTTAAGGAATTTTTTCTACGAAATTTTGGATTTTGTATACTGTCGATTTGTCACGCACTAACACTAGCGTAAGTTCATTGAACACCCCACTAACCGCTTTTTCCACCCCTTGTCCTCCCCCGATAGTTTAAGTTAGTTTTTAAGTAAGACTTGACAACCATCGTTGTCCAGAATTCAATTTACTATCGTATAGAACAGAAATCGCTTCACATTTTTCTTATTTTGTCACAGTCTGTAGTCATTTAAGTTTTTTTTTGTATATAGTTGTTTTTGTTGCTGTTTAATTCTTCATAGTTAGTTCTTCATTAAAGATCATTAAAACATTATCCTTCTCGTCATTTTGTGTTCATCGTCGACTTAACTCAGAACAATTTAATTCAGTTCGCTGCATCCTTAACAAAAAAATAGACTTCGGCAAATTAAGTTTTCCCGAAGAGGGTTAAGTGTTCTTTAGTTGAGCTAAGCAAGCAACACACCCGCAGCAATCAACACACTTACTAACAAAGGAGCGCAGCATCTTTCTAAGAGATTGGCCAACAACTAATAATACATTCGATGCATGTTCATTCGTTAGATCATTATGTGTACTTTATACCAATTAAGAATGTTAAACTTCTACAAAATCGCTTACGAAGCGAAAACCGTGATAAACCGTTACCATCGTGAGATAAGGCCAGAGTGCCGATGACGTAACAGTCAGACATGACGGTGGTAGTGGGCCCAAGCCACGGTTATTAAACTAATACGGTTGCCTCAGTTGCCGCCAACCAATCAGAGCGTACTAACCGATGACGTACCTCAGAATGTACAGCATAGAGGAAAGATATGCGAAGTAAATTCAACATGTAATACAATTGAAATTTACCGGTTTTTTATTTATTCTATAGTATTAAAATATACTTAAATAGGTGCTTTTATGTATTTTTAAGAAAATATTCATGTATGTTATTAATAATATATAATTACGTTAATTGACAATCCGCTTGAATTTCTTTAGTTTTCGAACTTGTCGCTGTTATTTTTCGTTTCAGAGATTTTTCCTGAAGTTGTAAATTTATATACTTAATTCTTTTAAATATTCTTTGGCGGCTAAATTCATGTATGATACTTGAATCAGTTGCATCGCATTTTTTTTTTAAAGAAAGCGTGCTGTTCTTTTTGGAATATTCTTTCCACCCCTAATTCTCTTGTTTCCGTGAAATTTATTAAACAGTTCTAAATATTGAATAATAATTTAACTTTTTAACATTTTACGTAATTTTGACCAATGAAACTTTAACTTTTTTTCTATAGGGAACGTTTAGAAGTTCTGCCTTCAAATTTCTTTCAAAATCTGAAGTTAAAAAGTGCAGGCTACAAATCTGGGCGTTTATTACATTAATATTATCGACTCGATGACATCGATTTATCCATTCTTTTTGTAATTGAACATCTTTTGGGAATGGAAAGAAAAAAAAGACCTTATTTTTTCCCTGTTGGCTCTTACAAGAACCGACACTACCGCGTATTCCACCTGCTACCATTTTATAAATGGTCTACAAGTTGAAAATAACTTAGCTTCATTTATAATTGCATTATTTTACAGAAAGAAAAATTGTTGTCCAGATAATTTTAAGTAGGTAGCTTAATTTGTACATAAAGTTAGAATAGAATCAGTTATAATTTTATTTGCATGTAGGTAGTAGAATTATTGTTATAAAATTATTACAATTTAGGGGTTCGAAAAGTGATCATAACTCATTACTTACTTTGAATTACTTTTATTATTACTGGCGTCATTATTAATCGCAATTATGTATCTATCTATAATGACAATGATCGAACTGAGACAACCGTATTAGTTTAGTAATACTGTCTATGATTGCTATTGCCACCTTCACGCCTAAATGTTAGCGATAGAATGTCCGATCCCTACGCGCTCCCCGGTACGCGACCTGTGTCGACACATTATCTGGAAATTTCGGGGAATCACCGCGAGATCACATTACCGGTGCCACCGCAATCACGTCGCAGAAGCACAACTCAGATTTGTACCGCAATAATGTAAACAAATAAAAAGTAACCAGTGGAATTTGTACCATTCAAGATTGTTCAGCACGTTTAGGGATTTACGATAGGTATTTCCGAAGTAGGTAATATTGTATAAATATAAGTTACACCCTATTTAAATTTATTCTTTGAATCGCTTGACAATGGTAACTGTGTTGCCGAAACTATAGTCGCAATCTGTGCAAAAATAAAGTGATAGAAAAAACAAAGTAGTGTTTCATTTATTTTTTAGTTGAAATTATTTGAGAAATTCTGTTTAATAAACGGAATAGTTGATGAGCCTCATCACGAACTAATGCCCTAACGCCGCCTCACAACCAGAAACGGGCTTTATTTTTATTGTATATCGGGTCGAGGACTTATCAATCACTACACAGCCCGTGTCTACCACAGAAGTCAAGGAACAAGTCACTGCTCCAGCTGATTGCACTGATTAAGGAAAAGTATGAACCAGTAGGTTTACAAGCTACGAGCAGATATACGTTCTCTAAACGGAATCAGCGAGAAAATGAGTTTGTAAGTGACTACATTGAAAGTCTCCAAGAACTGGCAGTCCCGTGTAGATATCTGTCGGATGCCCTGTGCGATCGAATTGCATGTGGTATTCGGCATGGAAGACACCAGAAGGAAGTTGCTAAACCTTCCTAATTTAAATTTCGAGATGGCTAAGATAATAGCTTTACAAAAAGAAGCCGTTCATGAACAAGCGAGACTGTTAGCAAGGGCCTTACCAGTCAACACCGTCAAACAATACAAACATAGAGGTACGAACCCCAGTCAATCCAGTCCGAACTACAGGAGCTTCAGAAATCCGCCACCACCAGCGCGCCAATCCACCCACCCCACACAGTTCCAACGCTTTACTGGAAGTCATCCAGCCAACCCTATTACCAAGCCATGTTTTCGCTGTGAGAGAAATCATGACCCGAGAACATGTCCAGCTATAAACTGGCAGTATTACCACTGCGGAAAAATGGGACACATCGGTGGTATGCAAAAGTAAGCAACCTATCCAGCCAAAACCAAAGCAGTCAAATAGTTTTCATCGAGTTAACTAAACTCCAAACACCATGGAAGACTCAGACTAGAATAATAGCATGGGCCTTCCTTCAGGAAAAAAATGAACATTGTACTCCGAAACAAGTTTTACAGTGGGTAAGCCCCGCACCAAATACATCAGGTAGTCTAAGCAGTGCTACCGTAAATGCTATGTTGGACTCACGAAAACCTCTTGAAACCACAATTAAAAGAAAGCTGACACAGGTGCGACTCGAAGTTTAATGTCACCCTGAGACACAAGAAAAGATAAAAGTGCTGGAAGAAATGATTTTTAATGGCAAGATAAAACTAATCGAAATGGATGATGGCGCATCTAGTACAGTTAAAAACACGAGTAAAACCACCAACGTTTGACGGAAAGTCCTCACTGCGTTGACCGTTGCGCTTCGTGGAAATGGATGTGACATTTTGAACACCCTATTCCCGGAAGAATTGGCGGATTATGAACAGTTAATAAAACGGTTGGAGTTGCGCTACGGTGAGGCACACTTAACAGCGCTATATCACATCCAACTGAAAGCCCGTCAGCAGAAGCCAACCGAATGCCTACAAGAATTTGAGGCCGATATTGCAAGACTATCTCGACTAACCTATCCAAATACTACAGAAGAATTGATGGAAAGGTTGGCAGTGGGAGCATTTACTGATGGACTTCGGGACAATGATACTCAACAACGGATACGCCTCGACCCACCTAAGACGCTAGCTGATGCATTGGCTTGTGCATTGGAGTACGAAACTGTTAAACGGGCCTATAGCAAACAAGGTAAGTTTCGGCTACTGTGTGAAAAAACTGATTCGTCAGAATCTTTAGAAGTAATCGTCTGCCGAATCATCTCTAAGTGCGACAAAGGAACTCGAAAACTAAGATGTTGGGATTGCGGCGAACTAGGTCATACGAAGAGGCAGTGTAGGAAAAGTACTCTTCCCCAAGTACTCGACCTCAACAGCAGGAAAACTAGATAGAGTCGACGTAACGGGGCAAACGCTGACCCATGGACAAAGAGACCCCGAACTTATCGCATTTACGAATACTTTGAAGCACCAGCACGACAGTCTACGCCTAGGTAGAAAAACCCCCAGCGTGGTTGAGAGTCCTAGCCAGATTATGTCAACTAGTGGGTTGTGCGTTCGGCTACCGGAGAGAAAGTGGTTGTTCATGGAGAGCTAATGTATCACTTGAAATTGGCAAGACTCTTTTTGCCCATCAAGTGCTTGTGGCAGATATTGAAGGTGACGTTACTATTAGACTGGACGTTTTACAAATATACGATTTTGACATGCTGAAATAAGTGGAGTGATTGACAGATATTGTTAGAATCGAACCAGTGAGCAGAAATGCAAAGTACAACATCTACTTTATCAGAATGCCGACGTCTTGGAAACTGACAAGAATGGTAGGGGAAGGACTAATATCGTAAAACACAAAATCAATACCGGAAATGAGCAGCCTATTCGTCAAAGGCCTAGACGATTTCCCCTGGCGAAGAAAGAAGAAGCAGAGCGGATAATTCAGGAAATGCTTTACAATATTAAGTTGTAGTCACTGTCCGGGTCGAATGTAAGTCAAGATTTGAGTAGATGGTAATGTAAAGTCAGCTTCCCTAATAATATGTACAAGCAGGAACGCCTTTAA
Source organism: Agrilus cyanescens (assembly GCA_947389935.1). NCBI lineage: Eukaryota > Metazoa > Arthropoda > Insecta > Coleoptera > Buprestidae > Agrilus > Agrilus cyanescens. The sequence continues at coordinate 7,794,970 of OX376704.1, forward strand.
AAACACTTATGGGCCGATATTGCAGTGAAACAAGTATTGGAACGATTGAACCAGCATAATGTGAGAATCAAACCAGCAAAGTGCTTGTGGTTTTGAAAATTTTTACTAGTCAAATAACATCCAACACGAGACCTTCGTAAGACGACCTTCACCATTAAACGCGTTTTGAAAAACTTAAATAAGAAGTGGTAATAAGTTATTCTAAATAAGGAAAAGTAAAAACACATCGCAATGAGTATCTGTTCAGGTTGCAAGGGTAATTTTAATGCCAATAGTAAAATAACAACGTTCATTAGCTATCTAGAGCTCTTTCGTGTTTCTGAAGCTTGTGCTAAACTCACTGCATCAGAGATAAAAGTTCTTGAGTTGTAAAAGAAGCCCTTGATGGTTTATCGCTGCTTAAATTGTTCTGATGCAGACAAACTGATTTTATTACCGATTTAAATGCATCAATTGGTGAAAAATCAAATCTATCCTAGAAAACCTCAATTAATTCAAGTCAGTTAAGGAAATTGCTATGGTGAATGAAAATTTCCATTCTCAAGACAGAAGTAGAAAAAATTGGGCCACTAGAAGACCATATGTTATCAAATGAAAATATAATAAATAATATTGATAATAGAATCAGTGTTAGCGGTGTAATCTTAATGAAACATTTTTAATAAAGTATAATCTATAGCTTTTGTAAACCACTCTTCGTTAATAACCGCCAGTTCGAAACAATTGTCAGAGTGAAAAAATAAACAGTTGAAACTTCCAAATACTCTTTTCGTCTTTAATAATATTGATACCGAATCCATCATCGCTGAAAGTCGAAACAGAATGTCCAAACTGTCCAATGTTATTTTTCAGAATATTAAAGAAGATTCCTCTATTAAGGATTTGGATTTAATTCACAACTTTCTTGGTAAAATAGACGGTCTCAGAATTGGTAATATTTCAGTTCGTAGATTAGGTAAATCAAGTGGTACACATTCGTCAAGACATCTTCTGGTTAAGCTAAATACACCTGCTGATCTGTCGGTAATTTATAACAACAGAAAGATATAACTATTTCTCGCGATAGGACGCCTCTTGAAAGAAAGACTCCAAAGGATCTCTTCAATAAAGTTGCTTCTCATAACGAACAATATCCCAATGAGCCTAAGAAAGTGAAGTTTGTGAATAGTGTCCCAATTATTGTTAATAAGGAATAAAACCAACATGCCTAAATCGCCAAAAAACTTAATCCTGGGAGTAGATCCAAACTACTCGTAGTTTTTTCTCAGAACACAAACTTGTTGATTTAAGAACTAATTTAAGTGTTTATCATTATTCCCCTGATAGTATTGGTTTTACTGAGACTTGGCTGGATGGGTCGTTTTTGGATAGCGAATTACATCTTGAAGAATACAATATGTTTAGATGTGACAGAATTCCTCATTCAAGTGCTTCTGTTACTAATCATAGCGAGGTACTATTAGCTATTAAGAATTCTTTCATTTCACGATGATTATATCAACCATTTTCATGATATTCATGAGCTGTCACTAACCTTCCTAGTCACCAATGTATTATAGTGGGGGATTTCAACATACCCTGTATTAAATGGTCTAATGATCCGTTGAATATTACGTAGGTACATTAGATATTAATCTCCGCGTGATATGGCGATTAATTCTAAACTTTGTTCCACACACTCCAACCTCGATTGTTTACAACACTTTCCGGTTCATCCTGACAAAGGTTATACTTTGGATCTATTCTTTTGCTCTAATGATTCGTTAATTTCTGCTGAATTGTGTGATCCACCTGTTCCTACTGACATCATGGCTGCCGTCTTCACTTTAAATGTCCACTCTTGTACTTCGAAATTCATACCTTCCATTCTCCTCGATTATGCAAAAGCCAATTTTAGCAACATTAACGATGAACTGTTAACTTTATACTGGGATTTCCTTTACAGTGAAAGCGATATTGATTCTATCACAAGTAAATTCTATAATAACCTTAATTATGTTATATCTAATCACGTACTTTCAAGAAGGCCTGTTAAAACACTTATCCCCCTTGGTACAGTGTTGAATTAAAAGAAACTATAATTAAAAAGAAGATAGCTCATGTCAAATGAAAAGATTCTTTCTCATCATCTGATTATGGAGTTTAAAAGACTGCGTGTACTAAGTTATCAAGATCATGTTATAAAGTATACATTGATCATATTGAATCTTCGCTGATTTCAAATCTAAAATACTTTTCGCCATACATGTAAAAAAACATTTATCTTAACTAGAAGCGTCTCATAAAAAGACAAGCTTTCCGCGAATGACCAGGAAGCATCTGACATGTTTGGTAGTTATTTTGCATCAGTTTATCCTAAGCCTTGGGCTGGGCCCATTACTTACTTCTACAAGATTTCCGTTTGTTTGTCATCTTTTAAAGTAGATTTCGATGAGGTAATAAAAGTTATTAAGGAAACATCACACAATGTTAGTTATAGCCCTGACCAAATCCCCACTTATTTTCTACGTAGATGTGATCCTTTTTTATAAGGAAACTGTTACTGTTCTATAATAAATCACTTGAGGTTGGTAAATTTCCGGATTGTTAGAAAATTGCTTACATCCAACCAATTCACAAGAAAGCTATCAGAAGCCTAGTAACCAACTATAGGCCAATATTTATTATAAGCGCCTTTCCCAAGTTATTTGATAAGCTGATTGCCTCTAGGATAGGTGATGCTTTAATCGGTTCTATTATAAAGGAACAGCACGGATTTATGAGAGGTAGATCAACGTTAACTAATTTGTTAATTTACAATGATTTTGTTAAACTTTGTTAAACTTGCCTTCTCAGAAGGTAAGCAGGTGGATTCTGTATATATGTATTAGTTCAACATCCTCTACTCGTATCGAAATTGCATAAATTTGGTATAAGAGATTCCCTTCTGCAATGGATTGAAACGTATTTAACTTCCAGAACTCAAGTAGTTCGTCTAAATGACACCTTCTCTAAATCAGTATTGGTTTCATCGGGCGTACCGCAAGGTTCGCATTTTGGGCCCCTATTCTTTATCACTTTCCTTAACGACATTACGCAATGTTTAATATATTCCGAATGCTTGCTATTTGCCGATGACTCAAAAATATTTAGAAACATTAGATCTTTGGATCAAGAATTGTTACAAAAGGATATTAGCGCTAACTACGATTGGTCTATCTCTAACGGTCTACCACTCAATGTTGAGAAATGATGCGCCACCTCATTCTCTAGATCGACTGACACAATACCTTTTAATTACTGCTTGTGTAATATGCTACTTAATCGAGTCGAAGCATTTAGATTTTATATTTTCTAAAGCTCACAATTAGCTTAGTTTTATCATACGCAACACTTTCGATTTTAAGAATTCCGGGACATATCTTATCTTTACAAAACATTAGTGCTCTCCCAGTTGTTTTATTGTAGTCAGATCTGGACTCCATACTCTTATTGCCGGGTAAAGGTTTGGGAATCTGTTCAGCATAGATTTGTAAAACAATTATTATTTAGATCTGGTCATCCTATGAGTCGCTTTGATCACGATTTCGTACAACGGCTGAGAACCGTAAACCTACTAACTATTAAATCATCACATATAGCACTGGATAACAAATTTGTCTTCAAGTCTCTTTAACGGCTTCATTAATTGTGAACAAGCCAACAACCTCTTTAAAATAAGAGATATCCCTTACAGTATTCGTAATCCTTATTTACTTAACAATTTAAAATAATCTTACTTATTAACCATTATATATGATAAAATTCTTACCTATTACAACGGAAAAATGAACCACGTTGGGGTAGAAGTTGTCAAGTGGAATTAAAGGCAAATGGACTAACTGCATGATTTAAAAATTGAAATTGAAAAAAATAAATTTAAAAAGAAATTGAATAAAATAAATTTAAAAAGAAATTGAATAAAATAAAACGCGAAGCTTCACCTGAAGAAGACTGTGAGTTGAAATCATTATTGTGTATTAAAAATAAAAATTTTGTAACTGTTTTATTCAATTTTAAATGGATTCACAAGAGTTAAAAGCCTCATCTATTCAATTTTTAAAAAGAAATGATTTTTCGATTATTTATATCGTTGCTAATATACCTACTCAATCATAGAAGCAAACAACTTGTTGACAATGATAAAATGGTTTTGGCTTCTACTTGGTTGATATTCATAATAATAGTAAAATAAAACACTGAACTTTCACAAACAACAATTGTTTCACAGAGTAGCTTCTTCATGTAAATAACAAACAATTTGTTTCTAAGTAATGCTTTACGAAATAATTTCACGACTTTTGTAGTGGTTTGAAAGTGGGATTGATATTTGGGGTGGTTCCAATGGTGTAGGTGGTGATGGAGATCGTATTGCCCCGTAGGATGAGTTGGGGTCGCGGTGACTTTAAGGGTAGATGAAGGTGGATGGCACAAAGATGGAGTGGGTGATTTTGGGAGTAGCAGATGGTGTATCTAAATGTTAAGAATAGGGTAAAAGTTTGAGATGGCTTCGGAGGTGAACATTTAAAAAACAATCATGCAGATTAGTCCATTTTTCGATTTTCTTTACGGCCAAAAAACAGGTGACCGTGATTCTATATAATTACCGAATTAAAGTTTAATCATCATCATCATCATCATATATAATAATGTTCTAGTGTATGGAGGTTTGTGTGTTTGACGAACCTAACCTAACCTAACCTAACCATGGAAAAAAGTAGCGAAAATTGCACTTTTCGGTTAAAGATTGTCGAAAAACTGAAAATTAGCAAATGAAAACGAAAAAAAAAACGTTTTTGGTTAAGTCAAATCGTACAAATCTATCTCGTCCGAAGATAGAATAATCGGACATTTTCCGACAATAAAAACGTCCAAGTTAAGGACCAAAGGGTTCCTTGCGCCTACTTTCCAACAATATTATTCGCTCTCCTATTTATTGCTGTGATGTTTCCGCCAGGTTTCCGCCTACCTACCTGTCAATCTATGTCACTGAATCTCCTTACGCGCCGCTGGTTATACATTGTTATTACTTGTATACGTGTAGATTTAAACCTTGGTAGTTTGACGTTTATCAAAGAACGTTTATGAAAGGTACGAAATGGGAAAATAAATGTAATTTATAAATAATCATGCAATAATCTTCATTACAGTTTTCACGGTACATGGTTAACATAATAGCAAATAAATATATAAATAAAATTATATCTAACGAGGAGAGGTCGCGCTCTGGTAAATTTGTGGGGTGATAGGACACCCCTTGTATAGTGACATGTATGAGTAATACGATGCACTTTCCAGCCAATTTTGAGAAAAATTGCCCTTAAATTTCATCCACCTCTTTTAGTACTTTATATTGGATAAATACAACTCAAACAGGTTCGTAGCGTAGTTGGTAGTGTCCCGATCTCGATACCTCTCTATCTCCAGCAGTAGATGGTTCAAGTCCGATCCAACAAATTTCCCTTTTTTGAATTTTTAGATTTTAGCGGTAATGGTGGCCTTTACCGTTTCAACCCCAACAGCACTCCTAATTTTTTTCAAAAATACAAGGGTTAGAAAAAGTTAGGGTAGAGGGTGGGTGTGTAACGCACTCTCTACTACCCCATCACCAACTACCTCCCCACCATCCACCCCAACAGTATACTTGCACTTTTTCAAGATTACAAGATAGAAACGGTTACGGTAGGGTGTGTATGTTTGTGTGTAAATGTACGTATACCCACCCTCTACCCTAACCTTGGGTGGTGGGGAATTTGAATTTTCGTACATACTATTTAATTTCAATCGAATCAAAGAAGTAGGGTAAAAGCGTAAAATTACCTAGAAACTTTTCTTTTGTTATGGGTAAGAATATTTTCTTTTAGTACTTTACATTGCACTCATATTAAGTTTAAAATTAAAAATAAAAATCGAAGGCTCATTTTACTAAGTCGCTATTTTATTTTTCATCAAAAAAACGTCGAAGCATGTGAAATGTGAAGAGCAAACACGACTATATAGGGTCGAGCGCGTGAAAGCAGCCATTAAATTGCGCAATTAGTATTTAAGTCATCGTCTAAAAATTTTAAAAAAATCATTTTTTTCGGAGTTTTCTATTCATAACAAATTAATAGGTCGGAGTTGTAATTTGAAAACATGAGAATCACGCTATGAACTGATTTTAAATCGATATAAGGAGTGCATGTTAGCAGTCAAATCCGACTACACAGCTTTTTCTGAAAAAACCTAACCTGACTGGTCTATCGAGCATCACTTTCAATCATTCTTTTTCGTAATAAAAATTAATCGAAAGGATAGTTTTAGGTTTGCTAACTAAGCATAATTTATGAAGTAATAAATTATTATTACGTTAGAACGTTCGTGCGCCCTCCAGCGGGTACCATTATAAACTGCAACTTTTCAGGAACTCCCTAAATGCCACAGGTTTTATCAAGACGCCTTAGTTCATAAACAGCGTGCATTTGTGTTCGAAGCCTTTTTGGGGTTAGGTGGATTTGTTTGTTGCTCAAAATGACGCAATAAGTCTAACAGCAATTTGCATAAATTTTTACTTTAAACTTGAAAAGCGGGTACAAAACAGTTGAAAGATGGGACCGAATCTGTTGACAGCGATTCGGGATGCGGCCGTCCTTCAAACACAACACCGGAAAATATCGAACGTGTACGACCGTTACGATCGTGAGGCAAGGCTTACGCGCTGGTTACGTAACCGCTACAATAATGCTATAATTTTAATAAATGTAGATATTTTCTTCATTTTTAGATTTAGACCTTTCACCAAACGAAAGTCGCTATCACCGTTTGACTTCACCATTCTCTTATTTAAGTGAAACATTCTGCCCTACTCTGTAACTCGGTAGAAATGTAGGCATCGAATCAAAATGTGAGCACTTCTATTACATATTTCCACTTTGACTTTCGGTATTGAGTAACTAAAGTAGAAAAGGCGGTCAGTCGAGAAGTATGATTTCTATTAAACGTTAGCTGAAAAGGCAGCAGAGATTTCTACATTGAAATTTCTACCACACATTTCGATCCGAAGAGTTACAAAATATCGATTTGGTACAATTTCAATTCTACCTCACTACTTCTCTTCAATTCCAAACATATTTGTTTGATTGGAGGTTACAGAATAGGCTTGATTGACATGTAATAAAGTATTTTCTATTTTTTTAATCCACTTAAATTTCGCGCCCTTTGGATTTAGTTAGCGTCTCACATGTTGGAGGGCTCTAAACTCAGTCAAAAAGAGTATGTATCTCTTGTCTTTGCCTCTAGGTGGCCACTCATGGTACAATAAAGCAAGGTATGATATCTAGCCGTTCCATAATAGTCTGGCTCGCACATGACGTCATCGCGTGAGCAATATTTTAAAATACCTACAGAAATGCATGTAAATATTTCTAACATTGTAATATATTACACCCCCTTTTCTTTCTTTTAAACGAAAAATTGATTTTTACGGTAAAATAAAAAACTGATCATATAGTATTATACAAATACTAACAAAATCCTGAGTCGGTATCATAGATAAATAGAAATACGTTGTAAATAATATCATTTTAGTTTTAGTAAAAATATTTATTCTTTACTTTTATACAGAAGTTTCAGTTAAGAATAGTTAATTAGGAAACTACATTAAGAAGGAAAAAATTGATAAGTAGAAAGAAAAATAGAAAAACTGTTATTAAAAATACACTGCATATCTACCATATCAGGAAAAATTGGGCGGTGTTAGGTAACGTATAAAACATAGGTAAATTCATATGAATGTTTAAGTAAAAAAATATAGTAGTGAACTTTTATTTATTTACCTAACTAACCACATTCCAATAGGCAGAAGAACTGTTTTGGGGCTGGTATTAAAATTAAATAGAATTACAGAAAAAACAAACTTAAACAGGTAATTCAATAAAAAACCTTAATAAACACAATTTCTTTGAGATAATATTAAGCGAATATATTCTATTTTGCTTTTTCTTCCACATATAGGTTTCAAGTTACCTTCTGATAACTTCATACAGTACCGCTTTTGTCAGAAAACTTTTTTTTTTATTTTTGGTAAAATTAGACTTTTATTTTAATACCTTGCTTTATTTATTGTACCATGGGCCAAACTCTCTACTAGGGAGTGTACTGTGTGGTTTTATATTAAATCCAATTAATTTCTGAAATATTCTGTGCCGTCATTGTAAAACGCCCCTGTACAAGATTATAGTTCATCTCTTTCGTTGTGAATGCATCAAGAATAGCTTAAATTACAAAGATAAATAAGTAGTAAACATATGATAATGCTTGATAATAAAATGAACTGACAAAGGACAGTATTTTACTATTTACCTTGAATTGCACAATTACTGTTGGTCATCACTCATTGTTCCAATATTCACCTTTAATTATGTTTATTTATTTTATAAACTAATAAATAAGACACACTTGGGAAAATTTCACTAATTTTTATTGAAGACTATACATATTTCGCCTTCTAAAAGCATCAGTAGTTTAATGCTTGTTTAATGTTATGCATATCAAGTGTTTAATAAAAATTACTGAAACTTTTTCGAGTGTGTTTTATTTATCTATTATTTTATAAAGTACATATGTTTCATCTAGTGGAAACGGCAAATACTTTTAATTTATTTATTTACTTAATTTACGAGGCATAGGTCAAACCGAATATAAATACAATTTAAAAAAAAAAACGTTAAAGGTTTGTGGTAAAATTTTAGAATTAAATTGCTAATATGAAATTTTTTTATTTATCTTTTACGTTTGATTAGCCAATATAGAAAATTAACTACGTTCTCTAGAATGTGTGTGGTAGAAAAACATACATATACGTTTATTTTTTTTTATATGTATTTCTTTGTGACTGTCTTTAAATAAATGTTTAACTTAATTATTACAAAAAAAAACTTACCGGTGACAATATTAGTAGCATAATTTGAAGGGGCCAAACAGCAGCTCTTCCTTTTTTATTGTCAGCAAATGCATCCAGTATATCAAAAAGTTGTTCACAACATTTTGACAGTTCATCATTTGGATGTTTATGCAACTCTGCAAACTCATAAGGGTAAGTTTCCATCCAGTTCCATATGACATTTTCTAATGAATTCATTAACACTAGATGAGCAGACTTCTTAAGAAGCCTAAACTTCTGTATACTTTCTGAAAATTGAAGACACTTATCTATATTGTATATATGTATAAATAATGTGTATATTATATAAACTAGGGTATTTAAGATAAAATAATATTATTTATAATAACTAAAACTAACATGGGTAATTATGCATAAATGGAAGCTCCACCACAATTTTAAAAAGAAAAATATTTTTTGACGATTGGTGCATGTTCAGAACACTGGAAGTAGATAATTCAAGTCGGGGAGGTTAAAAAAGTTGGTGAGAAAGATTTTTTTTTATGATTAGTTGTATTAGTTGTGCTGAATAAAATATATATATATCTGTATATGTTGGGTGCAGAAACCACCTCATAGTTTTTCCACTTTGAAGGTTGAAATTGGTAACATATTTTTCTGAAAATTTAGAGCTTTGCTGGAGACCGAGGGTGGAGGTAGGGTAGGGATGGGGTATATGTTCAGGATGACGTAAATGTTATTCTCATTCAACGCCAACCCTTACCACTAGCCCAACACCACCTCTACCCTGTGCCTCCCACTGGTGGAGCTCCACTTATTCAATATGAGTAACAAATATATGTATGTACAACTAATTATTTTTGCTTACCTGATAACAATTTAATTAATCTGAAAATGTCTACATTAATATGTTGTATTAGTTCTATATCACTGTAATCAGAATTTTCATCTGGACAAGATGCAAGTTCCTGCAATTTTGATGAAATTCGACTGAAGACAACATTAAAGAAATTTACACTCAAAGCAAAGAGCACTTTACTTGCCAGTTGTTTAATTGCATGATTATTTGGATTTTCTAGAGGCATATCTACAAGCAATACGTGAATTTTTGTTTGAACCATAATATAAGTTAAACTACCTAAAAATATACAGATTTCCTTAAGAAGAGATTTCAAGTTTTGATTTTCTTCCATCGTTAAATTAATTGAATCTTTCGGTTGAATACTAAAACATTTTTCTAAGGTCTCAAGAACAATCATTACACTATCATAATAATTTTTTTCAGTTTCATGATGCTGCCTCTGCGTCCCTTGTTGGTACTTAAAAAATAAATATTTCTTGAATAGTTTTAATAGTGGTATACAAGTACAAATACTTACTTGTTCATTAATATGTTTTAAAACTTTAACAAATCTGTCCAGTACTAATGAAAACCGGTAACGAGATATTTGAACAATGCAATTTTTATTTTCTTCTTCATTTATACGTGAATGCGTGGTCTGGGATCCAAGACGGCAAGGAAGCTACAATAATTAAAAATAACATTGTAATAGAACAATAACGGCGGCTGTCTTTGAAGTTAATTGTAATTTAACTAACCTGCTCTTCAAATCGTGCAATGAGAGAACTTGCCCATTCTCCCGGTTTTAATGTTGCCATAATAGCAAATTATATTAACCATCCGAATTTTCGACAAACCCCGCGATTTAGTTATCTGTGCAACTTAAAATATTAAGAGATGATAACATTTTGCCATTATTTGTAGCATCGTAATAAAAATGCCGACCCCGTAGCAAGTCGTAGTGGTTTTCTATACAATTATAATTGCATTGGTTATCATTTGAAAATATAGCACTTAAGAGATTCTTTTCACTGACATGATATGCTTTGCTGACATGTTAAAGATCTTAATTCATATCATTCATATTTTAATATATTGCGAATACCCATGTACATAACAATACAATACATAGAGAGATGTCTATGGAGTTGGAGAGAGAGTTAACCATAGACTATAAACACGAAGTTGGTGCTTTGTGCAACTCATGCGCACTCCCTTTTAGAATTCGGAACAAAGTTGTAAGTCTGTGATTCGACTATAGATGGCTCTGATGTCAACGACAAGCAGAAGGAATAGTCTATCTTTGTTTCACATTGATGTTTTTGAATCATGAACTAGAATTCCCCAAAATTTCAGACAGTTGCACAAAGCACCAATTTCTGGTTTATGTGGTCATGGTCATTTTGTTTTTGTAGACAATGTTGGTGTATAGTTAGTTAAATCAAAATTAAGCCTAGAGCCTAGCCAGAATTCCATTTCGTTAAGTGCATATTTATTTAGTGGTTGAAGACTAAGCATTGTGTATGTAAATTTTTTGTGAAAGTGTTTAATTTAAACCATGTATGTGTATTTTCTAGATGGGATACGGAATAATTTATAGTCTTTATCCATAGGTGATACATGATACTGTTTGTTTGTTTAAACTCCGAAAGGTTATTCTTAGTCTTTTACGAACACAAATTTTGGGAAAGGGTGAGGCATATGTAAATATAAACACACCCATCCTGAATCGTAACCTATTGCGATACAGTCGGAAGTATTACGACTGAATTTTTTGTATTTTATGACATCTTCATACTGGTTTTGCGCTTCAAAAAATAGGTTACAGTTCAGGATGGGTGTGTTTACTGTTAGGAAATGTGCAATAAAAATATTTGGTTCCTTATTTTGTTTAAGTTCTATAGTTAAGTTCTCTATTTTAGCTCTATGGCTAAGTTCTCTAGAATGTTTAATACATGTATAAACACGTGCGCGCGCGCGTATATCGGAACAAAATTATGGCGTTGCGTTTAACTTGTTTAACGTTAATTTGATAGATGTCCCTACTTACATGGTTGTCTCGGTTCTCTGCAGTTCTCTGGAAGGAAGTTAATTGACTACATTAATTCATCTTTTTATAATTTTTAATCAGAATTAAAAATTTAAATTATGATTAAGACAAGCGTAATTGAATATTACAATATAATTTTCCATCAGTAGTTTTATGTAATAAAAATATTTAAGAATTGCAAAAATTGGAACTACTTGCTACTACCCAATTGTTAATTCATTTCTCGAAAGAAGAAAAAGAAAAATCATAACCTAATACGTGAATAGAATACGTATTTTACTATCGCAATAAGATACTTTGCAAGGGTAGTGTGTTATTGTTATAAATGTGTAACGGGTAAACTGTTAAAATTTATAGTGGCCCGGAACTTTTGTAAAACAGTTTCTTGTTATTTATTTAATTCAAAGCAATAACTTTTAATCAACAAATTTTGGTTCGTGTCAATTACTTTATTTTTAAAGGAGAAAATGAGTAAAACAAATGCAGTTTATGATCCTGATGATATTACTATGACTCCCCAAGAACTTCATGTACTTTCTGAGCTCGATAGGTACTTATTTTTAATATCATATTATTATTATATAGTATAGATTAATATAATGTGAATAATTTCACTTCTATAGTCGGCAATTTGGTTTTCTTCAATTACAACTACCAGAAAATTCTAAGAAGAAGGCTCTTATCTTAAAGGTTGGTAATTTGTTTCATATTACTTTTCATTGGTGTTTTAATTCGCATCTGTTGATTAACAGGCAGTAAAATACCTACAGCTTATGGTAATACAAGCAGGAAAACAAGCCCTATCGAATGTTGTTAGTGAATCAACTAAGAAGATCAGCATTGATCCAAAAACGTGGGTTAAGTTAGGTCATTTTCATCTTCTTTTAGAAGATTATAGAAAAGGTATTATTTATGATTGATAAGTAATAATATACTTGATTTTAAATTTGTACTTTTAGCACTTTCTGCCTATCAAATGTTTTATAAAACACAAGCAGCAAATCATTGGCAGGATCCATGTTTTTTGTATGGTCTTGGACTGGTTTATTTTCATTTTAATGCTTTTCAATGGTAAGTCATTTTTGCAATAACATTACTATTAAACACAGTAAAACTAAGGTTCAGGCTTCTAGACCATGGTCTATATGAACTGTTCTTTTTGAACTGTACAGTTTATAACTGTAGTTATACTGTTTATTCCAGCTGTTAAAACCTATGTTGCTGTATTACTATTAAGCGTCACCTTCTCAATATTCTTATTATGACAAATGGTAATTGGGTGTTTTTAGCTCCCATCTGTTTGTATTCACTTTAAATTTTAGTTTGTTGGGCAGGTAACACTCTCCACATAGTTTTACATACAATTGAACCCCAGTTCCATATTTATCTGAACATTGGTAACACATCAATTTGCTACCTACTAAATCTTTATTGTAAATTACTAAAACTGTAGACTATTCAAGGTTTATAAAGTATTGGCATAGTTTCGATCTCCAGGAGCTGACAGTTTTTTTTTAAAGTAAATGTCGGCTTTATTAACAAGTAAAGGCTGAAGTTTTAAGACACAATGTTGAAGTTTGTGATTTTACTCTAAGTACTCGGTAAATCCTAGGTTTAACAATTATTCGAGTAATTACAATAACATGTATACTTAAAAACATCATTGGAGCTGATTATATGTACAATGGACAGTTTCCTAATGATGAATTGTTATCATTTTTATTTTATATTAAAGATTGAAAATAAATTATGAAATAGACACATGAATTAATATAGAAACTGTATTATAATTTTTGAGTACAGTCAAAATCTTAGTAATGAGCAAAGTATAATTTTATGGGATTTGCTTATATTTATATGGCTTCTAATTCAATTGAAATATGTATATATATATATGACATTTCGAAAAGTTTTGCAATTTTCTGTGAAATGTGGCATTTATTATTTTTCTTTTGTTCTTTCAAAAGAGATGTTTCATCACCTTATGCATATTAAAATGTCAAGTATTAAGCCGAGTGGTAAAAATTAGTGTATCTAAAATGTTTACATGTGAAGAGAAAAAATATATTTTTCTATAAATTCAAAACTGAAGCTTATTAACGAATTTGTGCAATAAATAGGCATACTCTCTTGATTTTAAAATTTATCTGTGCATCTGAACAAAATATATTTGAATGTTGCGGGGTGTTGCTTGCCTAGTAAGAATTAAGGAACACTTAACCCTCTTCGATAAAAATTAATTTGTCGAAGTCAATATTTTATATGATTATATAAAGCGTCCGTCGAATGTTTTGAATTGTGCCTTTTACGGTGATCTTGCACGAACAAATGATACGATAACGTTGGGTTTTAAATGTTTTTTACTCAAACATATACAGCGTGTCCCATTAAACGTACGGAGCGGTTGTATCTCGGTAAGGGCGACAAGTTTGGCAAAAAAAATCCTTAGACGTAAAGTTGGCAAAGAAATTATTTTTAAGTTCGAATTTGCACCGTTAGGGGGCCCAAACGAGAAATACAAAATTGATGTTATCTCAGAAAGTTGGACGATGACCTACAAATTTTAAAACATCAAATCTATTGTTAAAATGTGGACCTATAACTTTTCCTTCCACAATTCCGCACCACACGTTCAAATTGCAGCGATAATGATCTTCCATCCAAGGTGGTTTTGTTTTAGACCAATTATACATATCGTGCAGATTTACGCCAACTGAGTCACTTAATAAAGCTGCGTCTGCGTAAAAGCAAATTTTTATTTTACCGAATCGGATTTGACAGGCAATGGCAGTCGTTAAATCTATAGCTAAAATCATTATCACTTAATGCCTGATGGAAAACAATATGATGGGTATGCATATTTTGATTTTGAACAATCCTGTAGAGTAAACAGTACTTTTTAGAACACAGGACGGCAGAAATAAATACGCAACATATCTTAAGTTTCCGCGTTAGTAAATTGCATTTTTATTGCAAAAACGAGGTTGTCAGTAAGAGCATAACGTTGTCTTCTGAACAAATCCAAGCTGGATTGTCAAATCTGTATTATTTTCATAGCACGTTTTCATTTGTTTCATTTGATACTTTGACAGAATGCTAACCAAGTAGTTTATGAAATTTCCAAATTATCTTTTGTTTTTCCCACGTAGGTATGCGGTTTTGAACATTTCTTCGTTTTCATCGAGAACGGATAGATATCGCGATGCGTTTTTTTACCAAAATTTATGTGACTTGATTGCATTTAATTTTCTTCCAAAAATCACGAAAATAAAGTATATATAAACAGTTCAGCAAAATACTTATTTGCTATCGGTTGAAAGGTTCAGGAGATATTAAAATGGAAAAATTAGGAAATACATGGGCCTCCCCTCTTTTATAGGTACGAAAAAATGTCAGAGAAGAAAGTTTCCGAAATAATGATTTATCATGAAAAAAAGTTTTTTTTTTCACAATGTTGAAAAACAAAAACACGATAGTGAATAATAATTGTTTTATTTAATATTCTTAATTTCTTACATTTTACAAGCATATTCATTCAAACAAGCATAAATCAAAAGGGGAGTTTCCCATACGCAACTGTGATTTATTTGGAAGTCCCCTTTCGTAAATGTAAACGTCAGTGAATGCTGCCAATGAATCTGGGACATAAGCAACACAACCAAAAGCGACACTGTCTGAAAAGTGAGACTTATCGACACTCCGTATATATTTTATGAACGCAAGTTAAATGTTACAGAGTACATAACAATAATAATAATAATAATAGTAACTAACAGACTTTTTACAGGCTTAGGACTGTCAGCTAGATGCCAACTTTTCTTGCAAAGATAACTATCAAAATTTTTTTTTTGTGGTTTTTCATTTTTTTATAACTAATTAAAAAGGGTCGGTTCTAATTTCTACACAAAAGCAAGTTTTTGGAGACATTTGCCTAAGTCCTTAGATTCCTCGAACTCTTGTAAAATATTTTCGATTCCGTTAATTCAACATTACATAAGTGGGCTTTCTTCGTTTCCTTTTCAATTTTAATAAAAGGCGATCATACAAATGGTCGTTATATTTGGATTCTCCTTTAAGACACCGAATTAAAGAAAAAGTGGTATTTAATAAAGATAAAAAAGTTCTGTAAAGATTGTTTAAACCGGACGATCACTTCGCCTGTTACCTTTTCTTGAAGTTCAGTTACACATGCTGCCTACTATGGTGTTTACCAATGTATGCAATGTAGGTAATACTTTATGGAGATACATTTTACAATTCAAGAAACTTATTTGTGTACTTAATAATAATAATAATTTTAATAATAACAAAAATTTAATTTTGTCAACAACCCACAATATTTATGAATTACATTTGTATATAATACTTGCTTAATGTATTGTATGTATATTGTACTTTTGAAATGTCGCTAATTTTTACCCGTCTACCTAAGCTGCTCAAGGAAACCTAATTTAGCTAAATCGAAAGCGTCCCAGTGTCGCTTTTGGTAGTGCCGCTTTTGTCCCGACATCAACAGTGCGTCGTTGCATAGACTACCTGCATCCAAGTTCTTGATTTCTCGAAGCGCGTTTTGTATATATTTTTTGTCTCTATCACAATTTTCGCTATACGTCGAAGAATCAACAAACACGTTTTGCAAAACAGTAACAATAATTTGCCAGTGTTAAAAATTTGCACAAATGCTCTTCTCATCAACCTCTACAAGAATTCGCAATAAAAAAATAAAATTGCACTGTATTATCCTTTCGCTCCTCGACTAAACAGATTCCGTACATAGGCCTACTAATAGCAGCTGCTCGTTTCGGCGCGCAGGCCTTGTCTCACGATGATAACGATCAGACCCATCAATTTATTACATCACACAGTTTATATGATATAAAAGCTTCTCACGAGATTTACCTTATTTTCTTATTGTTAATTTATTTATATTTATTCCTAGTAGGCGACTGCCATCTGCTCACTAGGAATAAATATAAAAAAACAAATGATAGCCTGCAAAAAGATTGTTTTCCCTATTATGGCCCTTACACAACCAAAGCGACCTCATGTGTTATTTATTTTTGAAAAGAGGAAAAAAGTGTTTTTCTAAATAAAGCATAGCCAAATGTGATTGTTATTTAAAAAAAGCACAACTCATAAAATACGTTGGCAATAAGGGGAGGAGGGGTATTGCTTAGCGTTCCGAGATCTGTCAAGGGGAGAGGGGGGCTCTAGGAAAATGTAACATTCTCGAATTGGCGTAGTCCTGATTCGGGTCTATAGGCCGTCGTTGGTTGGAATTACTTCCTAACGTTTCGTTGGCGCGAGTGGCGAGCTTCTTCAGAGGTCTTTCCATCTTCGATGTTGGATGTAGACTACAACATTTACTTATGTTTAATCGTTTATAGGGGGAGAAGCTAGTTTCTAACGTAATATTTGTTAAGGGGGTTGGTGAAAGTGTTACTTAGCGTGAAGAGGGGGGAGGGAGGGGTCCGAAAAAAAGGTGAAATTCTGAGGACGTATTTTATGGGCGGCCCCTATCAGAAGATTACATGTTCATGTCGTTATCAAACCAAACATTGTAAACCCCCCCCCCCCCCCGGAGTATACGCTCCGTTCGCAGTTAGGATATCCCAGTATTTTTAAGTCTGTACTATATTTAAACATAATAATTTGTTAAGTCGTCTAGGCGACCTTGAGAAACGAAGAAATATGGTTACAGAGAGATGTCCGTAAGAATAAGGTAAATGACCGCTGTGCAAACAACGTAAGTGTCACTTTTTGATACTGTTACTCGCCCCATACTTAATTCTCTATAGTCAAATAAATGCACATTAAGAAAAAATATTCACACGCATAAATCTCTAATTCGAAGTTTTAGTATTATTTCAAACATCACCACTGTATGAATCATAATTAAATGACTGAATGTAGCTACCTAAATATAATATTAAATTTTTCTGATCTTAACAAAATATGTTTTTTTTTTTGTTGTTACGTAAACTGCTAAAAACTTTAATGTTTTCATATGGAGTAATATGGAGCTATTTTTAAAAAATCATACAGATTGGTCCATTTTTTAATTATTTACGGCCAAAAAAGTATGCGACCGTGATCATTTTTTGCATCTCTTAGGCCTTTGTCCTACCTAAGCTACGCAACAGCGACGCGACAAAGTCCCGATGTCGCCAGCGTGTATCTCGAGTAGAACCGTTACCATCGTGAGAAAAGGCCTGCGCGCTGATTACGTAACCGCCTATGATGGTACGCTACAGCAAAGAAACATCCAAGCTTCGCGTCAGCTTCTTGTTTCCGAGCGACTCGACAGGACAGTTTTGAAACAATATTCAAGCTATGTGTGAGGTGATATTCTGTCGTTTTCTCTTGATGACTGTTCACTGATCTGAATTTGTAGAAAACACGTTGCTTTGGTGGGACAACTCCATGTCGCCTGCTTGTGTCATGTCGAAATCGAAGGGCCTTACAGCGCTTGCACACAGCTCTTTATCGCGGCGATATCGCAGCATATCAAAATCAACGCTTTTACACGTGTTGCAGAACTACACGACGTAAAAAATTGTCAGTCTCTTTTTCTAACTGTACGCAAGTTAAAGAACATGATTGCTCGTGTTGGGTCTATTTCAATGTTTGTACTCGTATAATGGATCTCGCTAACCGTAACTGGACTTGCACACACAGCGATAAATCGCGCGACATATCAATCATGTATATCTATTAAATAAAACACAAACAGTGGAAAAGTTTCACCCGTTTATTAGTCTAACTCGACAAATTTGTTTCGGTAGGAGCTACCATTATCAAGAGTATATCAAATATTACTAAATTTGTCGAGTTAGACTAATAAACGGGTGAAACTTTTCCACTGTTTGTGTTTTATTTAATAGTTAAACAAAATGTTTCACAATAAAATCACCGAAAATAGCCTGAATAGAATCATGTATATGTTTATAAACTGAACAATGACTTTTTATTAATTATGTATTTATTAAAATATTACGGTTGTGAAACGAATAATCGCGCGATTTATCACAGGAACTTGCGATCAAGCTTGCGCGACGCCGAGAAGAATACTTCGTTCATGCATTCAACAGCAGGCCACTGAAGATGTCATCCGCAGTTGATAACGAAACGTCTGGTGAAACTAAACCAAATTGGACCATAGCCCGGAAGCCTGTTCTTATATATAACGAACCACCGTTTCAAGATTCGAAAATGAAGTTGAAGTACAAAATATCTGCTTGAATTGAATTAGTAGAAGAAATGCCCTGCATTTGGGACGAAACTATTGAACAATATAAGGATAAAATCATAAAAGAAAAGATCTGGTCTGAGATGTTGTTTTATATGACGATTTTAAAACGGACAGAGAACCGGAAAGGAATAGGGATGTAAATAATTTAAAATACTCATTTTTCAGTGCATAATGCTTAGGTAGGATTTAACGTACATATTTAGTTAATTCGGGAAACTGATTGTGAGTACAACATAGTATATTATATGTTACGGTTACACAAGCTAATTTTTAATTTAAGGCGCCTTTGCCAATGTCTTTTAATGAATTAACTACAGTAGCGAGAGTATAATAAGCCTATTAATACTACATATAATTGATAGAAATCGGGATTTATTATAGGCGAAAACGTAAATGTGCTGAAACTATAAAAAATCTCTCATATGAGTATGTACTGATAATATATTATGTTGTACTCTGTTGTCCCAATTAACTAACTACGTTAAAAACTACCTAAGCGGTATGTACAGGGTGGGCCAAATTTGATGTTACTATAGGGGAACACGGTAACTATAATCGCATCCACGATCTCTTTTTTAAGACCAACTTACTGGTGTTTTAAAAAACTTGCGGTAATTATGTACAATAGCTTACTCTTTCCGATTTATTTGAAAAAAAAGTATGTCGTAGAGTTCGTCCTGCTGATCAAGAATACAAATATATGTTGGGTGCGGAAATCATCCCTTGATGGTGTTTTTGAGCTTCTTCATTTCGTGTATTTGTCTTCCATATCTATTGTAAAACGCGATTAGTAGTAGTGGTTTGTAAATTTATTGGAATGTTCGGATCATGTTGTTTGCTTATTTTGTAGATTCGATACGGAATTGTTTATAGTCTTTATTTATAGGTGATACATGATATAACGCATACTTTTTTTTTCAAGAAAATCGGAAGTGGTAAGCTATTGTACATAATTACCAAAATTGCTATCGCCTTGTTTTCGAGTAATAAATAAAAGTTGGAATTAACATTTAAAATATGTCCTTATCTTGGTCCTCTATTAAATTAGAAAAAAACGGTTTTCATGTTCTTCAGGCACTTTTTTTACGTAAAATACAGTGACGTCGAAGAAAATTTAAGAAAATAACTTACCTTCGAGTTATGGCACAAAGTTGTGTTTTTTAAAAAGAGAATCATGGCTGTACTTTAGTTAAAAAGACTATTTTTTCTCTTTTCAAAAAGATATAATAAATATATGGGGTCGCTTTTGTTCTCTAAGGCCCCTCGCAGATTCGGCCACGTTGTGGTCGCCACAGACGCGTCCACAAGCTGCGGACTGTATTTTACATGCAATTCAAATGGCGCACACACGGCCACTGCAGTGACCGCTTCTGGCCACAAGCAACGGCAGCAGCCCGTTCTCGCTCCTTGTCGCCTATGTCGTCCACTTATGAAAAATATGACATGCTAGAATGCTTTATTCAAAGTAATAACAATTCTGATATGACATCTGAAACATATTACAATTCATACTTTAATTAATAATCATAAAAATAAGTATGTGTATATAAGTAAAATAAATGTTCAAACTGTTGTCCGTTATTCTGAATGCATAAATTAACTCTCTTCATTACACTTTGAATTGCGTTATAAATGTAAATCTTAGAAACTGAATTGGCACAGTCTATGAAATTTTGAATTAGTTCGTTAACGTCCTGACTGGTCTTTTTATAAAGCCTGTCTAATGTGCCCACAGAAAAAAAATCTAACGGCGATAAGTTCTGTGATCGCGGAGACCACTTTACTGGGCCGTTAGTTCCAATCCAGAGTTGTCTCTTAAATTTGTATTTAATAATTCTAAAACCACTCCGATATTATCAGGGGGTGCGCCGTCATGTTGGAAAAATATACCTCACATTAATCAGTGGCAAATTTTCCATAAATTCTTCGATAACAAATTCATTTAAAATGGTGCAAAACCGCTGGCCATTATGAGTTTCTTTATATATACGATGCGCTAGAACACGATTTTCAACCGGAGCACACCAAACACTGCAACAAAACCGTCCCGTCCCTTGGTTCGAACATCGACGGTACGGTGAGGGTTGCTATCACACTACTAGTGTTCGTTGTGTCTATTAAGCCGGTAGTATTACACCAAGGCAACAATTAGCAACATGTAGCGTGTGATGACGTCGCACATGTTGCTAAATATTGCCAATGACGCATGCGACTATGCTACAAAATTTTGCTCGTTGCGACCTGTTGCTGTCGATCCACAATAAGTGGAAAAATAGGCAACTATTTGTGGGATCTCGAACGTTTTTTCCAGTATATTTTCGAATATTTTTGGTGTAGTGATGGAATGGTCAAACGAAAAAACTGTATTGTTTATAGAAGATTACCGAACTAATGAAATACTTTAGAATCACAAGTTAAGCGATTTCAAGAATAACAGAAAAAGGTTAATGACCTATATGAGTCGCCACTAGCCAGAAAGCTTAAAGTTATCAATAATCTCACTGACGCAGGTATACTGTTGCGATAGTTTGTATCTTGTTTTGATATATAAGGAGTTAGTTTCGTTAATAAATAGTCAAAATCGGTTTAACTCATTCTTGTAAAATTGTTGAAAAGGGTTCCGTCATCTGCGTTTTTTTCGCTTTTTTACTTGTTGGGCCAAAATGAGATAGGCCGCAGCTGCAATTATTGCATCCGACATAGTAAATATTGTAGTACTGAATGTTGAAGGCAATTAGTTGCGTTGATATAAATGGTTCATCGTATGCTACTTAAGTCGCAATAAAATGGTTTGTGCGACTGGCGACATTCTGAAAGACGGTTGCATGCTACATGTTGCTAATTGTTGCCTTGGTGTAATACCGGCTTTAAAACTCCAGCACTGCTAATGTATGCTTCGTCTGTCCAAATAACTTTACCAGAAAAAATGGATCTTGTAAAGCTTTTTGATGATGCCATGAACAAAACTTAAATCGTCGTTGAAAATCTGTTGATTTCAAATGATGTTTTTTTTTTGTTATTGTGTACGGCTTGAATTTATGCCTATATAAAATATATAAAAAAAGTTTGACATCTTGAAATCCCAGAATTAGCTTCAATTTGGCGATTTGATATTGACGGATTTACAATCGCCATTTCAATCACATTTGTAGCAGTCTCTTCAGCATCGTCTTACTGTAACTTTTGGATTTCGGTTGATTAAATGATCCATGACTGATAAGTTTCTGTTTCCTTACAAAAATGGATTTATGATGGGGTTACTTCCTTTCTGGATAACGATTGAAATTTGTTTCAGATGCTATATCAAAATTGTTATTACTTTGATTAAAGCATTCTCGCATGCCATATTTTTCATAATCTTCATAAGACATTTTTAGTTTTAAGATTAGATGAGCGTAAATGTAAAACTGCAATTTAATAATACGCCTTTAAAAATGACAATTGTGTGTAGATGTGACAGACGCCTACTAGGAATAAATATAAAGGAGCAAATGAACGCCTAAAAAACTTGTTTTCGCTATTTTTGCCCTTAGACAACAAAAGCGACCCCATATATTATGTATTTTTGAAAAGAGGAAAAAATTGTCCTTTTAACTAAAGCATATCCAACTGTGATTGTTAGTTAAAACAACAACTTTATGCTATAAATCGAAAGTTTATGACTTTCTTATATTTTCTTCGACGCTACTGCATTCTACGTAAAAAAGTGCCTATAAATAATTCCGTATCTAATCTACATAATAGACAAACAGAACATGATCAGAACATTCGAATAAATCAACAAACCATTACTATTAATCGCGTTTTACAATAGACATGGAAGACAAATAGACGAAATGAAGAAGCTCAAAAACACCATCAAGGGGTGGTTTCCGCGTCCAACATATATATATTGTCATGATCATTTTTCTTAATAAAGGAAATAGTCAAAAATAAATACTTTAAAACATACAAACACATACAAACTTTTATGACACATTTTTAATAAAATTTGTAGAATTTTCTTAAATTTTGAGATTTAACTTATTTAAATTACTAGTAATCAACTTAATATTCCTTATTTAATTGTTTATTATTGAATTCAAGCTAATTTTATGTCTTAGAAAGATTCATTTCTTTTGATACTTTTATGTAAAACTTTACGATTACAACTCACTTTTCTAAATTTGTATAATCTGTAGATTTTATGTAATAATTTTGAAAAAGGATATGTTTACTTCAAAATTTATCATGTGGCATTAGAGTTGGACGTTTTATATTCATTGCAGGGAATATTTTTCTGGTCTTGTCGAGAAGTTCTATATTTTAGTCTTCCGATAAATGGAATTCCTCTGTAAAAGAGTATGAATTTGCTAAATTAGTTCAGGAATTGCTTATTAATCATTCTTATTCAATTTAATCAAGATAAAAAGTTCAAGAATTTAAATTATATTGAAATTCATTGCAAATTTGTATCAACATTTTTTGTCATTTATATTTTTGTAATTTCTGTTAAGAGAAAAATTAGGTACCTACTATGTGTAATACATGTAAATAGTTGCATTTTATTGTAATAAGGGGGATTTAATATGTTAGTGTTGAAATTAAGCAAAATTTAAAAAAATAAATAAATTTAAAGAAAGTTTTGACATTAGAATTTTCAATTAAAAATTTCAAAAGAAGGAAGTAATTTCAAGGAAAATAGTAATTCATAGTTAATTTTTATTTTAAAAAGAGCTTTTGGTTCATGTAAACAGTTCCTAGTTTTGTTAAAATTTTGAAAAATATTCAAAATTTTGTATTTAATTTCGACATTTGGATTCAGGTAGTCTTTGAAATTTTGCTTCGTATCCATGAGAAACAATTGAATTTTACGTAGTATCCAAGGATATTTCCTTAAAACAGTAGGTGTTTTAGTGTCGTCTAGATAAACGTATTTAATTGTGCTTCAAATTAATTAAAATATCAAAGTTATCATTGAAAAATAAATATTAATTTAAAAGTGAAATAATTGAACGTCGATACTTACCAGTACAAACACTGAAGACAAGATTATTAAAGGTTATGTTTTAATCAACAATAATAATAATTAATCTTCGAATTATTCTAATTGAATAATAATTGGAAAATAAAATTAAAAGACATTTTACACTTCAAAGAATCAATCTAAAATAAAAATATAAGTTACTTCGATTAAAAATAAATCTGGAATAATTATGAAATAATAATAGTGTTTCATAAGAAAGAAAAACTTACCTCGATTAAACATTTAAATATTGTTGGATTCAAAGAGTGACTTTGCTTGGAAATACAATAAGTGAAAGTTATTTTATTTATACATAACCGAGTGAACTAATTAAGTAAATTAAAGTGTGTGCATCTGTCTTGAACTTAACTGGCTGATTCATTTACAACAAACATCAGGTGACTGTGTAGTCATTCTCTACCAAGGCCAAAGAAATTCAATAAATCCAAGGAATCAAGGGAAAGACTTTTAGGACGTCAGTGAGTTAAAAATTTAAAAACGTTTGTAAATATTGAGAAATATTGTTGTTTTCTTTTTATATTTAAAACTTTAGTAGATAATTTAGCTAGTTAGGAAAGATTAGGGTTATTTAATCTAATTTTAATAACATTTCATTGTTAATATTTCTAAAAATTTATTTATTTGAACTCACTATTTGAATTAAAAAAATTTCATGCTTTCTTGTATAAATTTTTTTTAATATTTAAACAACTGACAATTTTCAATTTTTCGTTCTTTAAAAAAAAAACATAATTTTTTTTATTTATTCTTTTGATATTCATGAAATGAATGTCTGGCGCCCAACTTACTTTTCATCTCTCCCTCTCTCACCCCACTCATTCACATTATTATATATTGTTGTCTTCAGTGGCGGTGTGAGTGAATGAGAGATGAAAAGTATCTGTGTAAGTGTTTATGTTGGTAAATAAATTAATAGAATCTTCAAATATTTTAAGAAATCTATATCACTTTTCACTCACCTTTTTATGCTCATTCTAAATATCACTGAATAATTAATAAAATTATTTGAAGTTGGGCGCCAGACATTCATTTAATGAATATCTAAACAATAAATAAAATTAAGTTTTTTAAAGAATGAAAAATTGTATTGAAAATTATTAAATGGTTTAACTGTTTACAAAAATTTTAAAAATATAAACGCATGAAATTCATATCTCAGATAGTGAGATCAAATACATAAATTTAGAAATACTAACAAAAGAAAATATAATTAAAATTAAATTAAATAACCCTACTCTTTCTTAACTAGTTAAATTAAACATTAAGTTTAAAAATACAAAAACGGAAAAACAACAATATAACTAAAACGTTTACAAGTTTTGGAATACTAAACTCACTTTGTTTTCATAAGTCCTTCTCTTGATAGTGGTATTATTTAATATTTTCTTGTCACTGCGAATAGGATGACATAGTAGGTAATCAGCTAGTGTTGGTTAATAACTCAGCCAGTCAAGTTCAAGATTTTGTTGCACTCACTTTGATAACTTTAATTATTATAGATTACATTGAAGATTTATTATTATTCATTGTTGATCAAAAAAAATATCCTTTTATAATGTTAACTTCGGTGTTCTGTATTGGTAAGTATCGACGTTGAATTATATCCCTTTTAAATTAATATTTATTTTAAAATGATAACTGATATTTTTAAATTATTCGAAGCACAATTAAATTCGTCTTATCTAGACGAGACCAAAACACCTACTGTTTTTTTTTGAAATATGTTTTGGATACCACATTAAATACAATTGTTTTTCCTAGATACTAAGCAAAAATCTAATCTTGACTTCAGTGTTTGTACTGGTAAGTATCGACGTTCAATTATTTCACTTTTAAATTAATATTTATTTTTCAATGATAACTTTGATATTTTAATTAATTTGAAGCACAATTAAATACGTTTATCTAGACGACACTAAAACACCTACTGTTTTAAAGAAATATCCTTGGATACCACGTAAAATTCAATTGTTTCTCATGGATACGAAGCAAAACTTCAAAGACTACCTGAATCCAAATGTCGAAATTAAATACAAAATCTTGAATATTTTTCAAAATTTTAACAAAACTAAGTACAGTTTACATGAAATGAAAACTCTTTAAAAAATAAAAATTAACTTTAAATTACTATTTTCCTTGAAATTACTTCCTTCTTCTGAAATATTCAAATGAAAAATACTAACGTCAAACCTTTCTTTAAATTTTACTTTTTTCCAAAATTTTGCTTAATTTCAACACTTTAACATATTAAATCCCCTTATTACAATAAAATGTAACTATTTAGATATACTACACATAGTACCTACTTTTTCCCTTAACAGATTTTACAAAATTTATACATGACAGCATATGTGGTTGTAAATTTGAATTAAATTTCAATATAATTTTTAATTTTGAACTTATTATCATGATTAAATTGAATAAGAAAGTTTAATAAGGAATTCGTGAATTATTTTAGCAAATTCAAACTCTTTTACAGAGGAATTCCAAGTATCGGAAGACTAAAATATAGAACTTCTCGACAAGACCAGAAAATATTCCCTGCAATGAATATAAAACGTCCAACTCTAGTGCCAAATGATAAATTTGAAGTGAACATATCCTTTTTCAAAATTATTACATTAAATCTACAAATTATACAAATTTAGAAAAGTGAGTAGGCATCGTTAAGTGTTAATTAAATCTTCAAGTGTCAAACAAAATTAATCTTTCTAAAACATAAAATAAGCTTGAATTCAATAGTAAACAATTAAATTGATTACTAATAATTTAAATGGATTACATTTCAAAATTTAAGAAAATTCTATAAATTTTAGTAAGAATGTTATCATAAATGTCTGTATGTAAGTATGTGTGATGATGAAGTGTGATCATGACAACATATATTCTTGATCAGTATGACGAACTCTACAACAAATTTTTTTTCGAGAAAATCGGGAGGGGTAAGCTGTTGTACATAATTACCGAATTTTTTGTATTATCATTAATACACTTCAGCTTAAATTAAATTTCATCGTTTACATAATAATTTGAGAAAATATCCCACATTTTTTTTTTTTTGAGTACCTACATGTAAAAACGCCGGAAAAATATTGGTTGTTTTGTGCAATAAATCTGAAGCGCAATTGAAAAATTAATTTCTTTACAAATAGTTATAAGCACAATTATAAAATAAATTGTAAAGGCATTCGTTGTTCACTTATTGTTGGTAAAATACATACCAAATAATACGTAAGTTGACAAAACATTTGTCCACTGTTTTGTAACGACTTTTCTAGTTTAACTTATTTATTTAACGGATATTTATTTACAACTATTTATTTAATACTTAAACACTAATAGAACACTTAAACACTAATAACAATTCAACAACTTATTTATATGACAAGGAAAATGCGTATTTATATCACTCTGTATATCGTAGTTCGGTATTTATGTTACTCGTTCGGAAGCTTATTGTAAACTACTGTTACTGACCACGTCAACAAGTATTTATACAGACGTAGAATATTCCAGAAGAATCGAGAATGACGTACTAGACTTTACGCGAGTTCCTATTGTGTTCGTTTTATTTATGGCCTTGTTTATTGTCATCAAAGCGCCGACTGACGCCGGCATTCTTTGAACTCTGCTTATCTGCTTCCCGGATCTCGTCGCCGCTCTCGCATACATACGCGCTCGTTACACTGTCCCCTCAAGGGTGATCCGTCCCGGATCACATTCTGCCGTTCCTTCAAAAGATCATGCCGGTACTTGCAATACTGTTCTCTAAGGCACCAAGTCGTCATATGGAAGTAGCAATCCAACGTCCTTGGCTGTGCGGGATCTCGTTGGGGATTGTTAGTGTACACCGTTATTTCGACGCCGCTCCACCGGAACAGGACCTCCAACATGCTCCGCACCACTCTCCAGTTCAGTCCATCCAACCCACATCCTATCCTTGGCATGGCTAATCTTGTGATACCTGTGGATAGCAGTTGGTCTCTTAGTTCCACCAACGAATTCTATAACGAGCGGTAGGTGGGTTTTTCAGACGACGCCTCCTTGGTGACCAGGTAGTAAATGGATCTGTTCCCGTCCACCAGACTTAGCACTTTCTTTCCATCTCCAAGTTGGTCCCGCAGCTCTGACAAGCGGCCAAACTTCTTCTTGAATACGGTGGCAATACCGCGATCCATCCTCAAGTCTTTGGCCACACAATGAACCAGCGAGTCCGAAGCAGTAAACAAATCTTCGGATCTCTCGGAGGTGACACCGAATCTGGAGTTGCCATATAAGCTCGGCGTGGCCATAAACTCGTCATACTGGGGATCCGGAGAACGAGCTTGCATAAGCCTGATCCGTGCTTCTTCGTGATTGTCACCGCCATATGGGGCCAAACGGTTAAAATGGACGACCTTCGGTTTTCCATTTGGTGTGCGTAATTAATCTCATTTATTCTCTTGACGATTGTATATGGGCCTTCCCAGTGCTGCTGTAGCTTCGGCGAAATACCTTTACGGGGCTGTGGATTGTATAACCAAACCACGTCTCCCTCCTGGAAACCTCCATCAGTGGCCCGTACATCGTAGGTGTCTTTCATGCGGTCGCTAGCTATCTGCGTCCAGGAACGTACTTCCTCATGGATATCGTCAAGTCTTCTGCGGAGATCACTAACGTAGTCTTCTCCGGCAACGTCCTCACCAGGTTTGCAGCCATATTTCAGGTCACATGGCAACCGTAGCTCCCGACCAAACAGTACTTTTGCTGGTGTTTGTCCAGTAGTTTCGTGAATCGATGATCGATATGCCATAAGAAACAGTGGCAGATGGCGATCCCAGTCCTCTTTGGTGTTTGGAGACCACTTTGGACAAGTACTTGTTAATGGTCCTGTTCATTCGCTCTACCATGCCGTCTGATTGAGAATGCAGAGGTGTTGTCCGGGTTTTGTGAATGCCTAATGTCTTTCAGATTTCTTGGAACACGGCCGACTCAAAATTCCGACCCTGATCAGAATGAAGCTCCATGGGCACGCCGAACCGGCTGATCAGGTCGTTTACGAGCTCCTCCGCTAGTGTGGTGGCTGTCTGATTTGGGAGTGCGTACGCTTCAACCCATTTCGTGAAGTAGTCCATTGCCACCAGGATGTATTTATTGCCGCCATCGGTCTCTGGAAACGGTCCTGCGATGTCTATGGCAATCCGTTCGAATGGACTGCCGACATTGTACTGGCGCATAGGAGCACGCCGTCGTCTTTGTGGCCCCTTGCTGGCTGCACAAGTTGTGCACTTCTTGCACCAGTCTTCAACGTCCTTTTTGCAATTGACCCAGTAAAACCGCTAACGGACTCTTCCAAGGGTTTTGTTAATACCAAAATGTCCCCCCGAAGCATCGTCATGGAGGCACTTCAGGACTTCCTTTATCATGCTCTTCGGTACAAGCAATTGACGTTTGCTCTCAGTACCATTCTGGTGTTTTCTACTATTAGCTTCAGGAGTCCATCTTCCTCAATAATGGAGTCCCATTGGGCCCACAACGATTTCACCTCCCCAGACTTAGCGGCGATCTCTTGCCAGGTCGGTCGTCGGCCTTCATTCTTCCATCTTCGGAACAAGCTCAGGACCGGATCAGAACCCTGTTCCGTCTTGATGTTATCAGGATGCCATTGTTCATCCGTGACGGTTATCCTCCGGACTTCTTCATGTTCCTCCAGGCGCTTGCAGTGCTTGCAGTTTTCGGAACATGGTCTTCTGGATAAGGCATCGGCGTTCTTATGGCTATTTCCAGCTCGATGTTCTATGTCGAAGTCGTATTCTTGGTGCTTTTCTATCCAACGCGCGACTTGACCCTCTGGATTCTTGAAACTCAGTAACCATCGTAAAGCAGCATGATCTGTTCGGAGCAGGAACTTCCTTCCATACAGATACTTATAAAAGTGCTCCACGCTCTTTACTACTGCCAGTAGTTCTCGTCGGGTTACACATTTGTTTCGTTCGGGCTTGGATAGGGTCTTGCTGAAATAGCCGATGACTTTTCCTCTCCGTGTTGTATTTGTGAGAGTACTGCGCCTAACCCAACATTGCTAGCGTTGGTGTCCAGAACAAATTTCCCCTCTGGTATCGGATTAACTCAACACGGGTCTGGAAACGAGAGCTTGCATTAACTTTTCGAAGGCAGCTTGGCAGTCCGGTTCCCAGCAGAATGGTCTGCTACTTTCGGTTAGGCGAGTCAATGGTTTGGCAATATTGGAAAATCCAGGAACGGAGCGTCGATAGTAAGTACACAGGCCATGGAAGCTTCTGACCTGATGTACGTCATTCTTGTACGGCTGTAATCTTCTGCGGATCGACTGAAACGCCGGTCTTCGTGACTACGTGCCCCAGGTAATTCACTGTCTCTTGAAATAGCTGGTATATCTTGGGGCTTAATTTAAGGTTGACATCACGCAGTCTTCGAAGTATCTCTTCCAAGTTTTTCAGGTGATCGTCGAAGTCTTTTCCGATCACGATTATGTCGTCAAGGTATACCAGGCAAGTTTTCCCAATCAAGCCGTTCAAGGCCGTCTTCATGAGTCGTTCAAATGTGGCTGGCGCATTACACAACCCGAACGGCATCACGTTGAACTCCCACAGCCCGGTTCCGATCGAAAATGCCGTCTTCTCTTTGGCCTCAGGATCCAGGTCTACTTGCCTGTATCCACTTTTAAGGTCTAGCGTTGAGAATATTGTCGACCCCGCAAGCGTGTCCAAGGTATCATCGATGCGTGGCAAGGGGTAGCTGTCTTTCTTGGTGACATTATTTAACTGGCGGTAGTCAACACAAAAGCGTGTAGATCCGTCCTTCTTCTTGACCAAAACTACCGGCGACGTCCATGGGCTGGTCGATGGTTCTATTATTCCGTCAATGCGTTCGACTTCGCGGCCTTTTCAAATTTCTCTAGGAAAGTGGTCCATGATGTTTTTCCGTCGAACTTCGTATATGCTTTCGATGAAACACCGTGTCCATTCTCCTGCTTCACACTTCTAGCTTCATTATCGATCTGTTCGGACATTGTCGTACATTGAAACCTTTCTTCTATTTCTTTAATTCTTGAATCTATTTCTTGAAATTTTCCTGCAAAATTCTGTTCTGTTTCGGCCAATTTTGCGTCGAATTTCTCTAAATTTTCTTTAAATTCTTCTCTCAAATTTTCGGTAAATTTCTCTTCCAGGTTTTCCAGATTTTCTTTCAGTTTCCCTTCCAATTCTATTGAATTTTCCTTTAATTTCTTTTCTAGTTCATCCTCAAATTCGTAGGTATTCGGATCGAAACCCTCTCGTATCAGAGCTTCCTCGAGTCGCCCTTGTAAGGTGAGCTTGTTACCAGACGTATCTTCGTCTCGCTCCTCGAGTTCACTTTTCAGTTCGGCAACTTTCAACTCCAACAAATTTTTCGGCATTTTGATTTATTTAACTATTTTTCTTCTACTAGAAAATTCTCTTCTTTGGGGGGGTCGAACACCACGCCTGACACCAATGTAACGACTTTTCTAGTTTAACTTATTTATTTAACGGATATTTATTTACAACTATTTATTTAACACTTAAACATTAATAGAACACTTAAACACTAATAACAATTCAACAACTTATTTATATGACAAGGGAAATGCGTATTTAAATCACTCTGTATATCGTAGTTCGGTATTTATGTTACTCGTTCGGAAGCGTACTGTAAACTACTGTTACTGACCACGTCAACAAGTATTTATACAGACGTAGAATATTCCAGAAGAATCGAGAATGACGTACTAGACTTTACGCGAGTTCCTATTGTGTTCGTTTTATTTATGGCCTTGTTTATCGTCATCAAAGTGCCGACCGACGCCGGCATTCTTTGAACTCCGCTTATCTGCTTCCCGGGTCTCGTCGCCGCTCTCGCATACATACGCGCTCGTTACAGTATAGTGGATAAAAACAACGAAATATAAACGTCTTCTTATCGCTACTCTTAATCGCTGGTCCGTAAAAAAGCGCGGATCTTCTCACTGCTTCAACATAAACATCTGCATAGAAAAGTATGTAATGTTTTTCACCGCTTCGCTATATCGTCGCTTTTATCGTTTATCATAGTCCCAACATAAACGCGCGCTTAGTCCCATTGGTGGCCGCCGGATTAAATGAGGGATTATAGAGTGACAGAGGTGCCTGCGTCCGTTTTTATTTGAAGATAATCAATCATTTAATAGGTAGATAGGCAAATTGAATGTATATAACATTTCCTATACATGCACACTAAGATATCTGCAGTCAAATTAACACAAATAGAGTGTGCCAACAGGTCTACAGCCTTTTATAGTAATTTTAACAGCTGGATTTGGAGTAAAATCTACTAAGAAATCTTTCGTAATTAAGAAGGACATTGCAGTGAAATTAACTATTCCATTTTGCCTTTTCAACAACGAACGGTCCTTAAATATCTTATTCTTTTTTGTAAAATTGGAATGAACTTTTTTTGATATTAGCGAGATTTTGTAGTTGATCATGCAATACTACATTTCGAGTCTAACAAAAAAACATTGCTATTTCTACATGAAGTAATATTTATTTATATGCTTCAAGTAAGCTGATTTACATCAATTATATTGTATGTACTTCAATTTTAGGTTGTGAAATTAAGAAACTTACAATTTACAATGTCAAATTCACAAAATAGTTTTGTTAAAGTTTTAACCAAATAATAAACAATATAACCAAAAAGTGTATCCTGAATTTAACATTGCAAAATTATTACATCTTCAAATTGATGTACATGCCCACTTGTTTTGTAGAATAAAAGCATGCTGCGTGTTTCTTAAAGCGCACATAGGCAGTTCCAACTAATGATTACATCGCGTCGCTTTTTCATCAGGCGAGTTCACTGAACAACCGTAGTTGTGTATGTGAGTGCCATCTCTGGCGGTTTGCTATACATTTATAAGTTTAAAATTAACTCTTAAATTAAATTTAAACTTGCTGGAAACTTATTCATAATAACAACTTGCTCGAAAGCAACACATAACCCATTTATGAAATAAGAAAACTGTATCTATGAAACAAATACTCATTTACTTATCAGGATACATTAAACACTTTCTTAAAAGATAAAAGTAAGAGAAATACAAACTTCTGTATATCACATTTTCGAAATTTACTGAGGATAATGAAGACCATTGTGATTTTTCTCGATACTTGTAACGAACATGATTGCATCCTGAAAGTATAAGTAAATGACAAATTGGCAAATTTGAATGATTGCGATATTCTAGTGAATTCTAAAAGTTGAAAATATTTGAACAACTATTTTATTCTGAATAAGTAAGAAAAAACTGCAACTTCTCTAATAGTAAAATAGCGTAATGTCATAGCTAATATATCATGGAATAATTAATATTAAGATTTCATAATAATGAAAACAAAATATAGGTATATTAAATAATAATCGCCCTAAACTGCTGAAATAGATGTCTGTTATCTCATAAACGTAACTATGTACCTATTTTACTCTTATATTCTATTGTTTGTTCAATTTATAAAAACAGAAGAAAGAAGATCAATAAAATATAATCTTGCCAATAACCAACGACTTTTAATGAATAATTAAACAACGTTTCGACCGTCGATTTCGGTCATCGTCAGGCTCATACACAACATAAATTACTGTATAATAGTTGGTTTGCGCTTTTACATGCGTTCGCCGCCCCCTTTGCGGATTGAGGAGACGATGACGTTGTTTTTCCATTCCAACAAATGTTTAAAAAACATGTTAGAATACTAGCCGAAATTAACTTATAAAAATTATACACAGATGTATGTATAGATATTGTATAGGTACATATCGCAAATAAGTTTTTGAGAAGATATAAATAACTGTTTTTCATTGGACATTTCTAAATTGGCGTAATAACTACAGAAATATAGTCGAGATGGCAATAATAAATCGTTAAAGCGAGCAGTATATTCTTCACTGGAATGGTGCGCTTTTCACACTAAACAACCGATTTTAGTAATATTTTCAAATATATTTTGTTAATGTTACAATTTGAGTTTTAACTACTAGAAGAATCCCAGTAATGCAGATTTAAAAACAAATGATAGTCAAAATTCACTCCACAGATTTAACTACAACCGTGTTGTTAATGAAAGGCAAAAGATTTCTTACAGTCCATCACATTTATTAATATGTATGAACTAATCTTTCTACATACAAAAGTAAACCAAATTGATGTAATATTTTCCATGCATGTAAAACTGTATCATAATTTTTTTTTATAAGTAAATATAAAATATTTGAACCATTATGCAGTGTCTAACCAACAATATTAGCCTAATATTTGCTAATAACATAAACAGTTAAAAAATAGTTAAAAGTTATGCTTCAAACCTTAATATTTTCCAATTAATAAGATGCCCGTTTTATGCTCCTGTCTATTTCGGTGGTGCTCGAAATATCCAAAAATTGTTCTTATTAAAAGTGTAAACCGACCGTAATCTACCCTCTATATGATTATTCCTCTGAACTACTACCATGAACATTAATAGGCCTAGGGGTCACCACTGATACTATTTCAGGTAAAGTATTTTCGCAGTCACCAATGGGACTCACCCGTTACAAGTAGTAATTGGTAGAATCAGATACAATCTACTCGAATACTTTTATGAATCGAATACAAGTATGACAATTTGTGTAACTGAATTTTGTTCGCGTGTGAGCGATAGTTTACTTGAGTCTTGAATGACATAGTGATTGTAGTAAAAGAACAGCAATTGAGACTATCTAGTTTTTTACTTATGGACAGTTTCGTTTTTTTAACCTGTTCTTGTCTTCCAAGCACGTTGTTATCAATCAATTCAATCATTTGAACAACCTTGGAGTAATTAAATGGTTAAGATGAAAATAATGATAAAATGACGTGGTGTCGTGTTGTTAGCGCCGTGCATTTATTGCCGCGAAGGATATTAAAAATTATAGCGTGCATTTAGAGCCGCGAGTATGCCATATTGTATCTATATAAGCCTATATAATGCTATGTTTTTATTTATTATTTTATATTAAATTTATGCATTCTGTTTTCGTATGGTATTTTAAATACAAATTTTAACTTTTATTCATACTTCAATCCAGGCTTAGGACCGGAGGTTTTATTCAACAAAACAGGGGGTTTTTAAAACAATTGTGCTAATATTAATGATCATTAACAAAACCGAAATAATTTTAGTTATGATCGGGTTCATATTATATTCTAATAATTTGCGATGAAGATTTAACGAGTCCGTATTGTGTTGCCCCGAAAAGTACAGGTAAAATTATATCGTTCATTTATCGCCGCCAGTATAATATAAGCCTTTTTGTTATATTTTATATTAAATTTATGAATTCTGTTTTCGTATATTTTGAACAAAAAATTTTACTTCCCTTAACTTTTTAACCCAGGCTTAGGATTAGCCGTTTTTTTTTTAACAAAGCAAGCGAGTTTCAAGGTGTACAGGAAACTCAAATGCAATGTGATTTCATTCCTGCCATATTTCTAAATTTTAATAATGCGTTTTAAGTTTCACAAAAAGAATTTTGCTAATATTATTGGGGATTATCCATCGTTAAATCTTCATTTAAGAAGTAATAATTGTTACCAAAACCGAAATAATAAACAGTTGTTATGATCGGGTTCGTATTATTATCGTATATAATAATGTTAATAGAAGCACTAATAAAATAAACACAAAAATCGTGCGAAGAATTTTTACTAGCGGAAATTGGACAATTAAAAAAGAAAACAAAAATTAAATGTCTAAAAATTGATGAAGATAGCCACTATTTTAGAAAAAATTAATTTTAACAAGGACTTATGTTTGGGAGCTTTAGCATACGCTCAAAAATTAGAATAAGTGGAATTAGTATAAGTATAAAAATGACATAAAACACTGATAATTAGATTTTTAAGTTTTTTGTGCATAGTATAGCGAAGGTTTATAATCCTTATATTTTTAAACACGCCAATTTTGTTAAACAAAATTGCCAGTCCTAAGCCTGGGTTAAAGTGTGAAGGAAAGTAAAAATTTTAAAATATCGTACGAAAACAGAATGCATAAACTTAACATAAAATTTTAAATAAAAGCATTGTACATAGGAACATACAGTGCAATGTTTTTTTTTTATTGCGAATTCTCGTAAAAGTTAATGAGAAGAGCATTTGTGCAAATTTTTAACACTGGCAAATTATTTTTGCTATTATGTATTTTATGTCAAAGTTTTTCAAAACGTGTTTGTTGATTCTTAGACGTATAGCGAAAATGGCGATGGATGCAAAAAATGTATACAAAACGCTCCTCGAGAAATCAAGATCAATGTCTAACAGCACAACGCACTGTTATCTATTCCTCTTTAAACTTATCACTTGTTCCATTTATTTTTCCACATCGATGTTGTACCTATCAAATTATGCAGTAAGAGTATCTAACTTTCTTTTACTTCCTACTTCAAGTCGGTCATTTTTTTACCGCAGTAATTTTTTATAAGCGTATTGTGTAACGAAATTTATGATAATTTTGACAATAATTTCAGCAGTATGAATATAACATTGAGAAAAATGCAACAGTATATTATTATCTTTAATGTAATCTAAAGTTATTATTGATCAAACAAATCTTATTGTGAATTCTGAGAAACTGACCTTCCTTTCTTTGCAAAAATTTTTATTGAAAATTATTTAATGAAATCGAACCATATTAGTTGCTTCATCTTTTGTAAACTTAAGGCTGTCTCGGGGTAAGGTTTTTGATAAGTTAATTTTCTTCACTGTTAATGTCGTCTGCAAACGTTAAGTTTTCCTTACATGTATCGAAAATGTAATGCATTTAAAACAATATAGCAGCACTATCCTCCTAAATATGCAATAACAAGCCACTTTTTACACAAATCACAATCTTTGGGGAATCTAAAGACATGAACACGGTTTTTACCTTTGTAGTTTTTGTAGACACCCCGGCACAATATTTAAATGGCATAATGCATATTGTATTTAAAAAATAAAAACAAGTAATATTAACCACCATATTATTGTCACTGTACTGAGAAAGGTCGATCATCGAAGGCAATTATGCATGTCCATCGAATAGATTCATGCCACACTGCGTATCGCATAAATTTTTAATTAACAGTCAAAATTTGTGTTGTTTATCACTTGTTTCTTTCAACAGTGGAGATATACGATGAATTATAGTAGATAATAAATAAAGCTAAACTACCCCAAGACTATTATTACCTTTGCAGCCATCATAACCTTTCACTCTATTAAAATTTATACCACCCTTACTCAACCCTACAAGCCACTCCAACTTCATTTGCCCAAAACTCTTCATTTTTAAAAAAATAGACTGTAAATACAAATTTGAATTTTCAAAATTCAAACAGTATTTGAAGGAGTGATTTCCACGCCTAACATAAAGTACTATATATAAGTGTATATATTATTGCCCAGTAATGCTGAATACTACAACATACTAAAATTTGAATCAAATCGGAAATGTGGGGGCTAAACAATTTAATAGGTTTATTTGTTAAAGTCTGGTAAAACGCTAGTAAATTTCTTGTATATTTGTATTATTATATATATGTATAATTATATATATATATATATGTATATATTATTGTTTATCCATAACCTTATAAATGCATTTTTGTTTAAAAATTACCTATATGTTGTAATAAAAAATAGGCTATGCTGGTAGTGAACTTGCTTTACCACTTTCTCTGCTACAAATGAGAAACAGAATAGCATACTAGCATGCATAATTATTTTGCCCTCCTTTCGTACGCAGGACGCATGCGTAGCAAACAGTAGTAAATAAATGAAAATATTACAAAATCAAGTTATTGATTTTACTAAAAAAAATTATTTGTTTACAAAAGCTCTTGATAGGTTAACATCCCGCAGGGCATAATCGCATACCGACGGTATGCGCTGACGTCAACAGTGTATTGAACTCGTGTAGTGCGCCGGTTCATGACCTGCTATGATTTTCCTTGCCGAGAATCTGACGGTATGACGTAGCGAATTATGTAGTACGTACATATATATTTATTGCTTACGTCGCTGTAGTGAACACATGGTAACTTCCTCTTGTTGACGAAATGGATTTCAAAAAAATACGTACAAGCCGAACGCAGTTAGGAATAATATGCATTTAAATTGTATTTTTTTATTTAATAAATATGTATGCTCGCCTATAGTTCCAAGAACTCTACAGAATAGCTGACCCATTGAGTAGGTAATCCGAAAAAATATGCTTTTAAATAGGTACTAATACTAATTGTGTGCGGTGTTCGTTCAAAAATTTGCTATGCAGATTACCTACATGGAATTTTTTTTTGGCGCGAAACTGGACCTATCGATTAACCCTATGAAATTCAGATCATTATGAATAAAATAAAGTATATAACGGTGCCTCGTCAAATCCTATCCTCATGCTTTAACATGTAACGTGTTGAATTTTTTTTGACTCATTGTTGTACCTATTGAGTAGCTGCTTCTAACCAAAACCAAATGAAATTTTAAATATTTTTTGTTACACGATTATTTTGGTGGATGGCCAGTGAGGTTGACAGTGGGAGCAACTCCAAGGGTGTTGAGGGTGGAATGGCAACAGAGTGATGTAGGTGTTATTGAGGGTATAGGTAGTAGTAGGGATGGTATGGGAATGAGATGAGTGTTAAAAATAAGGTAAAATAGAATAATAATAATTCACGATTTTTTTGTGGTTTAGAGGTGGGGTTAACTCCGAAGGTTATTTAAAGGTGGAGTTTCATCTCCAGTACTACCTCCACTTACACCTCCGGAACCAGATCAAACTTTTACTCCATTCTTAACATGTACACCATCTTCTACTTCTAAAATCACCCACTCCACCTCAGTACCATCTACCTTCAACACAAACTCCACCACATCCACTCTCAAAGTTACCCTAACTTCCAACTCATCCTCCCGGCCGATCCCACCCCCATCCCCATCACCTCTATCATCGAAACCATCCCATACGGCAACCCCACTCTCAAACCACTAAAAAAATGAAACAATTTTGTAAAGTAATGTTTAGAAACAAATTGTTTATTTCTGTTACTGAGTAGGTATATTAATCAATATTATTATTAATATTAACATTGAATTGTAAAAACAAATACATATGTAAAAGTGATCCGAAATCGTGATAAATTTTTTTGACGGTTTGAAAATTTTTTGCAAAAGTATTAAATAAACGTCATATTTAATGTTTTAATTTTTCTAATTATTATCCTAAATTCGCCGTAATATAGAACAATTTAAAAATCATG
The DNA here is from genome assembly GCA_947389935.1 of Agrilus cyanescens. NCBI lineage: Eukaryota > Metazoa > Arthropoda > Insecta > Coleoptera > Buprestidae > Agrilus > Agrilus cyanescens. The sequence goes on from OX376704.1 coordinate 7,834,362, forward strand.
CAGATTGGTCCATTTTTCAACTTTCTATGGCTAAAAAGCTAGATGGCCCTGGTTTTATATAATTACCATTAAATCCACTTCTACGCCAATGCGGTTCATTTTACGGTATTAAATTTTCGTCCTCATTATTATTTCTTAAATGCTATGCACCACTGTCCAAATTTGGACGGTTTCAACTATTATAAATATGTACGTTTATTATGTAATCAAAGGTGACTTTTCATATGTATATCAGTATACAACATCCAATGATACTGATTTTCTGAAAAAACTTGGCAATTTCAACGTCGCATTGAAGTATATATGGTACATAAATATATAATATATATTGTCATGATAGAAGGAAGCTACAATATAATTTAAAAAAAAATAATAAAATTAGAAAATCAAATAAGTTCCAAGATATTAAATTAAAAAAATATATGTATCTATTATTAATTAAATATAATTATTTAAGTATCTATGATAAGAAAACTATTAAAATTTTAAAGTTGTGACAAATAAAATTTAATTTTAATTAAAAAAAAGCTTGGAAATAGAATTTTAGAAATTATTTTGAAAATATTGTAGCATTTTAAAAAAATAATAATAATGATCAAGATTGTATGAATTAAAAGAAAAATATTTGAAAGATCAATGTAACTAGCTGTATGATATCTACTTCAGGAGCTTCATTTTTTACTTTGTTTTTTACATTGAATCTATTCAAAATAGATTAAATAAATACATATTACAATATTGCCTTCCTTTAACTGTATCCAATATAACAAGTAAATTATTTAGTAGTAAGTGGATTTACCTTTATTTGAATTTTTGGCACTAATTGAAAGTATTTTAGCAATGCTAAGATCATTACGATTTTTTGACCAATATTTCAAAAATAAAAAACACAAAAGTAGATATGTTGTCAACTTATATGTACTTATTTATATATTTCAATTTTGTTTTGACATAGGTACACATGTTCACTTTTTTTATATATACGGCCGTGTGTACTTTAACAGTTATGTTACAAAAGTACGCCACAGCTGATGTTGGCCACTATCACTTACTACAGCAGATAGGTAATGGCTTGTTATCTTTTACAATGTAAATTAAAATCACCGCCTACATACTTACTGTATGAGTTCTGGTTCACAATGAGTCATTTTTTATGAATTTATTTAAAAAGGCGTAGGCGTGAATTTGCGAAAATTTATTCTGCAGGACAATTTGTGTTGAATTATTAGTTCTTCGTACCACCGGTGCTCTAAATGATATACCTACTAACTTCATAACATTCATATACTCTCGATTCGTTAACTTACAGCAATCCTCTGTATATACGTTACAGTAACTACGAACACTGATAATGAAACTTACTATTACAGACAAAACGTACAGATAGTTTTAAATGTTCATTATTTCTATGTACCTACATACAAATGTTCTTTAAGTATAATAGTCTATAACTTCTATTATTGACTTATTTCAAAAATAACGTGGTAGTTATTGGCAGCGTCAAGATTTTTTATCGCGTCCTACCGCTCGACGATAGAACATGGTAAAATCAGACTAATTGCCATTTTACTCCTGTACATACGGTATGTAGTATACGTTCTCAAAACGGTCGTTTACGCTAGTCATTTTTTCCAAAAACTCGAGAATGTTTACATTAAAGATGGGAAATATATATGTTTACGTAATATTTATGTACCTTGAAGCAAATTTCTTGTCCGGATAGGTACCTATTGCCTATATTGAATCTAAATTTCTAAATTAACGGCCGTTATTTTTAATTCATGTTACTAAAAATTTTTTTTTGTAAGTTATGTTTCTATAAATTAAATTATTCTGTTAACTTATCCATCATAGACATACAAGTTGATTATGGAAGAGTATTCTCGGTTTTGGAAAGGGAAATGCCCGACAACGCGACAACTGTTCGAAAATTGAAAATATTTGGTATTGATTGATCTCTAGATTAACGTCTATACCTCCAATTACCTTGAAATTTTCGTATGTTGTACTATTCGTCATGGTGAACAACTGAACAAGAATGTACTATATGGGTAATTATCTACCAAATCGTGCCCAAAAAATATAGATTAATAATACTAAGTAGGTACAAGTGCTTTTATTTATTTATTTTTTTTGAAAACTACAGGACCTCAAAGTTGTGATTTTTGATATTTTTCGCAGTTTAATGTGTATTTGAGCTCTATTTTATTTATAGAAGATCAAGTTATTCGTAAAATTGTAAATACATAAAAATCCAAAATTTTCTGAATTTTCAGAAAAGTTGATCTTAAGATTCATAAACAGTAGGTATTCCAACAGAATATGATCCGAATAATTACATTTATTTTTTCCTTTCGTGTCTTTCATAAACGTTCTTTGATAAACGTCAAATTTCCATGATTAGAATCTACACGTCCAAGTAATAACAATATAAGCTCCGCCCATCCCTCTGAGCAGTTGTTTCCTTAGAATCCGGACATGTCAAAATTAACGATTTTTAATTACAAATTCTAATTAAACGACCACCTTCCGTTTCGAAAATAGGCCTATGCAGCTTTTTGATCCTTAACTTGGACGTTTTAATTGTCGTCAAATTCCAGATTATCCTATCTTCGGACGAGATAGATCTGAAAATTATGACTTTTAACCAAGAACGCGTTTTTTGCCCATTTTCATTTGCTAATATCTTTTAAACCGCTTAATAAATCGGTATGAAATTTTGCAAAACCCTACTTCCGTTTTAATCTTGATCGATATCGTTTACGGCATTTTGCGCTAATTTTTCAGTTTTCCGACAATCGTTAATCGAAAAGTGCAATTTTCGCTACTTTTTCCATGGCTAACTGAGTGTTTGACAAACATCCATACACTAGAACATTATTATATAGTATAGATAGAAGTATAGATTATTGGCCATATCTATGTAGTAAAGAACAGCAAGTAAACAGGTACCTAACATACACGTGAACTAACCCGTTGCGCGTTTAGTACAGTTGTGTAATAGTAGTGCAAGTGCATTTAAGACAAAGGAAATAGAAAGAGTCGACAAACTCGACCGCTCGGCGAAGAAAACCGAAGTGCGAAGAGGTGTAGCACGTAGCACGCCACTCTGATCCGTAACGTAGCGGTCTTTGGGAGGCTTGCGTGAACGCATCGCCCCCCTTCACGTCGCACGCTTCCCTTTTCCTCCTCAAACGCTCGGTCGGTAAAATTCAGGGTGATTTTATTCAGTAGGTTCGAGATTGAGCAGGGGAGTGTAGTGCGGAGGCGTGGAGATAGTCGGACTTTTTTGTTTGTTTATTATTGTTTTGATCGTATCATGAACCTATTATCACTCGCCACGAAGTGCTCTTTTAAAATTTCTGTGTATATTTTGTCCATGCTTTGACTGTCCGTGTTGTGTATGTTGTGCTTGTGATTAGTTGTATCTATTAAAAGTGTTCGCCGAAGGCATGAGTGCATTAACCCATTGCTCATGACGGCGCGTTTTGGCCCATCAAGCTCAACGTAACACGGTTAAGTCAATTGATTGATGGTAAGTGATAGACGTCCTTCCTGTAAAATATTTCGAATCTCGTTGGAAAATGCATGCTTAGTTCAGGTTGTTCGAGTGGATGTTTAGAAACATCCGCCATGTTGCTGCTGGTGACATACCGTATACATCACCCCCGGAATCATTGTTAGTTTCTGACGTCATTCTACCATTATTATTTCTATATGCTGCTTTTTTACACTGTCCTGCGTGAAAGATTAAAATTACTAGCCGTTACATTCCCGTTAATTAAGTACAGGACTTTATTTTCAGATTAAAATATTATGATGGTTTCCGTAATAAAACCGTCCGTATGAGTTAAATGGGGCATAATTATTTTGCTACACTATTTTAACTCACAATCAGCATTGATTACTTATTTTATTATACTAAAAATAGAAATCACGTTATACATAAATACAACTATTAAACAAAGTATTTCCGTTAAAGTACAGTTTTTAGACGATTACAGTTTCTGTTATTATTAATTTGAAACTAGCTGGAGGTATTTATTCATATACCTAATTTGTCATTACAATTTAATTTTTCTAAAATTATAGGTAAGTAGGTGCATGTGAACTTACCTAGGTATATGGAATGCATTTCTTTTAAACTAAAAAGGAAAAAATGCAATTCACTGAACTCGTTAGCTGTAATATATTGTCGATTACCTACCTACAAAGCAAATAAAAGAGACTAACCCGTATACCTACATACATAGGTATGTTTCCATGATACCTATGCATATTTGGATAAACATAAATGGAGTATGTATTTAAATGGCTTATTAAAATTGTGATAACCTATTTGCAAGTTCCATCAAATACATGTAAGGTGTACCCTCATATCTTGCTATGTAGTTTTATGTAGGTAATGCCTGTATGAAGTACGTATTTCTTACAGTTTTTTTTTAGTACTTAGTACATTTTAAAAGACAAAATGATATCAAAAGTTCAACAAACAAATGAAAATAACCATTAAAAGCTAACGTAAACTTGTTAAAACGCTTGAATTTTTTGTCTATTTGTACGCCCACGAGTAGGTACTTAGTAGGTAAATATCAATTTCGTTTTAAATTATCATTCGATAGTTTCAACTACCTAGGTATATTTACTGTAGGGTAACTAGTAGAATTATCGTCTTTTCCATCACGTGACCTATTTTTGGTTTAATTCGAAAAATAATTCAGTCTTTTTTGTTGTATCCACGCAGACAAGGTGCAGTGAAAACAAAACGTCAACTGTTCTATGCTGTCAACAATTATTGCCATAGCGATTTGATTACTACAGCGTATTCAGGTCACGTGATGAAACAGATAAAAAAAAATTTTACTGTGGGTACTCTTTCTTTTTTCAACATTTACATGTGTCAATTAGTAGGTATATTAATTTGGTTAAATGGACCGATTCATCTTTAATACCTACTCAATTCTCTTCAATTACTAAACCTCTTACTTAAAGTTTTGCCAAGTTTATAATTCGCACGTTTTTTTCGAATTCGTGTTACCCGCGGCCTTGATTCATTCATTCATAACTGCAGCAAGTAGGTAAATACCTAGACAACTTTCGTGACGAAGGTTCAAGTTCAATTCGGTTCCTCACATTCTTTGTTTATATGTCGGCGCATTACCAAATTTCAAGGGCCAGTTTAGTAAACCTTGCTAGTGACTTGACTGAAATATAAATTCTTACGTCTATGAAAATCGGAAAAAGTCAAGGAAATGTTACCTACCTATTTGATTAGATGAAGCACTGTTCCTAAAATTTTAATTTTTATGAAACAGTTTTATGCGCATTAACACAAATCTGGCTCAATTGTATGTACCTACGTCAGGTGCAACATGACCTATTACAATTAGTTGGTTTGGTAGTAAATTAAAAGACAAGCGTTAATAAAAAAAAAAAACTTACTATAATACACACTTCGGGAGGAAGAGTGGGCTTAATACCTTGCCACCTTCGCGAGTCAATACACGCATTTTTTGTAATATTGTCTGCTTTCTTTCTGGTAACACACTGATACGCTGTTCAGTCTTTATAAAAATGCTTTTTTATTATTATAAACGCACTACATGCGCTAAGTATAAACTATTTCTGAAATTTTGGAAGTTGAAATTCTTCATCTCTGTTTATACAGGGTGTCCCATTTTAAACCCTCCACGCAATTATCTTCGAAAAAATGCGTTTGCAAAAAGAAATTTTAACAAAAGTTGTTGGGTTCTGAGGGGGATATCCAATGGTGACTTTGACAACGGCCTTGATGGCAATATCGAGGTCAAGTTTTGTTTTTCAAATGGATATTTTTGACCCCGCAAATGGAAGAAGGAGAAAATTTTACATCCGGATATGGTTTTGTCTTGACCTTTATGGTCATTGCAAGGTCAGATTTTTGTAATGGGAAAATTTATTTTTTACCCTGGAGATTAAAAGAGAGGTACATTTCACATTTGCCGAAATTCAAAGACCTTGACCTTAACTATGACCCTCAAAATACTCTCAATGACGAGTATATATAAAAAAGCATATAAAAAGCATTTTTGATTTCGAAAATATGCAAAACAGTACAGTGCAACCTCTTTAATCCGAACAGCAGATTGCCAGGCCTTGATCGGATTATCGAATTGTTCGGATTAACAAACATACAATAATAATAAAAAAACAGAATTTATTCTACAAACAGGAACTAATACGTACATATGTATACATATGTAATATTCTACACTTAAACTAACAATCGTAAACTGCCTTAACATTGAAATAACCAAAAATAAATGCATAATAAATTATTAATTATTTTTGTCTGGTGCGGTAAAAAATTTTGTTATTTTCGTCTGTTTTTTATTTTTAATTGCTGAATCTTGGGCTTGGACTCGCAATTCTTGCAGAAAAATAATTCGATGGTCAGGAATATTATTTTGTGTTGCCCAAGCAATACAAGTATCAAAAGCTGAGACTGCATCACTGTCAAACTTATTTTATAATACGCGAACCGAGCCCTTCTGTATCACAAAACAATCTAATACAGTGCGGATGATCATCGGCGACGATGCAATTCGAGCGGCTGCAAGTCTTGACAAGTCTTTTCTCGTTTAGCGCTCAGCGTTCGGATTATAGAGGTAGCGTTCGGACTATCACTGCGTAATTTGGCCGTTCGGATTAGCGTGTGTTCGGATTAACATGTGTTCGGATTACCGAGGTTGTACTGTAATTTCTTTTCTCTATATGAATTTACTCTTGATCTTCGACTTTTAAGATCGTTTTTAAGGTCAAGATGATTTATGATATGAGTATCCTACCTTTGTACATTACTTTGTGCGGAAATATATAACATCATTATTGGGCTATCGAATATAGAATATTTTATTTATTAATGAGGAAAAATCATTAATTTGAGGTTACTTGTAGATGGTCCGGATTAATGAATAATTAATAAGTATGTGAATCATATCTACTGGCAATTTTCAGTATATGTACTTGGATATTTATGTTTGCTTCACTTTAAAAATATCAGGTAGGTACCTACATACAATGTACCTCTGTAGAAATGTTTTCTTTGTGAGAACAAGCTTCAGACAATTTTAGTTAGCTCTATTTTGGTTAGTATTGAATTGGGAACATGTGCAGCTGTCTTATGCGGTATTTTGGGAATACGGTAATCAAAATGGAAAAAGCTGAGTTTTAATAACTGATAAAAGAAAATTACATTATCTGTATTTATCTGTTCAAGTTACAATCCAAAATGTATTTGAGGTTGAATTATTGCATTAAAATAATTAGAAAGCATATGTGTGCAAAACCGAGGTTAATTATGTGGTTTCATAATTAACCTACATTTAATTAAGTTTTTTGGCAATTGGTCATTTTCATTCGGGATTGATAATTAACGTAAGGGTCTAATTTGATTGCTGTATTTCATAGGACATTTTATATTCTATGTTTTTTTTTCTATTATACATGCACATATATAAATAATATTACATACCCCAACATAGCTTAAATGATTAAATTAATCAATTTCGAATTATTTAGGTGGGTTTATTTTTGTCGTTTGTTTGCTTAAATGTAGCATGTAGCATTTAAGAAATAATAATCAAGGCGACAATTTATTACTAGAGCTTGAAAAATATGCAGTCAAAAATCGTGAAATATGCATTTAAATATGAACCAAAAAAAGCAAAATATTCACTTATATGTGCACTTTTGTATGTAATAATCAAACATAATTTACAGAATTCCGACAAAATCATTTGGAGAAATAAAAAGTTATCGGTTTTTATAGTTATTTGTTTTTATATGTTATGTTATTTGTACTTAGTTATAATTAATCTACAATTAAAGCAATCGTATACCTATTTAAAAATTAAGGAACTTTCATATTAATGATATTAATAATGAATATTGAAGTTCCGAACACTCAAGCCAAGTCTAGTAGGTCCAACGGTCCAACGCCTCTGCTGAAGTAGGTTACGTTAAGGAATCAACACACCCAATGCGTTCAGAAATGTTTTAACACACCAGTGTCACTCTATCACGTGACTTTTCCCCGGGGTAAAAACAACTCTACCCACGCACTTTGTTTCTGAACTAGAAATTAAAAAAAAATAACTAAATTTTAACTCAAGCAGCTATATCACTCCCTTTCAAAACTTTGAATTTTTATTTAAACTAGCTTATTTTAAATTTTTTTGCATAAAAAGTGTGCCTTGGGCAATTGACAACTACCATAATTGTTAAAAATCAAACCACAAGCTGTTTTTTGATGTTTAAAAACGATGCCTAGTATGGATACTTCAATGCAGACATCACTAATTTATTCTGTGTTTACGGAGAATGCAATAAAATTGTAGCAAAAATAGATTATTTAATGAACTACATCCTCATTTGGCAGAATTAAAAGAAAGATTCAATTTTGGTTCTTCAGATTAATCTTAACTTAAATTATGAAAAGCATTAATAAAAGTAACAAAATGAATGAATATTCTTTCATTATTTTGTTACAAACTCACGTATTAGATCAAGAGCCAGGGGAAAAAATAATTTTATCATAATTTACTACAGTTCATTTTCTGGCAGTTGGTTATAGTAGTTGTGTACACACATATACTACGGTCCGTCAAGCAAACTGTAGAACAGAGGTCTTGTAAAGGCTATTAAACGTGTTATGATTACGGTGGTAATGAAATGAATTTCCTAAGGCTAAAAATTGTTATACAGATTGTACCTATATTGCATATAAATAACAGTTATGTCAGTCACTTAAATGTGAGGACGGAGCTGGTCAGTCAGCCCCAATGTATGTACCAATTTTGACACGTTTAGAGGTAAAGTATACCTGTATACCTACTTTAGAGAGGAGATAGACAAAAACCGATTTCGGTGCCTGAAGCTGAATTTTTATAAGAAGTTACCTAATTGGTGCAAACCATGTCTCGTTGTCTATCACAGTTAGGGAGATACATGGTGTTTTTGGAAAATGTACATTTTAGAAAAAATGTGTTTACTGGCGAAATTTTGTTATTTCTGTGAAAATATTCCTAAAGCACTTTTTTATGTAGAATTCAGTGGTGTTAAGTAAATTGTAGTGAAGTTAAGACTTAAGTTGTAAACAACACTTGGATATTTTCTTAATGTCAGGAAGTAGGCCGTGCTGTATACAAACCACATACAAAAATTATCGTTAAAATAAAATCAGAGTAGCTACCACTATTTAATATTTACATTTAGTATAACAATTTATTAAGGTAAGACTAGGTTAAACAGTTATTAAATGAAAAACAAGACGGCAACAACGTAAACCTACAGCCGCCTGATTACAATAAGATATTCATCTACACTAGGTGTTCGAGCTGTCTTCTAACTTCCTGTATAAACGACATCTCTTTTTAATATTTCTGGCCAAATTGATTTATTCAATTGTAGTCAGAGATTCAAATTCCGGCATTGCTGCAATTTGTAATTCATCTTTTGATTTATTTTGGCAATTAATCTAAGTTCTTATTGTTGTCACCCAGTTTGAGACGACTCCTTAAAACTAAGGGTGCTTCTTTCTTCTTTTATATTTAGGGTAATTAATGATGATTGAAACGACGTTCAATATAAAGACTGAGTTTATTGACGATGATGCTGTATATTCAACTATTATTATGACTGGCTAACCACCTACTGACTAATAACTTACTACAATCTAATATTTATAACATTCTTTTAATTGTGTAATAAGAGACCAAAGCTCAGGCAATGGACACGTGATCCGCCCCATTGCCCATCTCACATTTTATTTACATTTCCCATGTTAGTTCCTAATAATGCAATAGTTTCCGGCTGAAATTGACTTAAGCCGCTGATAAGGATTATAATAAACAAAACCCGAACAAAGAATGCATATATTAAACTGAAATTTTGAATAAGTATCGAAATAGTTTAGTTTTTAAATTATATAAAAAGATTTATAATTAATTATTATTGGTCTACAACATTATTGAAACTACATTGTATATTTGGAAAAGTAATTTGGAACACTTAAAGTGTGTTAAAATACAGCAGTAAAACGAACCCGGGTATAGCGTACTTCCAAAAAAGGACAATAGTGTTTTGGGAGAAACAAACACAAAAGTGGTTTAAAATCATTTTAATATGTTGCTAAAAATGTGTCTACTAGGATTTACAGCGAAAATATTTGTCTTTGTTAATCAATTATCAAATTGTCGATCAATCAAAGCAATGTTTCAACAATAAAATGGTAAGTGAAAAGGAGTTTAATGTTTCAATGGTTATGATGATAAATAAGTTGATAACCGATCTAAACCATTCATTTAAAATAAATAAATGAATGGTTTAGATCGGTTATCAACTTATTTAATAAAATGGTAATTCAACAATATACATAAATATTCAAATGGATCAGATAATCTCAACAATAGAGAGTTCAACTTGATTGTATTAAAACACTTAAGGGACTCATAAAAAATTGGCATAAGGGTTTCTAATATATCAACCTGACAATGACCGAAATTCACAGTCATTGGTTATTGGCAAGCTTAGCTTTTATTGATCAATTTACAATATATTACTAATAGCAACAAAATTAAATTCATATAAACGAAAATTAGAGATTTTCCATTGTTCGTTGACTAAGGAAACGATGGTAATTATGCAGTCTGGGTCATCCCCACCAGATTATCTTGAAAATACAGCGTGCTGTAGTTCGTCACGCTGATCACATATATATAAGTATATTTTGTCATGATAGAAGGATGCCTACAATACAATTTAAAAAAAAAATTAACAAATTTAGAAAATGAAATAAGTTCCAAAATATTAAATAACAAAAAAAATATATAGTGGTGCCTCGCATAAAGAACGCCTCGCACAGCGAACGCTGCACACAGCGAACTTCCTATTCGTTCATTTCATGATTCATACAACTAACTTCGCTTCACACAACGAAGTCGCCCGAGCTTCCACGATCGCTGCCGATGTATTGCATCCTCCCGCGCAGGCACTGCAGTTTCGCGTTTCACATAACGAACTTTTCGCATTACGAACTTGCTCCTGGAGCCAATTAAGTTCGTTGTGTGAGGCACCACTGTATATTTAAAAGAAAAATGTATTATTATTTTACGTTAAGTAGTTTATTAAAATTTTAAAGTTGTAACAAATAAAATTTAATTTTAATTAATAAAAAAAAAAAATGTTTTGAAATGACGCATTGCATGAATTTAAAAAAAAAAATTATTTGAAAGATCCAGATAGTGGAGAAGTTGTTGATATTAGATTAGACAAAAAAAAATTAATAACAGAAATTTTGAAATTAACAGAAAATAAATTAAAATTAGAAGAAGTAGATAATTAATAAAATAGAAGATATTTAAAGTGGTGAAGTAAACAAGTATTAACATAAAAAAATCAAAGTTTATCATAAATTCAAGACTTAAGAAAAGCAGACAATTTAATAATACAAGTGAAAGAATAAGTAGAAAAAAAAGAGGTTAATTTAAAAGGAAAAATAGAAAAATTGATGTGGATATGGAATTTCATTTTTTGGTAAATGCAGTGTTTAAGTGGACATTGTTTCACTTTTTGAAAAACAAAAGTGAGTGAATGTAGGTAAATATCACTATAATTTAATATTTCGGTAAATGCTGTTTTGGAGTGGACATATCTCACTATAATTTAATTAAAACTATAGACTTTTTGATAGTTTAGTTTCATTTAAAAAAAAATTGTTAAAAAGAAATTGTATTGTATTCCAACAAATTACAAATTTTATTATCCCAACATCTCATAACAATATATATATGCATAAATGTTAGGTGCGGAAACCAACCCTTCACATAGTTTTTCTATTTCCACTTCCTAATCATCATTATATAATAATGTCGTAGTGTATGGAGGTTTGTTTGTCGAACACTCAGTTAGCCATGGAAAAAAGCAGCGAAAATTACACTGTTCGGTTAAAGATTGTCGAAAAACTGCAAAAGACGCGCACAATGCCATCAGCGATATCGATTAAGGTTTAAACGAAGTAGGGTTTTGCAAAATTTTATTTCAATTTATTGAGCGGTTTAAAAGAAGGGAAAAAACGTTTTTGGTTAATAGTTAAATCGTAGATCTATCTCTTCCGAAGACAGAATAATCTGGAATTTGCCGACAATTAAAACGTCCACGTTACGGACCAAAAGGTTAGGTTAGGTTATGATATCGTTTAATTAGAATTTGTAATTAAAACTCGTTAATTTTGACAGGTACAGGTTTTAACAAAAAAAGTTGAACATTGGATTTTATGGGTTATCTGTATTATTATTACTTGGACATGTAGACTGTAACACTGTAATCCTTCAATTTTGACGTTTATAAAAAAACATGACAAAATGAAATGTATAGGTACTATTTGTTGTAGCTTTCATCCTAAACAGAAAACAGATAAATATGTGAATCAAATAATATATAAGCAGTGAAATGCTAAATACTATTTTTAGGTCAGTCGAAATTAAAAAAATTCATATGAATTTCGATCTGAACCGTCTGTAGGTGCTGTGCACTAATGAGGTAAGAACCACCGTGAGGTTGCGGTGGAGCCTCTGATTTAATTTTTAACAGTGCTATGCACCATTGCCCAAGCCTTGACGGATAGTATTCAAAACAGTATAAAATGGAGTGTGAGATGAAGGGTAGCGATCAGCTTAAATAGAAACGTTTACAAAATTTTACAGTGATGTGTAACTTCTCTCAGAACAGCTTGATTATTATATAGACGATTTAGAAACAAGTTTGCAAAAAATAACGGGCATGATACTAAATTGTCAACCTGATTACCACACCGTCTAGTTTGGATTTGTTCAATTAGTCATATAATAATAATTTAAAAAATATATAATAAAACACTAAATAGTTTGAAGAAAAATTATATTGCCTTCACTACAACATTGTTTCACCACATAGTGGCATCATCAGGTGATGAATATACAAAATACGACTAACCATAGGACTATTTATACTAATTACGTGGATGTGGGTACTTGTTTTATTTGTTACAATTGATATTAAGTAACGGGGAACTATTCCCTTCTATTTGGTCATTTAAGATCACTCCTTTTTTAAAATATCTGTTTATTTCTAGGTGTTCTAATAAATTTAGCCTAAAACCCTTATTTTGTCTGTAAAATTTTGTAATCTGCGTTAAAGATGATTATATTCTAACAAATGTTCTGCGTAGGTAGAGTCTACTTTTTTATTGAGAAAACTTTAGATGTTCGTTTATGCGAGTCTCGAACTTCCTACCTGTCTGTCCTATATACCTACACTTTAGAGCAATCTTTGCAGTTCAATAAATAAACACCTGAACATGCCTGTTTAGGAGTTTTACATTTGTTGTTGATAATATAACTACCTAGAGTATTGTTAGTCCTAAAGCTAATAAAACTGTTGTTGATACTTTTTACAATGGTACTTACTTTTAGTGAAATATGACCATAATAAGAAAAACAATCAAATCTATTCGGTTTTGTTTTAGTAATCGGATATATCTTGTTTAGAGTTTTTTGTTTTAAGTTTTTTGTTCAATATTTGGTTCACTAACGCTATTTCATATCCGTTATTAATGGCCATTGTATATATTCTGTTTAATTCTATTTGATAGTTGTTTGTTGACAAAGGTACGTTAATTAGACGATGTACTAATGAATTAAAGGCTGCTAGTTTATGGGGCATTGGATGAAATGATTTTGCATGAATTATTATGTCCGTGTGGGTTGGCTTATGAAAAATATTGAATTTGTGCTGAGAATTTTCACGAGTTATGGTTAGGCCTAAAAAGTTTAGGGAATTGTTGGATTCTAATTCTACTGTGAATTTGATATTTTTATGAACACTGTTTAGAAAATTATGGAAAGATGATAATTGTCTATTAGAACCATTAAAACAAACTATTATGTCATCAACGTATCTGAAATAGTATATACAGTTTTTAAATAAGTTTTGAACTTTGATTTTATTTTCTAGATTGTTTAAGAAAAACTGATAGAATGGGGCTTAAAGGATTGCCCATGGCTAGACCTTCTTCTTGTAAAATTTGTTTTCAAATTGTAAATAATTTTGGTTAAATACAGATTTCTAGTAATTCCATTAAGTCGCTCTGTATTATTGGGTTGGTATTACCTTCTATTAGCTTATTGTTGATTATATGCAGGACTTCCTGCGGTGGAATACTGGCAAACGTGTTAGTTATGTCAAATGATACTAATTTACAGTTATTTGGTAACTTAATCTTGGAAATTTTATCTATTACTTAGTTCTACTGAATTACTGATTGCAAATGTAGATTTAAATTTTGTATATTTTAGTATTTCTTTAATCAGGAATTTAGATAATTTAGCACACGGAGCTTGGAGATATGCCACCACTGGTCTAATGGGTTTATCTACTTTGTGTAATTTCAGCAAACCGTACAATTTTGGGGGATAAGGATTCATTATTGTGAGTCGTTTTTTAAGTGCATCGTCTTTTTCTTGAAACTGTTTAGTGTTTTATTATTTATTATTTTATTTTTTAAATTATGGATAAGTTTCAACAAGTAACAGCTATTACCCTAAGAAGTTTATCGGAAGCAAATGTGGGTGATATAGCTAAATGGTACTGTAAAAAAATATATAATAATGCTCAGTCATGTAAGATAATACTCTAGTTAGTACCTACCCGGCGTATGTGTGTTTTTATCCCCACTCTTTCGAACCTTTTGCTGTCACGGGAAAAGAGGGTAAAAGATGCGTGAAATGATCCAACACAATTAGAATTTTTATAAAATTGAATGAATATTTAAAAAAGGCGTTTTCGAATGAAAGTCAAATATTGGGCATCTATCTCGTCCGAAGTTCGAACAACGTGGAATTAGATAACTATTAACACGTCTCATATAAGGACCCAAGGTTTATAAAATATTTGTAGTCGTCTGTCACTTTCGGTATTACCGGAAGTCGACATCAACTTTATTATTTTAAATGGAATGGTATATTTTTTACGCCGAATTCGAATAAAACGTGAAATTTCATGGTAAGTTTGATAACCAACTTGTACACCTAAGATGAGCGGTTTCTGAGATAATTTAACTTCCACAAAATATGTCTGAGTGTTGAAATTTTTACTAGTGATAGCTGTATCTAAGAGCTAACGAACTAACAAAATTGAATTTAGTAATTTATACAGGGCGTTCAAAAACAATTGTATAGTTTATAAACTTCAAACACGAATAACTTTTTAAATGGCACTTACCGTATTTTATTTTTTCAATCGATTCCTTTTTTTTTTTCCCTTTCGATCCATACGGGTACTTACTATATTCTATTCTATTCGGAACAAACCCTCTGTATTAGAGAGGTAAAAGAAGAAAGATGATGCGATACTATTATTGGAGACTTTGTCACTTGCAATCGTCTCTGCTATAGCAAAATTGTACGTAGGTTTAAAGTAATCCTTTCAATAATCTGTACCTCCCTTGAAGCAGATGTCCGATAGCGAGTCGCCCTACTATAGCCACCCTCTTTTGTTAAATTTAACATTTCCATATGTATAGATGGGTATAAGTGCACTTACGATTTGACATGGAATAAAGAATGCACGCTTTTTCTTCAGTTTTTATAAAAGCTTTAGACGAGCGAAAATAAGCATTAAAAGTAGTATTTTTTTTTTTTTTAAATTTGTTATAGTTAAATGATTCTTATCGTGTGAAAACTAACATAGTGTTACATTTTTTAATTCTAAAATTTAAATCAGTCAAGGTAATAAAAAAATCTCGGTATAAGATGTGAGTCGTTGAGCAGTTAGTCGAAATTTTCTAAGAATATGTACTGCTGCTCCCCCTTCTTGGTTAGCATTCTGTAGCTCAATTACGCAGATGGCGTTAAGCTTATTACATAAATAGGTATATTTAATTACAGTAAGGAGATATGCCACTTTTTTGAAAATACTAATCCTGGCATTCTTATTTTAGCATTTGTGATTTTATTTTGTGTGGGGAATACTAAAAGGGATAAGATTACTTTAGATTGCAAAACAGAAACTATAACGCTTTAATGGAAATTTTAACATAACACTAGAGTAAATTAAATTGTATAGAAGCGTCTCCTTCCAATCGATTTTCCTGAAAATACAGTATGTTGTAGAGATCGTGAATATATGTATATATAATATTAAAATACATAAACAACATTACACTAAGGATGTGCTTTTCCTCTTCATACACACACACACACAGTTAAATGATTACCACACATATTTTAGATCGTAGAAACTCAAAATCACCAGTGAGGGGTGGTTTCTACGCCCAACATATATATGTAGATATTCATGATCAGCATGACGAACTCTACAACATACTGAACTTTCAAATCGGTTAAATTGAGGGCCTTCTTTTCTGAAGTCGGTTAAAATTCGGAAAAATTGCAAGTGCAGTTGTTCTTCTCAGTTAAGGCTACGTGAGAAGTCTCACATATAATATGTATAGCTGCAGGTCCCAAAAACTTTAAATGGTTTATGTGTGTGGGGAAGTGACCGACCCTTTTGCCAACCCCTATTTATTCCCAGTACATCCCAACTGTATTGATTGACATTTGAGCTTCAATGTATTAGGTACCTACTGCCTAGTGCCTACTATCGTACATATAAAACGTGCACCCTGAAAATGAAAAATAATTTTATTTTATTTCTGATCTAAAGCATATGTAAACAATTACCTACTAATAATATGCAAATTTAATAAGAATTCTTTTATGAATTAATTTAAAAAATAATGTGCCTTTAAAGTGATGTGTAGATATTTATTAATATAACAATAATTACTTAACTAATCGGAAAAATTCATGGAAGAGAATTTTAGTTTCGTTATATTTTCAACCCTACATGCATTTTTTATTTGTCAATTTGATTATAGGTTCACAAAAATATAAAAATGTTCATGTTTAAATATAAATTTACAGTTTGCCATAATAATGTGCTTTTTTTTTTATTTGATATATTAATCTACTTATTTCTAATTAAAAAATGTATCGTTGTATGCTGAAAATTATATTTGGGTCAGCAGCAACAAGGGTTTGTTAAGCATTTCTTCTGCGTCGTGGATTTCATATCCAACGTCTTCTTTGAAAATAGCTGTACGATTTACCCTAACTAGGTATTCGCGAATAACCGTGACACATTCTGCAAGTAAAAGTAGTACGCGTTGACGATTTTTTTACTAAAACGGGGTGCTACCAATTTTTTGCCCTACCCTGCATATTTACCCCTTAGGTATAAGCGTAAGAAAGTGTACGATTATAAGACTATTTAGTATTACGAAATCGAATTGGTAATTGGTATGTACACATGTAACTTCATCCATCCTGTATAAGAGTAGGCGTTATATTCCTCCTTTTTGTTTTTATCTGTCGAAATTCAAAGAGGTGAAGTAGAGAACATTCTCTTTTGTTTTGCATATTCTTCGCAGTATGTCATTCAAACTTTCCAGAAATAAATGTTTTTGTATGACTCATAATGTTATAACTGACAACTAAGACGCCGTGTACACTGTACGAAAATCAGCCGTACACCGTTCCGGCGATTTAACCGGAAAAAACATCACAGTTTTGTACAAGATAAGAATTTGTGCCGTACGCCGCAAGAAAAGACATCGACAGCAAAGTCATAGTTGCCAGATGCGATTGAGGTTCACTTTGGTTTCATATCGGTAAAGTAACTACACATACAATAGTCAAATGCACCGAACCAGTCACTCCAGAGAAAGTGACTTTGGAATTGCAGGTATCTCTGGTTTTTAAAATGCGAACCTTTTTCATACATAGTGTAATATACCCCACCTCTACGATAGTGAAGGGGTGTTGATTTAAACGTGGAGTATAGAGCGAACGTTTGAGATGGTTTGAGAGATAGAACTGATGTTGGGCGTTGGGGTGGTATAAGCATAGTTAAAGTTGTATTATTTGAAAAACGTACATGCAGTTTTAATTTAAAAATAAGAATATGTAGGGTATTAAAAATACTAGTCCTTAATGCAGAGCAGTACACGTTTAATTAAATTTTTAGGTATTCATAAATATTGCGCAGGTTAGAAAATTTTAGGTGTATTTCTTTACCTTATTACTAAAATATATTTTTTTAATAATAATAAATTAGATCAATTAAACCATTAAATTTGCCAGCAAGTAGGTAGTGTAAAAAGAAATAATGAGGATAGTGACGTTATAATTTAATGCATGTTCCTTGTTGAAAAAGATAAAATAGGAATACACCTTTTACTAATTTTAAATAAGTACGAATGTAGTACGTAATTTGCACACAATAGCAACTATTTTGCCACAAAATCGCTTAAATCGCTATTTTCATCAGTAAAATGATAAATAAGCTTTAATATTATATTAACAAAAAGATGTTTAAGATGTCTCACAGATAATAAAACCAATGAAACAAGTTTAATTTATTAAATTGAAACATCACAATGCTAATTTTTTTTTTCACACTACTTGCTAGCAAATTTAATGCTTTTATCGATCTCCTTAATCAGATGCATTTAAGGCTACTTTAAGCTTTAATCCATAAATCTTTAAAATTACCAAGGTGAAATATCATTATAAAAGGAATTGAAAGACCTTTTCACTTGCCCCCGTTTCATTTACAATTTTAGGGACGGTGCCACTCACGCTTAGGGGGCTGCAGGAATGAACGTGAATTTGTGATAGTATGGTGTCCCCCTCGAAAACAAAATCGACGGATCCGAGCATTAAAAAAAAAATGAGCTGCCTGTAAATGGTTTTGTTTCGTTTTCGGTCTGCCAAATTTATACCGATTGCCGTTTAAATTTTATAGTTTGTTTGAAAGTGCCATAATACATTTTGGTAGTAACAATAATTGGCGATAATTGGGTCATTCATTCTTTACTAAATAAAAAAACAAATGGTCTAATTCTACCAAACACATTTCTTTTGCCTAGAAAAAAAATATTAAGTAAATATATCGCTTTCTGATTACTATGCTACTCTTTGACGATTTTGAGAAAATCTGTGACAGGAAAATGAGAATGACGGGGAATGTTTTTGTAAGTTAAAGGAAGCTTTTTAATTAAGACCTGAATAAAAAAAAACACTTTTTTTATTATCAAGTCTGCGATAAATTGGTAGATAACTATACATATATCAAAATAACAAAAACTGATGAAAAATAATACTGATAGCATGACTCTTCAATGTGGACACGCATCACCCAAAAACTACCATGTAGATTTTGGGGATGGTTTCCGCACCCAACATATATTCTTGATCAGCGTGGCGAAGTCTACAACATACTTTTTTTTCATGAAAATCGAAAGGGCGTAAGCTATTGTCAACAATTACCTTTTTTATGAAAACAATAAATTTATAGTTTTTTCGGCATTTATTCAATTATATAAAACATATCATGAATAAATATTTTCTGTCGATTATAGATGTATCTACATGAAAAAAAAGACAGCTCTGAAGGAGTAAACTCCAGTCGCGTGTCGGAGCTGACACCTTATTTTTAATGCATCCTATTATAAAATAGAGAACTGGTAGTCTAAGAAGGGCCATCTAGAATATTGATTTACTCAAAACCATTAACAATGTTTGCGACGATACCTATAGGTATTGTATTTTTTATTTACAACTCTAAACACCACCTCTAAGGTAAAACCTAATTGTAACTATTTTTTCTGATGTATTACAACTGGGGCGCAACTGTGCCATTATTACAATTTTGCGTAGCATTACTGTTGACCGCGGCTTGGGGATGAATCGCAACATACTGATGTGAGTTATTTTATATGGGGTTCCGTTTTCTTTCTAAGATACAAATAATTGAAATACATCAATTAAAACTGTAGGTAGGTATGTATTAGCCGTGGATTGTAAGATGGCCCGTGAATTGCGCATAAGTTTGAATGAAAAGATCAGTGAGCGGTAGAAACATAACTGTAACGTCCCAAGAGACAGGGTGGCTGACCATTTCCTACCTGACCTTAGGGCCCATTCTAGAATGCATGGCCAATAAATGTGGTAATTTATGATGTAGGTATGTATTAAGTTTACAATTAGTGGATACGCTTCTGCTTTCAAACCAAAATATACCCACACTTAAAGTAGTTAAGGTGTGTTTCTATTGATTTTTTTTTAAAGTACAAACGATATCCGTCACAAATAAGAGAACATATCTTTTTCAATTAAAAAGCGCAGGAAGTAGGTAGGTACTAAGCACAAAACTCTAGGCGTACAAAATATGTTCTATACGCAACGTGAGAAATTTGAAGATTTACCTATCCCAATATTAAATTTATCGTTTGTTTTTATACGTACATGTAGTTCTATATAATCGACTACATCTAAGGGCAAACTAAAAAATAGAGAAATAAATAGATGGTCAAATTGTGGCAGGTCAAACGATGAACCTAAATTTGGGGACTGAATCTGTCCCCCTTGGTCGAAGCTTGGGCCAGCCAAATTACCGGTTTAACCTTGCATTTTGTGTTCAACGACCGCTTTTATTACCTGGACCGATGGAAACCCGTCCTACACAAAGTTTATTTTAGTGGAAACGAAATCAAAAATACTAGTGTGATATGATAGTATAACTCCGAGGTTAAAATTTTACTTCTCGTGAGAATTGTGAAATACAATGTATTAGAGTTTTATGTAATGAAACAAGTTAGAGTAGGTACCTACCTATACTAAAAAAAATCACCAAATACCTAAAGACCCTTTTCTGTTAGTAAATTTTCATCTCGCGATTATTATTATATTTCAAAGATATTTTAATGAAGGATAAAAGGAGGAATAATAAGTATAATATGTAATTATAAATTATATTATTATTAATATTTAGCTTCAGCAATCGTTTATTTAAATTGTTAGCCAGTTATCAAAAAGTACAAGTTTGGTTTGTTACGATGTTTTTTGTTTAAAAAAACGACATGTTCGAGCAACAATTTTGTCACATTTCCCATGTATGTAAAACAAATCTAAAATTTCTGCGTTTGTGTAATTTCCGGCCTCGTTTTCCATTTTAACTTGGGAAATTTAATCTTTTTTCTTTTGTGATTCAGAAAGAACACACACCTTCAAAAAAGTAAGTTTATGCCACGAATAGTGCTAAATAATGCAAAAACATTCAACAATTGAAATGACAATTCAATGCATGGCCGACTTAATATTTAAAAATCATTAAAATTGATCATTATTTACAAAAATCAGTGATATTTCTTTAATGGTGAATGTTAGGTATAGGGTACCCACATATCAAACGATTCAGAATAAAATTCTGCTTTCGAATATGGAAAAATATACAGTGTGTTCCATTTAAAATAATAAAGTTTTTGTCTGAAGTTCCCAATATTCAGTTTAATTTTTTGAACACCCTGTATAACATTCGAAATTTTTTTTAGATGATATCTAAGAATATTCAATAGTTGACTTACAGTAAAAATTTGGTTAAATAATGAGCATTATTATTGACGCTATAAAATTATTTTTGAAATCCTAAAAAATTTAAGATGTTTAATAAACGGTGGAGTTTTCGGGTAGGTTCATGTTATAAAACTTACCTTTAAATTAACCAACAATTTTAATGGTATGATAAAATACAGGGTGTTCCATTTAAAAAAAAAACAAAGTTAGTGCCTATTACCGATATAACCGGAAGTAAAATTTACATACCAAATTACTTACTACGAAAGCGGAATTTTCAAAATTAAATTTCTATTATTACTTCTTTAAGTTCTAACGAAAGAATTCCTTGGTACACCCTGTATACCTACAGTTAACAACGAAATACATGGGAAATACCTGATAGTGGTGATTAACGTATTATACATTAATGAGAATTAAAATATTCAACCAACTACAAATTACCTACCTCAAATTTAATGAGGAAAGTAACCTGTCGTCTTGCCCTCGTCGGGATTCGAACCCTCTGGCTTTACAGGCCAATGCTCTAACCACTAACCATTTTGTGACTTATCGTTAGTAAGTACGTGTCGTCGGTGTTACTGTCGTCATGTCTTCATTGCTTACAATTAGAGGTAAGAACATTGAAGCATGGCACGCCGTTAGTGTTTTTAATTGTCAAAATATTAATAGTTAAAAATAAAATCACCGAAATAAAATGGATCTAAAATTCATGGTAACTATTTTGATTGTTATAAAAGGAAAACGAAATAATTTCTATTATGCTTTAATATTAAATGTTTTGTACATAGAGGATAGGGGCCTTTCACCTATTTATTATTATTATAGTAAAAATCATTGATAGTAATTTAAATTATAACAGCATAAAAAATAAACACATTACAGTGCAAACAAATTTTAATTTGTACAATTGCAATTACTTTAATAAAAATGAATATTGCCGCATGTTTATTTTAGACAGTTAAATAATATTTTGTGGAATTTTTATTTAGTTATATAATACGGAGCAGATTTTCATTATTATGCAGCTACCTAAAAAGACAAACCTTCCTATACCATAAGAATTTGCTCAATTAAAATTATTGCAACAATACAAATAAAAACATTCTAATTATCTATAACGTAATTTTTATACACTAAGTTACATTGTCATGGTTAACTTTGTTGTTAATAAAACAAAAAGAATTCCACTTTTAATCACTTTTATTTCTTAACAGCTGTTTCGCTTAAACATCAGCATCTTCAGAAGAAGTATTATCTTATAACTAAGTCTAACCTATTTTTCTATATTGATATAATCTTTACCTGTGGGGGTAGGTGAATTTTGTTATGTGGGAGTTGTAAATATTTTCTATTTCATTTAATACTATGTTATCCTTTTTTACATATCTTTTTATTTTCAATGCTTGTAATTTATCTAATCTTCTTCCTTTACCATTATATATAATATTTCTAAATTGTCTTCTATGTTCAATTTGTGTTGGTTGTCTATGATTGATAAATGATAATTCGTTATAGTTTTTTATGTGTTCATTTATTCTTTCCTTAAATGTCCTCCTGTCTGACCGATGTATAATGCTTTGCAACTTTCACAGTTTAGTTTATAAACTCCACTTTTTTGCATTGTTGGTGTTGTCTTTTTTATTATTAATTAGTTTTAAAAGCTACATTAATGTGTTTTTTTTTAATTTGAAACCATATTACGTAGGTATCTAAAACATATTTCAAACTCAATTGCCGCAGAATTAAGGACACATTAATGTAGCTTTCAAAACTAATAATAACTAATGAAATTTATTAATAATAAAAAAGACAGAACACCAACAATGCAAAAAAATGGAGTTTATAAACTAAACTGTGAGAGTTGCAAAGCATTACACATAGGTCAGATAGGGAGGACAGGGAAGTTGTTTAATCGTCACAACATCTGAACGGCTACGTAACCTCCTCAGATCAGCTAAAGATTCTTAACTTTTTGAAGAATATGTTCGACTTCTGAGGGTAGAAGAATGCTTGTTATTTTCTTAATTATCATAAGCATAAGAGATGTAAAAAAGTTAATAGCACAACCATGATTTGTCCTTTTGGAATGTATTTATCGCTTAAAATTAAAAATTGCTGTAATTTTATTTTTGAGTTATAAACAAAAACTAAAATTTGTCGATTTTTAACTGTACGCAAAAAATTATTTCTAAGAAATTGTCTGTAGAACCGCCTTGTATATATATTCTATTAGTATTATCTCAATCTCTCGCCACACGAGGCGGCTGTCGACTGTAAAAGCCCTGGTGTGACTTGAAGTCGACTCGGTTGCCGACTCGGCGACGCAGCTAATACGTGTGTCATGGCCCTAATAGCAAGTTTGATGGGCTCCTCTGAGATATGATGCCCTAAGCAATTATTGCGGTAATTGTGTACTTCGGCTGATTCTCATTCGATTCTCTTGAAAATACAGTATGTTGTAAAGTTCGTCATACTGATCAAGGATATGTATATATCTTCGGCGCGGAAATGTGCCACTCATGCTGTTTTTGAGCTTCAAAAAGTTTGTAGTAAAAGTAACAATGTGTGTTCGTTTTAGGGATTTCGTTTGATTATGTGTTTATTCAGAAAATTAAAAACGACAATTTTGTTTTGTCGTTTGCTTTTGCGACACGTATGAAAGACCGTTATTTAAAAGCATTGATTTTGATGTGCTGCGTTATCGCCGCGATAAATCGTGCGGTTTATCGCGCTGTATTGAAGCGCTGTTTAAGTACCTGAAACAGTTTGTGAAAATTTATGGTCTATTAGAGCCGTTCTTAAAAGAAATGTATTAGCTGCGCATTCAAATGCAGAAGTTTGATACATATTTAGAAACAATATTGCTCTCAGATTCTACCTATTTAAAATTGACTTCATAAAATATCTTCATCAATGTGTGTTAATTTCTATGAATGCTAGGGTGCTTCGTTTGAGGCGACTGTTTTTTTTTTCTCGCTCCATTGACTGAATATTGCTCTAACCATATAACAAAAAATTCCCACCAAAGATGAGCCCTTAATTTTAATTTTAAGTATACTCGCAAAATGAATTTTAAATTTTCCCATTGTAACGACTTTTCTAGTAGAACTTATTTATTTAACGGATATTTATTTTACAACTATTTATTTAACACTTAAACACTAATGGAATACTTAAACACTAATAACAATTCAACGACTTATTTATATCACAAGGAAAATGCGTATTTATATCACTCGGTATATCGTAGTTCGCTATTTATATTACTTGTTCGGAAGCTCACTGTGAACTAACTGACTACTGGCCACGTCAACAGGTGTTTATACTGATTAGGAACAATCCAGAAAGTTCCAGAATTACATACTAGACTTTACTGGAGTGCCTATTGTGTTCATCTAATTTATGGCCTTGTTTATCGTCATCAAAGCGCCGACCGACGCCGGCATTCTTTGAGCTCCGCTTATCTGCTGTCGGTTCTCGTCGCCGCTATCGCACACACACACGCTCGCCGCACTGCTCGCTCTCGTACACATATACGCTCGCTACACTGCCCACTCTCGCACACATACGCTCATTACACCATTTAATTAACACGTAGAGATATTTCTTTGTTTTTTCATTATCTGTACCTCCACGTCATTTCATGCTATTCAATTGACCATGGGCGGAAGTTGTAGACGGTAGAGAAATCCTTCCTCTGTAAAAGCTCTTACAGCTTCTACTCAATCTATGAACTGTCGCCAATAAAAAATTGTTGATTTTTGCTCAAAAATCATGGTTTCTTTGATTTTTCTCCAAATCTATCAACTTTAGAGCAAAATTTTATATGCGTATTTTTGTAGAGAATTTAATTTCCTATAAAAACAGTCCGGCAAGCCAAAACTGTAGTTATGTATAAGAAAACTGTAGGTATATATCACTATTTGATCGAGATTTTTGTACTTTTTATTGAAAATACATCTAAAACAAATTATTATTGTGGTACCAATGAAATTGATCGTGTCAATAATAGCAATAAAAATATTAAGTTTTATTGCGCTCTGATTGTCAACCTTCAGATTAAACTTCACACAACGCACACCAAGATCGTTTAGCACACGCGATAGTCAAACACCTTCCTTAGCGGCACACGCGGCGCTCACAAATTCTGCTTCGGTGGTCGATAGGGAAATGCACTGCTGCCTTCGAGTTTTCCAGGTTACTGCTGCGCCTCCGAATTTACAAAGAATCCCCGATGTTGATTTTCTGCATCACTGAAGACCTCAAAATTACCACAAGTGCGATATAATAGACCAAACTCTCGAGTACCCTGCAAATACCGGAAAATTCTTTTCACCAAAAGCCAGTGCTTGAAATGGTTTTTCTAAATTCCTCGCAACTATATTCACCGCAAAGGAAATATCTGGACGAGTGATCATTTGCAGATACATAAGATGTCCCACCGCCTCTCTGTATGGCACATTTTCTACACATTTATCTAGGTTTCTATCCTTGTACCACCCAACATCAATCGGTGTTGACACTGGTTTACAGTCTTACATGTTAAACTTCTTTAATATTTTGTCAACATAAACACTTTGATTTAGAAAAATTGACCCATCACTTTGAACAAATAATTCAATTCCCAAAAATGTTTTTACTGTTTTACTCGTCACTGCTTTAAATTCCTTCGCCAATTTAGTCAAAAAATTGTCAGCGTCAATTTCACGATTTGCAAAAACTAAACCATCATCCACATAAATTGTAATGAAAAGTTTTTGTTGTCCTTCCGCGTACACGTATAAGCAAGGATCGAAAGCACTCTACTAGTCCAAAACTTGATAAAAAATCTGTAAAACGTTGGTTCCAGCAACGCGGTGCCTGTTTAAGTCCGTACAAACTTTTTACAAGCTTACACACGCGAGACGTTTTATCTTCAAACCCAATCGGTTGTTGCATGTATATATTAATGTCCTTTTCTAAATAACCGTAAAGAAATGCAGTCTTTATATCGAACTGATGAATATGAAGTCGTTCACGTGCCGCCACACTTATTAGCGTACGAATTGTTTCATACCGCGCTACCGGACTAAACGTTTCCTTGTAATCGACACCCGATTTTTGTAGAAAACCTCTTATTACCAACCGCGCTTTGTATCGATATCCCGATCCATCCGCCTTCGGTTTTAATTTATATACCCATTTTTTTGAAATTAATTTTGCATGTTTCGGTTTTTCTATCAATATCTAGGTATTGTTTTCATTTAGCGAACTTATCTCGTCCTGCATAGCCAATTTCCAATTTTCTTTGTCAGGCGATTCTATTGCTTCTTGGAAACTTTTGGGTTCATTTTTATCGTCTACCGTTATCGATAAATAACCATATCTGTCAGGTCGACTGATCTCATTTCGATTACGCAAGGTCATTCTTTCCTGCAGTAAGTCATCTTCACATTCTTCATCAGATTCATCTAGCAACTCAGGAACGAAATCAGAATCTTCATTATTCTCTTGGGACTCATCTGAACTATTAGAATCTTCTGGTACCTGTTCCTGATTATTGCCCACAACCGTAGGTTGTATATTTAGGGGCTCGTCTGCAACAACACACTCCATCTGATTCTTTTCGGTACCAAATAATGGTTCTTCCTTGAACACGACGTCACGGCTGATTATTACGTCGTGTTTTTCCGTCACATACACTCTGTATCCGCCGATACCGTCATGATACCCCACAAAATAGCCCTTGACTGCCTTTTTGTCCCATTTCTTACGATGTTCCTTCGGAATATGTACAAAGCATTCTGCTCCAAAGACACGAAAACCCTTCACACTGCGTTGATCCAATTTCTTACCGAACCACAATTCATACGGTGTCGTACCTGCCATCTTTGCAGATCCAGTTCTATTTAAAACATAAACTGCGGTATTACACGCCTCCGCCCACAGAGCTTTCGGTAAATACGGTTTTCCATACAACATCGATCTCGCAGCCTCCACAACTGTTCTGTTTTCCCGTTCAGCAACCCCATTATGTTCTGGAGTATATGGAGGTGTAATCGTATGTTTTATGCACAACTTTTCCATGAAAATTTTCATGTCCTTGTTATTGTATTCTTTACCACCATCTGAGTTGAGTTCCGCAATATGTTCTCCAAAACGGTTTCTTACTTCATTGCAAAATGATTCGAATTTATTTTTCACCTCAGATTTTTCTCAGAAAGTACACGCATCGGAAACCACTGAAGTCGTCTTCAAAAAGTGCATAATAGCGCTTTTTACCGAACGATTCAGTGTCCATAGGACCGCACACATCAGAGTGAATCAGTTGACGAGGTTTGTCAGCACGACCAACACTTTTTCCGAAATTTTCTCTATGCATTTTTCCATAAATGCACCCGTCGCAAAACTCTTTGTTCACTTCCACATTGACACCCATGTCTTTCAGAAAGTTTTTCACATGACGTTTATTCTGGTGCGCGAGACGCTCATGCCATAACTGCAGCAAATTTTCTTTATTTGCAACAGCACACACTGGTTTAACGGGCAAAATAACGCGTAAATTAATTTTGTATAAATTACTGCTCTCTGTCCCGGTTGCCACTACTTGACCGTCTTTCTCGAAAATACAGACACCCATTGTTGGTAATGGTAAAATTAATACCCTTTTTGGCAGTCTTTTTCACAGAAAACAAGTTGCACACCATGTCAGGAGTATACAACACGTCATACATTATACCCGGAGACCATTTCGCACCGACTAAAGTTTCTATACGAACAGTTCCTTTCCCGACGGCACTAACCTCCACTAACCTCTTCACCGTTTCCGACTTTGATCACTACCGATTCTTCAAACAATTGAAAGTCCTCAAATACACGTTTGTCGTTGGTCATATGGTCCGATGCCCCCGAATCAATAATCCAATCACCTTTAAATGCTGGCCAGACAAATTTGTTACCCACAAACGCTAACGGACCAACCTGCGGTTTTTCATCATTCTTTCTCCCCTTTGGACAGTTTTTAGAAAGATGACGCTTAGAACCACACCCGGAACACCCTGGACAGTCTTTTCGTATGTGATCTTTTCTTCCACACGTATAACACCCTGCTGCACTTTTTGACATATAATGTTTCTGCTTAGAATTTTGGCCTACTTTATGTTTGGAAAATAAAGCCATATTTTTATCTCCCTCCTCAGTTTTCCGCAGTCTCTGCTCTTCTGTAAGTAAACGTGTTGTTAAATTTTCCAACGTTCTTTGAGCCGCGTCGGTAGAATCCCAAGCACTGTGGAAATGTTGAAATTCTTTTGGGAGAATCGACAAAATTCTTGTCAGCAGCATGGATTCCGGTATCTCGCCACCCAATTTCTTCATACGGTTAGACATTTGTTCCAGCTTTGCCACATGGTCAGCCACAGATTGAGACACATCCCATTGGAAGTCGAAAAACTGCTTTTGCATTAGCGACAGCGTTTCGTCCGATTTTAAATCATAAATTGCATGTAACTTCTGCCACATTTCGAAAGCAGATTCACAGTTCATAAGAAACTGTAGCGGTTTGGCTTGCACGGTGGTAACAAATAATTTTCTAGCGACCCTGTCTGATTTGCACCACTTCTCCAAAGCAGTATTTGCTACTTCACCCTCCACTGAGGTCGGTTTGGTGTCGGTCCCGTCACATACTCCTAACGCACCATTGCAATCTAGGAGAGTACGAATCACAAACTGCCACTGCGGCCAGTTGCTGCCATCCCGTAGTTTTTCAACCTGGACCTTTTCTATATCCATGTTTATTGAAAATAAACACGATTCTTTTATCAAACAGTGATACCCGCGCGCATACACCACACGAAAACACGTAAAAACAACCAGAAAAATTAGACCCACGAATTTGCGTAGTCTGGGCCCATAACCTGTTAAAATTATTTTACGTATGAAATATAGCGACGTCCAAACGGTTAAAAAGCTTTATTCGTACTGACTTTAAAAGAACAAAAAACACAACAGTGCCGTATTCAAACAAGAAAAAAAAAATATATAAACGTAGATATCGTTTCCAAGAACAGTCACATAGGAAACATAAATTATATCTGTTGATACATAAGTTTAGATTTCATAAACATGACCGCAGAGGTACATGCTACTTGTAGCAAGGTCAAGCATATTCACAACAAATTTAATAACTGCTACAGTGACGCTCATTTTAAACAAGCAAAACGTGTTTTAAAATATCTTCAGTTAACTAAGAGTTATTGTTTACGCTATGAGCATGATAATGCAGAACTTGAAGGTTTTGGGGAGGTTGTTTGATTGAGAGAAAATCATATACGGGTTTCTGTTTCAAGCTAAGTGGTTCTGCAATATCATGGGAAAGTAGGAAACAAAAAACTGTTGCGCTTTCAAGTACGGAAGCCGAATATATAGCTATTTCGGAGGCTTCAAAAGAGGCAATGTTTCTAAGGGGTTTGATTGCCGAATTAATCGGAAATTTAAATTGTGTTGTTTGAAGAAATCAAACACTTATAATACTCGAAGAAATTTGTGAACTCTATTGCCGAACAATAATACAAATAATAATCATCTTATTTCTAGGACCATCAGTCAATGACTAACTGTTTTGCATTCATTCTCTTTTCATTATTATTTTTCCTAGTAATATTTCAGTTGATTATTTTATATAAACATTTTGGGCGAACACGCATAACCAGCATTATTTATTATTAGAGAGCGGATTGATTAGTTTTTTTCCTGGAATTAATTTGCTGTAGTAGCAGAGATGTGCGCGGTGTAATATAAAAAATTACAATTTTGTGTGTTGTGTTTGTCTGCAATTTGAAGTACGATTACTCCGAATATTTCGCTTTCCTTACAGCTCACCGTTCGCCCTTTTTTTAACAAGAACGTTGTCTTTTGTTACATTTTTGAAGTGAACAATTTTTGCGCCCATCTTTATACTGACTTTATACTAAATCTGAGTGCCTATTGGTCGAACGTTGATATCAATGAATGATACAACCGTCAATTCAGGACCATAAGCGGCGCATGAGGGTTTTGCAAGGGTATATCGTGGTTGAGGCAAATACCCAATATATTTGCGGTAAGCGGTGTCTACTACATCACCATAGGGCCCTATCCACTATTTTAGTAGTTCAATACGTGTTTTGTGTACTCGCGACATTTTAACAACACAATTTATTCGCTATCGATTGATTTGCTTTTTCAACACTTTGTAAATTGTTCTCTACCTGCTCGGATTGTACAGTGCTTTTTTTTTACCTGTCAGAATTTTCGGGATAAGTCGAGACATTGTTAGCACGCCCTGACAAGCGGCGGCGAATTCTGTGTACGCGTCGTTATCGCTGAATTTCTTGGTAAAAAACTTATCATGTCCGCTCTCTATTTATTATTCTCTGATATCGGCCTCGTGTGATAAGAGTCCCAGCTAGCAGTGAGTCACTCTTTGGTCCATACCGCCGCTCGGGATTGTTTACATGTTTTATACAATGATAGTCAAAGTGCACAAAAGTTGTGAAAATGAAATTTATCATAATAGAACGAAGCACATAGACGTGCGACATCATTTCATAAGAGATGCCGTTGCTAATGGTATTATTAAACTTGAATATTTACAGACGGCCGACATGCCTGTGAAAATGAAATTTATCATAATAGAACGAAGCACATAGACGTGCGACATCATTTCATAAGAGATGCCGTTGCTAATGGTATTATTAAACTTGAATATTTACAGACGGCCGACATGCCTTTAGAAATATTAATTTAATCTGTAAACGACTTTTATTTTACCTAATCACTGGAAATATTTGAAAATCCTCCGTGGGTCAGGTCAGAGCAGTTTACCTCCGGCAGTGTTCGATTTAATGCAATCAGACAGACGAACATTAATTACATGTAATAAAAAATAAAAATTACTGTTCTGTAAATAATACAGTTTACGTAAAGTACTCACCGGGGGTCCTCTGCCCCCTCACAATATTCATATGTCAGGAACGTGATATCCAGTTATCATATCGACTAGGTTTTAAAGTTAATGATTACGTATTTTACATATTATCGTAGTTATCTTCAATCTTCAACTACTAGCTAGAGTCACCTGAAAAAGTAGAGGCTTCCCCGGACGCCTGTACACGCCATCCCAATGCATCGTAACCCGAGGATTACGAATACATGTCAACGAGGATCTCATAACGCCCTTATTATGAGTTTCGGATCTCTCGAGGAACCATGGCACTTTTGCCAGGCACATGTGCACCAGAGGGCTAATTGAGCTCTTAAATAACTTCACAAACATATACAATTACATCTACCTATATGATCATTGAATACTTAATAGCTTGTTACTTTTACTGATCATTTAAATCTCTGTACACATTAATAACCTGCATATAACACACTGGCTCACACCACTAATTAAAGCGCCGAGATAACCCTCCCTCCCAGCTCCTCCAGGACCTCGTCCTGGAGAAGAAGACCTGAGAAGTCGGACCCGACGATTAACCAGTGTAATTGCACAACATACTTCTTTGAGTCACAAGTCACCACTGTGTACCCAAATCTCGTGTGTTTTTAGGGCTCTGTCCCTCTCACACCCCGCAATAGCGTGAACATTCTTTCGTAAACAAAACAAGAACCACTGTGACTCAATAATATACAAACGCAGCTGTAAAGATCAATTCTATCGAATAAGGCTTTTATATTTAGTATAATAAATCAGACAACATTACAGTAACATACTTTAGGTAAAAGATAAAATATTCTTTAAAAACAAACGTTACAAATCTAATTCCTGTAGAAGTCAGACAGGCATTCTACAAATATACCAGCTCATATCACATACATGCTGCAGTTGAATGGATTGGAACAACATGAATTAAAAAAATTGAAAGCAAAACTTGCAGATTGTTATTGCTCAAGTTATTTTTCTTTCAGAGATTACTATTTATTTTAATAATTTTATCAAATCAGGTTAAAAATTTTTAAGTTTTATACTGTATAGGTACACCAACATTAGGTAACCTAACTGAAAAATTTAATTTAAATAGCCCTACAGTGATAGATACTTTAATGATGAACATATTTTGTTCTTTGGAAAATAAATACAAATACAAAAATGAATCGGTGTTTGGTTTTAAAATATCCAAGTTTTTAGGATCCCACTTATTAATAGCATTTGCGAACTGACTTTTTTTGATTTCTGAATTCCATGGAAACCGAAAAAAGAACAGTTCGCCTCTTTTGAATTATTTTTACAAACACCTGCGACACTTGTGCCGGTTCGTTTTATGTTATTTAATAATTTATTAAGTAATTCATGAAACTTGTTCAGATATAAACTCCAAAATACTTTTATTATGTGATTATAATGGGAATACATTCATTACAAATTTATTTAAAATGTAAAAGAAACGATAAACTAAAAAGTTATTATCACTCACAGTTCTTTAGTCAATGTCTTTCTTATCCTTAAATATACCTCATAAGTCGCGTACTTTTCTTCCTTGAGAATTTATTGAGTTTCCAATATAGGTATTCTCCCTCGATGTAACTATGCCCTTTCTTTCTATCTCACTATCTACCTTTTATATCATAAACGTCTACTCCTTCCTTACTTTAACGTACTCTTCCTACTTGATTGATGATGAAAACTACATTTGTAGTTTTATTCAATATTTAGATATAACTGTATAACGAATAGAATCGCTGGTCTGTTGAGTTCGGCGATTCTAGGCCGACTGACTCTTCAAAAGATACCTTCTTATGCGCGTCCAAATTGTGCAACGTCTACCTATATAAACAACACCTCTTTGAACCCTTTCGGCGAAACCCACCGCCGCTACCATTTCTTTGTCGGTCGCCGCACATCACAAATTTCACTTATAAAAAAACATACCTACATATACATATGGTCGGCACATTACCCCCCTTTTCTTAAATGTTACCTAACACAATTATTTAAGAAAACACTTAAATTAGGACAAAGGTTTAACTACAGATACTAAAATATGAAATTATAAGGTTTCACGAGCAATATACGGTCGAAGGTTACATATGTTTTGGATCCCTAAAGGATTGCCATTTTGATCAGTGATTTCATATGAATTGTGACCAATCTTCCTTTTAACAATACCCGGCCCCTTATAAATTAGAAAGAATTTGGAGATAGTTTTGTCCTCAACTGAGGAAAGTGGATGCGTTCGAATTAGAACATGGTCCCCGCTTTTGAATTCAAAAAGTCTCCTCTTTCCATCGTGACGTAATTTACGTCTTTCCGCCTTCGTTAATAACCTATCATGAGCTAGTTGTATAATATCGACTGTTTTTGGCTCAAAATAGGGAAATTCAACATTTTTTATAAAATGATTTTCCGATTTTCGTTGAAAATGCAAAAATAACGGTGTAAAACCAGTTGACTCATGGGTTACATTATTGAGATAGTGTTCAACATCTGTTAAAACGGTAGCCCATTTAGTATGTTTACTGTAACATAAACTTCTCAAAAGTCTCCCAATCTCTTTATTTATTCGTTCCGTTTGATTTCCTTGCGGAAAATACACTGACGTATGAATCGCCTTTATACCCTTTTTCTCTAATTCAGTTATCCATAAACTACTTGCAAATTGACTCCCATTGTCGGACAAGATTGTTTTCGGTTGTCCCATTTCTGGTATGTATTTTTGAAAAACACAGTTTAAAAGAACTCTCGTGGTGGCGCGTTTTACCGCATATAATTTTACGTATTTACTAAATGCGTCTATAAGGACAAATAATTGAGTGACTCCAGAACGAGAAATCGGAAGAGGACCCATAAGATCGACACATACCATCTCGTTTATACCATTCGGTATAATACTGCACATTGGCCCTACCAATTTTGCACGTTTCTTAGTCTTTTGACATAAGTCGCATGTACTAACAATATGCCGTATAACTCTTCTCATGTTAGGAAAGAAATAGAATTCCCTTAACGCTAAGTAACACTTTTCAGGTCCAAAATGACCTTCTTCCTCATGTTGCTGTATAACCAAGTCTATTATGAGAGATTTTGGAATACATATTTTAAATTGAGGGCTACATTCCGTTCCCCTTCTGAACAAAATTTCTTTATGAATCACGTACCATTTTTTTATTCTCTCCTTAGATCCATCAATATTTAACTCACCTGTGATTTTATTACAAAATTCATCATTTCCCTGTCCATCTTTAATTTTTTTCATTTTCTCAGAAATTGTTTTAGTTAAAAGAGATTTCCTTATCATCGCTAAATAAATTTCGTTAGATTCCGGAGTGTCTATATTTGGAGTAGTAATTGGATACCGTGACAATGCGTCAGCCAAACCATTCTCTTTTCCTTCCAAATATTTTATTTCAAAGTTATAGTCCTGAAGATATAAAATCCAACGACTTAATCTCCCATTTAATAAACGACAATTTTGCAAGAATGATAAACTTTTATGGTCAGTCAGAATTGTGACATTCCTGCCTAATACAAACGTACGCCACTGTTGCAACGAAAAAATAACGGCCAATAATTCTTTTTCGGTTACCGTGTAACGCGATTCCGCCCCCCTTAGTGTACGACTTGCAAAAGCAACTATCCCTTTATTTCCTTCATCTGTTTCTTGGAATAAGCACGCTCCCACAGCATAAGCTGAAGCATCAGTTTGTATAAAATAATTTCGACTAGGATCCGGATGCTTTAAAAATACATTCTCTAAGAATTTTGTTTTAATTTTTTCAAAAGCTTCATTTTCAGCTCTCCCCCACTTCCAAATTACTCCTTTGCGAAGGAGTATCAATAAAGGTTGGCTCAAATCTGCTAACTTTTGACAGAAGCGCCTTTCAAAGTTAATTAAACCCAAAAAAGATTTTAAATGTTTGACATTTCGCGGTACTGGAAATCGCTTAACAGCCTCCAATCGTTGCGGATCAATTTCAATACCGTTTTCCGTGATTATATGCCCCAAAAATTTCACCTTACTTCGCCCAAAACAACATTTACGCAACTTAAGCGTAATCTTAGCCAGTTTAAATTTTTCGAAAATTATTCGTAAATGTTTAAGATGCAAGTCAGCGTTTTCTGAGTATACTAACAGATCGTCGACATAAGGCATGGCCCAACCCTCTATATCAGAACCCATTATTAAATTCAATCCTCTAATTAAACTTGCCATTGATGTACATAACCCAAAAGGTAATCTCTTAAACACATACGTTTTACCCCCTACCGAAAAACCCAAGTACTTCCGATGCTCTGCTTTCACAGGTATTTGCCAATAAGAAGCGGTGAGATCTAAAGTGGTCAAACACTGCCCTTCTGAAAATTCATACTCTAAATCTGATGGATTTGGTGGCATAACGTAATCTTTTTTCAGCCTTTTGTTAAGGTACCTAGCATCCATGCAGACCCTTAAACTTCCATCTTTTTTCTTTACTACCACTAAAGGACTGACATATTCCGTCTGTCTCTCTTCAATAACATCCCAGTGTAACATGTCTTTTATTTGCCTATCAACTTCCTTTCGGAACGCATGCGGAACGGGATATGGTTTAATATAAAATGGACTATAGTCAGTTAATTCTATCTCATGCACGTAAGCATTTGTGAGACCCGGTTGTTCCGAAAAAATGTCGCGATATTCTGAAAGAAGATCATACAATTTCTTTTTATCCTTTAGATCTAATCTTTCCGCCCCAAATGCTGCTTTATTTCTATCCTGCTCTGTATAAATAATCTCTTGTTTAGTTTTTATACCCTCGATTTCTTCCGTATTTATTTCCGTAACTGCTAAACACATTTTCTGATTAACTCCTCCTTTAAAACTTACAACTTTCTCTTGCCCTTCGAATTGTCCTTTTAAAATATTTTGGCTTAAATCAATTACAATTTGGTAGTCTGTGATCCAATCACAACCAAAAATAATATCCTTAATTAGCCCCGGTATAACTACACATGAGTATTCAAAATGTATGTCATCTATGATAAACGTTAAATACACCTGTTCCTGTACCTTTTTATTTTTCGTTCCCCATGCCCCAGTTACAACTAAACCCGTTACATTAAGTATTGGTACCTGCACTTTGTTTGCCTTTAATTGCTTAACAAATTCTTCCGACACGCAGCTAAGTTGGCTACCTGAGTCTACCAACGCTTCCCCCTTTAAACCCTCTATCAATATCGTTAAAATAGGATTCGTGATAACACTCTTTTTTGCATCATTGGCGACTTCCTCTACCAATTCATCCAAGTTGCCATAAAATAGTGCCGCCGAAGTATCCTTACGATTAGCGCTCGATGCGACGAGTGATCCGCTTGGTCTATGATTATCAGTATCTAAATTAGGTTGAGTCCGCGATCGCGTACCTAATTGTCTACCCCCCATTCCATCTATCTCGTGCCTACGCCAATTATTACCTTCTGAAACACCATTCCTTACCACCAAATTCCTGTTATCCCTAGTTATTTGTCCCCGAGTCTCTTTATTCCCGTATGTATCATCTACCCTTCTAAGATATTCTTCAACCTCTTCGATTGTTTTTAATCCTGCATGCAAAATACCCCTCTGAATTTCCGTTGAAAAGTGCTTGCTTGCCAAATCTATTAATTCGCTATCTGTGAACAACTGAGTTAGATATCTAGCTTCCCGAATTAATTTAAGAAAGTAATCTGCTCGCGATCCACTCTCGTAGGACCCATATTTAAATTTAGTTAAACATTCTCTTTCTTGCTGAACCCCCCAGTATCGTTTTAGAAAGGCCTCTTTAAAATCGTTAAAGGTTTTGAAATTTTCCTCATTAATTTCTGCCCAATCTTGTGCAGAACTTTTCAGACAACCTACTGCAAAATATACTCTTTTATTTTGAGGAACATTAGCCTCTTCCAAGAGCTTAGAAAGCTTTTTAATAAACAGTGCTGGGTGCAGTGAACCCCCCGGACTGAAATTCAAGTTCAAACCCCCCAAATCCTTCCACAAACTAACATAATTTGAATTTCTTGTACCTTCGATCGTATTGGTCGTGTTACCTGAACAATGTTCAATTTGGTTTACATCATTTCGTATTTCTTGTATCTCTCTATTCATACCTTGAATACTACTGCCTACGGTTACGTTAATATTTGACATTAATTCATTTAAACCTTTTGTTAAAGTTTCAGTAAAACATGACATAAAAGTATGGTTAAAATTCTTCATAAAATCGTTGTATTTATCGTCACCACCTTGTACATCTTCACTCTCTGTTATATTTGAATTCTTTTCTGTATTATTTGATACAGTAGTCTTAGTTTTACTAGCTCTAGACATTTTCTTTTTTTTTTTTTTTTTTTTTTATTATATGAACTAACTACCTATAGTATACACATGCAAATTTATTTGCTTCTTGAATAGTTATTTGGATCTATATCTTTAACAAGTCCGCGCAAGGGATGCCATTTGTGCCGGTTCGTTTTATGTTATTTAATAATTTATTAAGTAATTCATGAAACTTGTTCAGATATAAACTCCAAAATACTTTTATTATGTGATTATAATGGGAATACATTCATTACAAATTTATTTAAAATGTAAAAGAAACGATAAACTAAAAAGTTATTATCACTCACAGTTCTTTAGTCAATGTCTTTCTTATCCTTAAATATACCTCATAAGTCGCGTACTTTTCTTCCTTGAGAATTTATTGAGTTTCCAATATAGGTATTCTCCCTCGATGTAACTATGCCCTTTCTTTCTATCTCACTATCTACCTTTTATATCATAAACGTCTACTCCTTCCTTACTTTAACGTACTCTTCCTACTTGATTGATGATGAAAACTACATTTGTAGTTTTATTCAATATTTAGATATAACTGTATAACGAATAGAATCGCTGGTCTGTTGAGTTCGGCGATTCTAGGCCGACTGACTCTTCAAAAGATACCTTCTTATGCGCGTCCAAATTGTGCAACGTCTACCTATATAAACAACACCTCTTTGAACCCTTTCGGCGAAACCCACCGCCGCTACCATTTCTTTGTCGGTCGCCGCACATCACAAATTTCACTTATAAAAAAACATACCTACATATACATATGGTCGGCACACACTACGATGTGAATTATTTCTTCTTAAATTTAAAAACAAATTTAATTCGAACTTATTCTGCAATTCAAAACAAATTATGACAGTTGATAGATAAGTACTATACACGTTAGCGGATGCGCAGCATAAGGAGATGAGATAGCACTTTATTTAAAAATATCGAATAATTAATAAATAAAGTATTTATGAACGAACAATCGCCAATAATGATCGAACAATCAATAATTAATAAAAACTCATGTGTTTAAGAGATAAAAAAGAAAAATATCGATAACTTAAGAATGAAAATTTGTTTA
Organism: Agrilus cyanescens; assembly: GCA_947389935.1. Taxonomy (NCBI): domain Eukaryota; kingdom Metazoa; phylum Arthropoda; class Insecta; order Coleoptera; family Buprestidae; genus Agrilus; species Agrilus cyanescens. Next base: position 7,873,229 of record OX376704.1, read on the forward strand.
ATTAATTATCAAGAAACAAAAGACGAACAAACAATTTTAATGAACGAACAATAAAGAACAAACGACGAACATTCCACTAAAAAGAAATTAAAATCAAAATTCAACACAAGTGGGGCTAACTTAATCGAGCCCAGTTCATCTTTATTCACTCTAAAATCACAATGAATAACTGCATTCTTAACAATCTTACATGTTTTGAGGTTAAAAAATTACCGGCTTAAATATAGTAGAGTTGCAAGAATATGCTTGCACTTTTCTCTTAAGCCAGCTTTGCACGAACATTTCATTGAAACTATTGCACCATTTTTTGAAATTATCCCATCGATTTGATGAGGCTTTTATTTTAAATTAGCTGTTTGTAAACAGTATGACGTTAAACTGAACACATCCTCCTTACTTTCGACTTGATTTTTTCCACATTTAATCACATGATCTGCTTTCAAAAGTCTTTCACCTTCAGTAAAATTACGATTACTCGGTTTTGTTTGTCCCCAACAACACAATCTACTCCTGCATAAATTAGGCCTATTTAGTTTTTCTGAGAATCTAATTAAACTATTTACATTGTATATGTCCTCATGCAATCAATTTGTTTGTTACGGCGGCGGTCATAAATCATCAGGTTACATTGCGACATCAGGGGTACCACAAGGGTCTAATCTAGGTCCTCAGCTGTTTTTAATCTTTATTAATGACCTTTCGTATGAAACCAAATGTGATCATCTTCTTTTTGCAGATGACTTATAATAGTAGATAGAATAGATGACTGTATTACGCTTCAAAATGAACTTCATAGAATAGTTACATGGTGTGATAATAATTCTTTAAAACTAAATGTGTCTAAGTGTAAATCAATGACTTTCACTAGTAATCTAAAGATTACTAACTTCAACTACAATATTAAGGGCGCTATTATTGAACGCTGTACGGAATTTAAAGATCTTGGGATAACTTTCGACTCTGAATTAAGTTTTTCCCAGCATATCAATAATGTAACACAGTCAGCGGCAATACTGCTCGGCTATTTCAGTAGAAATTGGAGTTGCTTTTCTAATGTTCAAAGCTTAAAAATATTATTTTATTCATATATTAGAAGCAAACTCGAATATGCATCTCTTATCTGGTTTCCAATTTACGCTAATTCCAGTCAATTAATTGAGTCAATTCAGCGTAAATTTATAAAATTTCTATATTTTAAATGCTATGGCATTTATCCCCCAAGAGGAATTGATAACAATTTCTTCCTTCGTATATTTGATATGCAGTCCTTATCTGATCGAAGAGAATGTATTGCAATCTCGTTTCTATACAATCTGGTAAGAACGTACTAAATAGCTCAAACCCCAACGCCAAAACTTGGATCAAAAATGTCCGAAGCACTTTTCGATAACAAAGTTATCTTCTTCAGGGACTGAAGTGAACTAAATGCTAATGGTAATGTTTACATTATAAATACTAACTAATGTTATGGTTCAGTGAACGAAGCTCAGTCAAAAGATCACAATGTTCAGTGAACCTTACAAAATATCCTTAATTAGACTAAATAACGGAGAGCTGGGAATAGGACCTTTGTCACTGTTGAGGGAGTTCAATCTATTTTTTTATAAATATACGTACTTTCAAAGCTGTCAAGCAGGTGACAACTTCTAATTTCCTTAACCAATTTAAGGTTGTCGATATTAATCCTATGGTTTTCGCATAAAATATGTTGGGGAACACTGGACTTTTCAGTTCTTCCAAATCTAGCATGAGCCAAATGTTCTTTAAACCTCATATTAATCTTATTTCAAGATCCTCGACTCTTCAGACTGATACTACCAAAACCAAGTTTGTAACTATGCCATTCGAACCCAGGTTTACCCGAGGTTTGGAGGGCATTTTTCGTAAACTAGGTTTCCAAATTGCCTATACCTCAAACGGTAATTCACTTCAAACTCTTCTCGGTAATCCGAAGGACAAGATTCCTTTTCTGGAAAAGTCGGGGATATATGAAATAGGTTGCAAGGACTGTAACAAGAAGTATATTGGGCAAACTAAACGAACGATTAATATAAGGTTTAAAGAACATTTGGCTCATGCTAGATTTGGAAGAACTGAAAAGTCCAGTGTTGCCCAACATATTTTATGCGAAAACCATAGGATTAATATCGACAACCTTAAATTGGTTAAGGAAATTAGAAGTTGTCACCTGCTTGACAGCTTTGAAAGTATGTATATTCATAAAAATAGATTGAACTCCCTCAACAGTGACAAAGGTCCTATTCCCAGCTCTCCGTTATTTAGTCTAATTAAGGATATTTTGTAAGGTTCACTGAACATTGTGATCTTTTGACTGAGCTTCGTTCACTGAACCATAACATTAGTTAGTATTTATAATGTAAACATTACCATTAACATTTAGTTCACTTCAGTCCCTGAAGAAGATAACTTTGTTATCGAAAAGTGCTTCGGACATTTTTGATCCAAGTTTTGGCGTTGGGGTTTGAGCTATTTAGTACGTTCTACAACACCGCCAAAGTTTTCTCCAGTTTCTGATACAATCTGGTAAATAATAAAATTGATTGCACTGAGCTTTCAAGCAAGATTAACTTTTTCGTTCCAAGACCGAGCTCGCGAATAACGCATACATTTTATTGTACTTACTTCCGCACGGACAAATATAATGTTCAAATCGCCTGTGTTTAATATGTGTAACATTTTTAACAGTATATCAAGCCAATGTGATTAATTTCCATAGTTTAAAATATGTACTAATCAATATACTAAACTACAGAAATGTTATTTAATTTAAGTAATATAAGGTGATTTATATCAATTATCTTGTGCTACATTTAAACTGTATTTTCTGTAATTGGGTTTGCAAACCGGTTGGAAATAAATGAAAATTAAAATTAAAAATTAAATTAAAATTATCTTCCCTTTTATTGTTATTATCCCCGTTGTTATCGCAACACGTCAGGGCGACCAGCTATCGCGATTTAATATCAACTAAACCAGAAATTAAGTTTAATTAATTAGCATGCTCTTCCCACACAAACACGGCGGCACAAATAGGTACTAGGAATGTCCTTTGAATCAATCTGGGTTTCCACGTCGGGGATCGAAGGGAGTTCAGACTTCTTGGGTATCTCACATATACGTATATTCAAAATTAGACATTTTTTTGTACATTTAGTACATTCAACTGCTGTTTAACGTTTTCGCCTATGAATCAGTAACAATAAATAAGTAGTATGCTTGTGTGCGATCAGGCACACGTGTACGTGTTACGGTCCGACTCGACTAGCCGCGGCCGATTTCCACAGGGTTACAAATACCCACGATTATTAAACTAATACGGTTGCCTCAGTTCGATCAGCTTGTAGACGCGGGGAAAGAGGGTGTAGTTAGGTTGTGACGTAGCGCAGAATGTACGAGCTACGGGCGACTTAGTCAACGCCAATAGTGTGTCTGCTACTCGCTTGTAGTTTTCTTTAATAAAAGACTACTTTTAAAATACGATATTTTCTTTAATAAAAGACTACTTTTAAAATACGATACTAAAAGTGTTTGATAAACTGAACTAGTGCTTAAGGGTAGGTTAAATTAAGGGATTGTATACATGTCGTATATAGATAATTCATAAAAACGAACCAAAAATATTTTACTTTTCTATAGTCATTGTCATTGTAGGTACATAAGCTTGTATGTACCTACTAACCTATTATCAATATTATATAATTGCGATTAATAATGACGCCAGTAATAATAAAAGTAATTCAAAGTAAGTAATCAATGAGTTGTGATCACTTTTCGAACTCCTAAATTGTAATAATTTTATAAAAATAATTCTACTACACACATGCAAATAAAATTATAACTGATTCTATTCTAACTGGCAACTATTTATGTAAAAATTAAGCTACGTACTTAAAATTATCTGGACAACAATTTTTCTTTTTGTAAAATAATGCAATTATGAATGAAGCTAATATAAATACGGCATATAATCCTCAATTCTGAAGGTCTTTTTTTTTCATTCCCAAAAGATGTTCACTTAAAAAAAGAATGGATAAATCGATGTCATCGAGTCGATAAAATTAATGTAATAAACGCCCGGATTTGTAGCCTGCACTTTTTACCTTCAGATTTTGAAAGAAATTTGAGGGCAGAACTTCTGAACGTTCCCTATAGAGAAAAGTTAAAATTTCATGGTAGGTTTGTTTCGCACATTGGTCAAAATTACGTAAAATGTTAAAAAGTTGATTTATTATTAATATTTAAGCTACACCATCGCATTTACTAAGATGTGGTGATAAGAAAGCGACGGTCTAAGATATTTTTAAAAGAGAGGCCTGATATCGGAAGCCGTACCAGACATCATTCATCAACAAATTCCTTCGTGGTTGCAATATCTTTCCTTTGGAAGACTTATTAAACCTTCCGAATCTGTTTTTAAATTTAGTTAAACAATTGGAAAAACTATTTAATAAATTTCACGGAAACAAGAGAATTAGGGGTGGAAAGGATGTTCCAAAAAGCACGTTTTCTTTTCAAATAATGCGATAGAGCTGATTCAAGTATCATCCATGAATTTAGCCGCCAAAGAATATTTATAAGAATTAAGTATTTAAATTTACAACTTCAGGAAAAATCTCAGCGACAAGTTCGAAGACTAAAGAAATTCAAGCGAATTGTCAATTAACGTAATTACATATTATTAATAACATACATGAACATTTTCTTAAAAATTAATTTAATAAAATATTAATATAAAACCGGTAAATTTCAATAATATTTCATATTGCATTTACTTCGCATATCTTTCCTCTATGCTATACATTCTGAGATACGTCATCGGCTAGTGCGCTCTGATTGGTTGGCGGCAAGTGAGGCAACCGTATTAGTATAATAACCGTGACAAAGACCTACTGTCAACCTCCATGTTGTCGTCATTTAATCAAAAGTTGTAATTAGAAGGTTGCCAATTTTGACATTTCCATGTTTTAAAGGAACCCGGTATGCAATCGGTTAAATGGATTGCCTATATTACTGTAACTTGGACATATAGATTCTAACCCTACAATATTAACGTTTATAAAAGATACGACATGAGAAAATGAAATGTAAGGTGTAATCGTGTAGTAATATTTATTATAGATTTCATGCCTAATATAAAAACAAATAAATAAGTGAATCAAATAATACATAAGTAGTAAAATCCTAAATATTTTTAATTTTTGCTGTAATAATTAACAATAGGTAAGTACGTCATTGAACCAATACACTGGTAAATGCGTTGTGTAAAGTTCGTTGATATTTAGGGGTGCGTCTCTTTGAAATAATAAGATGTGCTTACATATAATAAATACTAATATAGTCGAGTTGTTATAATAGCTTCTACTCTTTTGCAAATTAATGGTCCTTTAATCCTAATTATGCGGAGTACCTAGGTACTTGATGATGGTGAAATAGCAGTTATAAGTACACAACTTCATTGGTACCTATGTTGTTAAATGCTCGTCAATCCATGCTCATACAAGTACATGTACATGGCGCCAATAAAATAAAAACGGTAAACCAGATATAGTTTAAAAACTCATAGATATTATTATTTGATTGAAATGGACAATATTTTCAATGTCACGTGAACAGCGTCATTATTTTCCTCGTAAACGGGGAACGAGAAGGTGAGATGTGGACAGAGGGATCTCTTTCTTACATCAAGCGAGTAAAAACATGGTCAGACTTTCATAATTAACTTAACTTTACTGCAACTTTTCCTAAATTTCTGAACACATGTAGATACTGATTTTTTGAGGCGACTACTGCTAAATGAAAAAGTCATACTGAATGAAGAGCTCATTAATCGATAAGAAGTACACGGGTACAGTCAAGTTAGAGTCAGCTTGTTATTTTACAATTTTCAAACATTCACATAACCATCGTGATTGCTGTTTAAGTTACGAAGGATAGTGCAAGCAATAAGGTTCCTTTTCCCTAGAAATACCCTTTAGATCTTTCAAAATATACATTTATCTTTTATTTGTTTAATTAATAAAATATGTGTTGCGTACAGACAAAATTTACAATATTACAATTAAAATGATAGATAAAGATAGTTTGGCAAGTTTAGAGGAAGGGATATATGAAAAGACAACTAACTCCCTCATATTTTAGCACTCTTATAGAAGACATATAGGTATTTCAGTGGGTTGTTGAACGAATAAAAGGAAATTAAATCTTATGTAGGATAGTTGGTGAGAAATTCTTGCATTAGAGTGGGAATATTAAGGACGAGAGCTGCGAAACCCAAATTAAATAAATCTTACACTTTGGTCGCATTTAACAAATTGTATGCTTTTTGAGCAATTCGAGTACAAAAAAATTCTTCTGAAGTTTGCTATTAATCTTCAGGTGCTATGCACCACCGTGAGGTTACGGTAGGAAGTAGTCGCCATCATTAAATCTGTTAAATCACCACTGTCCAAGTCTTGACGGGATCTACTAAATTTTGTTTACATTTTTATATAAAATGGTTATATAAAACGTTCAGAATTTTATCATTCTTAACATTAAAAATGTGGTGTGTGTTGACGGGTAGCAATCAGCGTAAAAAGAAATGTTTATAGTTTCTCAGAGAAGTTTGTAACTGTTCTTGAAACAATTGTATAGACAATTGTGAAAGAAGTTTGCAAAAACCAAGTGAAATAATGGTATTAAATGGACTCCCATATTATAATTTCTTAAATGCAATAGACCACCGTCCACTTCGGACTGGTTCAACTGGTATATATTTATGTTCTAGTGTATGGATGTTTGTGTGTTTGTCCGTCACTCAGTTAGCTATGGAGAAAACGATCGAAAATTGCACTTTTCAGTTAAAGATTGTCGGAAAACTGTAAAAGACGCGCGAAATGCCGTAAAATATACTAAGATTAAGATTAAAATGAAGTAGGGATTTGCAAAATTTCGTGGCGATTTATTAAGCGGTTTAAGAGAAATAAGCAAATGAAACGGGAAAACAGATAAATTAACTTTTAAATAATAACTATCAAAGAAAATTCAACTTTGTAGAAGTAATAGGTTAGGTTAGGTTAGGTACATAGTTACGAAATGCAGTTATGTTAGGTTACGGTCTCAGAAGGTTGCTCGAATTAAAATTTATTAAATGTTATGCACTTCCGCCCAAACTTGGACGGGCTCTACTAGTATATAATAATCTAGTATCCTGCGTACGTGCACGTTTGTGTGCGTTTTTATTTCCAGTTTTTCTATCCTTTTTCTGTCGAGGGAAAGAAGACGAAAATCACTTTTCGATTAACGACTCTCGAAACACCGCTAAAGATGTCTGAAATGTAAACGCTATCGATTAAGATAGAACGGAACTACGCTTTTGCAAAATTTCGTTCGATTTTATCTAACGATTTAAGAGAAATTTGCCAATGAGTATTTGGAAGAAGACGTTTGTCAATAAATGTGGAATATTGTGCAACTATCTGGTCCGAAGATCAAACAATCTGAAATTTGGTGACTATTATAATGTCTAATAAAAAGACTAAAGGGTTACATAGGCCCACTTTGTGCAGTGATTTTAACCTTAACACTGTTGACGTTTATAATATTCGTAATAACAACACTCCATGCCAAATTTAGACAGATGAATAAATAATTATGTTGAATATTAAATAGTAAAATTTGTGGTACTAATATTAATATACCTACCTAATGACTACATTTTGGAACCGGCACAGCAGCTATAAAATCAACTTGTATAGAATTTGAAGTAGTCTTCTGTAATACTTCTCCCTGTCTACATTATATTTAAGGCGGAACCTACCACATGTCACTCAAGAAGCGTTACAATATGTATTGTAAGAAGTTTTACCTGGTGCAAGTGAGTTCCTTACACAAATAAAACAATTGCCCTGGTTAAATTTTCTTAAATTATGCAGAAACGACAAATGCTTTGCACTACGATTATACAGTTAGCTTAGGAGTAGGTTTTGGTACGAAAGGTCCCTGCGATTAAAATTTCTTAACTGTTGTTGTACAACCAACATGTGCAATGCAACACGAGCATTCAATTATATTATTAGGAAGTTACAGTCTGAGTAGGTTTCTTGGATTAAAATTTCTTAAATTCTATTTACTTCCGTCCTGGACGGGCTCCACTAGTACGTAATAAAGCAGGTACACATAAATTTGATCAGCGTGGAACTAGAGATTGAAATAGGTTGTCGGTTTATACAACTGGAAATGGTGCTTAAGGCGTTCACCTGTACAAGGTGTTCTTGCATCTGGCTCATCCATCTGTTTCCGCATATGTCCGATTGTTATCTTTAAGAACGTCATTTTTTAAATGTGGAAATATACGCGGTCCAGTCAATGTTAAAACGTACATAAACCGTTTAACATTATGCAAATGTTTCATGGTGATTTTACGTTCGACAGTGTCGACAAAATTCGCGATTCATCTCGACCTAGAAAAGGTTTAATTTATAAACTTTGGGTATGTAAATAAGTCATAAAGTAATGTCTCTGTAATATAACGTTTAGGTTCTATTTCTCTTTGAAACTGGGAGTATGAGAGATCTATTTTTATTTTTGCAAGCAAATGTAAAATAAAATCAAATCTAAAAGTAACGAATATATCTGTAAATAAAGTAAAAAGCAACTCCTATTTTTTAAGAAAACGAATCAGGCAGAACTTTTTTAATTTTCTACTATCGGTATATGTAAAAAAATATAGATTTTTTCGCTTTTCTCTCATTATTACTTAAAATATAAATGTTTGTTTTGAAAACTTGATAAGGAGAACTCAGAGGAACATTTGAAGGTGTTTGAATTTCGTCAATTTTTTAAAATTATTTTTTCTGTAATTTTGAAGGCAAGAACTCGAAAAAACGGTGTGGTTTAAGGATAAAATTAAAAATAACAATCAAAATTTATATAATTACAAAAAACATTTATTTCAATTGATTTAAAAAATGTTCACATAAATTAATCATTCTTTAGTAAAACAAAGGTTCGGGCTTGTAGGCCGTGGTCGATAGGAACTATTATTTCTAAACGTTTCGTTGACAACTTCGGCTGACATCTTCAGTGGATCTGTGTTGACGAGAGCGAATATCTGGAAGCCTCGACAGCGACTATGTTCCTGTTGTAAACATTATAAAAAATATTCAAATAGTTTGCTTTAGCTCCTGATTAATGGCACTAGTCTATTTTCTTAGCATTCCACTGTTCTGTTAATCAAAAAAAAAAAAAGAAAAAACTTTTTGTGGTAATATATTCGAAAATATATCAAAAAGTAAACTTAAAAAATATCAAACTTTTGCTTTATTGATACTAAAGTTGTTAATAATTTTAAATTCAGTCACAATTCTATAAATTAAAAAAATCAAAATTTTCGATATTAATTTGAGGTTACTTGCTTTGGGAGCTTTAAACAACGAAACTCTTTTAATTTGGCCGGTTGCATTTCAGCACTTTACCATATTTTTTTTTAATCTAACGATTTAAAAGGTTCTCATAAATTTTACCTAAAATATTGTCTCTCTTTTCTGACGTTTGTTTACAAACAATCAGTCAGTCAGTACGCTTTTCTACCAACCGTGGCGTTCGGGTTCGCATCGTTCCATCGTTAGAATTATATATGTAAATAGAATGCATAAAATATTAAATAAAGCATTGTACATAGGCTTATATACTGATGGTATATTCGCGGCGCTAAATTCACAATATAATTTTACCAGCTTCCTTCGCGGCGATAACTGCACGGCGCTAACAACACGGACACAGAACATAGATAGGTTATTAGTAATACTAAAAGTAGTTTTATATTGAAAAAAAAAGTTTTATATCGGCAATCATCATAATATCCGAGAACTTTGCAATAACAGTAACCCCAAGAAAGATAAATAATAATCTGAACTGTTTATTATAATAATTGCGAAGGAAATGACATATTTACTTAATTATTCCGAGATTTACTAAATTTATATTTAATATTCGCAGCTACTGACTTACTCAACATACAGAGCGTTTATTATTACATGTAGATAAAAACAAAAATAAATGGTATCTGACTATTTAGCATAAACATGTTCAAGTATTTGCAAAATATCGAAACTTTATAAAAACAGTTTAAATTTCAAATTCTGAGTTAGTCCGCTTCTTATTTAGGTTGATTCGTTTCGGGCTTTCTGGTATCTTAGCAATATTTTGAAAAAGCTGAAAATCTTACATGCAAATGTAATAATTATTTAATTAGTGATGGGATAACAAAAAAAAACAAATACCTAGATGTAAATATTTTTATTAGTATGTGTATGTTTATACTCAAGGAGTGAAGTGTCCCGCATTCAGGTTACACAACTTTGTACACATAAATAATTTTATTAGGGAAAGAATCTTGATAGTTTACAAAATAATATTATTTTTAGGTACCTACAAACAGAATATTTTGTTATACTTATTACGGATTTATTTAATTTTCTTTTTAGGGGCTTTATTTGGTAAAAAAATGATTCATTTGTTAGAATTAGGCCATGTTGTTTGCGCCGTGCATTTATCGCCGCGACCTTTTTGCGTGCAGTTATCGCCGCGAGTTTGCAATTATTATATAAGCCTATGTACAATGCTTTTATTTAATATTTTATATAAAGTTTATGCATTAAGTTTATGATATTTTAAACACAAATTTTTATGTTAACAAATTTTTACTTCTCTTTACATTTTAACCTAGGATTGGCAGTTTTGTTTATCAAAACAGGCGTGTTTAAAAGTGTGAAGATTATAAACTTTCGCCGTACTATATACAAAGAACTTAAATCTGATTAATAAATGTAATTTCATTTTTATGTCACATTTATACTTATACTACTGATTCTACTTATTCTAATTTTTGAACGTATGATAAAGCTCGCCAACATCCTCCTAATTACCCACAGTTAAATCTTCATTGCAAAAGAATAATCGAAAATAAAACCGAAATAAATTTGATTTAAGTAAGTAACAGTGAGTAGAGACATAATATCGTTTGTTATGATCAGATTCGTATTATTATGTTCTAATAATTTGCTAATTATTGTTTTCGTTTCATTTGGTAAAAAATTAAAATAAGTAGAATTAGTGTAAGTATAAATATGACAAAAACGCAATCACTTTTGTTAATTACATTTATGTTCTTTGTATAATATGACGAAGGTTTAATCTTTAAACTTTTAAACAAAACTGGCAGTCCTAAGCCTTGGTTAAAGTGTGGAAGAGTTAAAATTTGTATTTAAAATATCTGATATTATTTTATAAATTTGCAATTACAATGTTTGTCTATGCTCATTTCGAAACAATGTTTAGTTTCAGAAGATTACATGTCCATATTGATGTCTAAGCAAACATTATTTATAGACCCCTCGGAGAATAGGTTCAGTCCGCAGTTAGGTCACGGAAAAATTCCTTTATTAATTACCCCTTTACCTGCTATATTTCTTCCGCAGTTAGGATATCCTCATAAAATTAATAATCAGGAATTTTTAAAGTGACTGACAATTTCCAGGTATATACCTAAATATGTATTTATTGAAGAAAACCATCTAAACATGCTCATTTTTAACATAAAATGTTTATAAATACATTAAGACTTTTTAATTAATACCAACTGCCAAAATAATGAAACTGTTGAACTTAAATTTTGTCTAAATTGTCTATATTTAACTCGGCTGGATGTTATGTATATTATTTGCACAATTTTCCTATAAACACAAGAATTTTTCCCGGAAGCCCGAGAGTGATCTACGCGGATTTGGCAGTTCCACTAAAACGTCCTACGTCACTAAGAGTCTGACATGACTTATCCCTCGCGCAGTATTGTGCTAATAAAGCGATGAAAGGCGCCTTTGTCAATGTGGGGCGCTCGTGGCACTCGTTCATAACAATTCTTAACATGTTTTTTTTTTATTTTCTGCGATTACTTGAGCATAAATATGTCGTATTTACATATTATTCTTGAGGGCCACGAAATCCTTTGAGCTGAATTTACCACTATAATTAACAAATGCCCATTGAGTAAATTTGTGTATATCTACCAAAAAGTGTCATTGCTGATCGCCAGAATGAAAGAGGGATTATTAAGTGGCAGTGGTTTCTGCGTGGGTCTTGTTTAATAACAATAATTTAATATGTAGGTAGTAATCTTTCTGCATAAAATAATGCGTATAACATTTCTTATGCGTGTAAAAATGTATTATACTATTTTTTTGTGTAATGTATGTGTATTTTAACATATACAGTGTCTTACAACCATACTTAACCTAATATTAGTTAATAACATAAACAATTAAAAAATTATCGAATAACACATTTTTGTTAAATGCCATAAAAGTCACTAATGTTTTCCAATTCTTCAGTTGTCCGTGCTGTGCTGCTGTCTACATCTGTGGTGCTCGAAATACACAAAAAATTGTTACCAAAACTATAAACCGACCATAAGATACCTGTCACGAACATTAATAGACGTAGGGGTTGACGGACACCACTGCTGCTAAGGTAAAATATTTTCGCGGTCAACAATTTGACGAGCATCAATGGGACTCTGTCATAAAACCTAACGCAAAATATCAAGGACATACATCTAATCTATTTCTAGGAAGGCAAGACCCTGACTTTATTGCTAGTCAAAATGGTTTCATTATTAAGCGCATCGTAAATTACTTCTCTTATTGGAACCAATCACTTTTTACTTGCATATACTGCAATAAAAGTCCGTATGTTTGTACAGATTTTGAAAACGTTGTATACTGTAAAAAAAGACCGGGGGAGGTTTCAATAATTCTAAGATTGGATGGCTACCTGCCTCCGTATTGTTCAAACAAAATCGGTGGGTCGCATAGAATTTCTTTGAATAGAAATCCGTTGTGCTTACCCCTCGGTAGTTATTTAGTGTACTTTGGATAAAATACAACAGTTAGTCAGAATGTACGAATGTAGGCACTAGCCAGTGTGTTACAAGTTTTCGTTGGCTCTGTATATTGCAGCTGTATATTCAAAAAGCTTACAGCCTGTGTGTGTTGCCCAAGAGAAAGTAGTTGCGTGCATTGGTAGAACCTACAGGTTGAAAAGGTACTTGTTGCTTGTCAGTATTTTATTAAATTAACACATATGAGAATATGCACATCACTTGGATTTCTTTATGTCTGATCAAAAGCGACACTACCAAAAGTGACACGGGGACATTAGCGACTTTTTCGATTCAAATTGAATTTACTTTAGCGACTCAGGTAGGGGGGTAAAACTAAAGGAGATAGAAGCGACACTCCAAAAGTATGAATACAATGTCTAATAAATATTATACAAATAATTTTCAGTGACAAGAATTTAATTTAGTCGGTATAATTAGAATATAGTTTGTACTTGTTGTTATTGGTAAAATTAGAGTTTAGTGATTATAAAAATACAGAAACTTTTTCTTTAGTACTGCAATTTAGAGTAAATTCAACAATTGAAATGACAATTCATTGCATGGCCGACTTATTATTAAAAATCATTAAAATTAATCATCATTTACAAAAATCAGTGATATTTCTGTAATTGTAAATGATAGGTATAGGAGGGTACCCACATATCCACCGGTTCATAATAAAATTCTGCTTTCGAATATGGAAAAATATACAGTGTGTTCCATTTAAAATCATAAAAATTTTGTTGTCTTAAGTTCCCAATATTCAGTTTAATTTTTTGAACACCCTGTATACGAAAATTCTTTTAGATGGTATCAAAGATCATTCAATAGTTGTCAACAGTATAAGTTTGGTTGAATAATGAGCATTATTATTGACGATATAAAACTATTTTTGAAACCCTATTTTAAAAACAAAAATTGAAGATGGTCGTTTATACATTAAATGGTGGAGTTTTCATGTAGGTTCATGTTATAAAACTTAAAATTAACTTTTATTTTAATAGTCTGATAAAATATAGGGTGTTCCATTTAAAATAACAATGTTAATGCCTATTTCCGGTATAACCGGAAGTGAAATTTACTTGAAAATATTTTAGATAAAAAGTTCAAATCAAATAACTACCAAAGCGAAATTTTCAAAATTAAATTCCGATTATTACTTCTTAAAGTTCTAACGAAGGACTTCATTGGGAGGGTGGGTATTGCTTATCGTGACGAAATGTTACAATGGGGGAGGGGGAGTCTAAGGAAATGTGACTTCGCAGTTCATCAATTTTATTTAAATTTTTTCTTATTTTGGTAGTTCTCAAAACTTTTTAAATTATTCATCTGTATGCTATCGCAAGAAATCGCTTATAGGGGGGGGGGGTTAGCTTTTGTGCCGTAATATTTGTTACGGGGTCGTTGGAAGTGTGACGAAGGGGGTGGGAGAGTGACGTATTTTATGGACGGTTACTAAACAAAAAAGTATATTAATACAAAAGTGTTAGTCAAGTGCGCTAATATGTTACGTAATTCTTCAGGCAAAAATATTAATGAATTTTCTTAAAAGATTACATTAATCTACATATTTAGAATTGTAAGAATTACTAAAAAAAAAAACGTCAAAACGTTTAGACTTTAAATAACGATTCATACAAAAAGGTCACTTACAGTGACTACATCTACTATTAGAATAGGCCTCACAAGATCGTATCGGCTAGACGGCTACGTCGTAAACAGTTGTAAACAGTTGGTCAACTTTAGTAATTGACAGATACATTTATTTGCGCTGAACTGATTAAATTTCTTTCATTTTCAATAAATAATCTTTTTACTATGGTTTTGTGTTGTGTTCCTAATTGCGAAAGCAACTACAATAAGAAAAACAAAGCGACTATATTTTTGTTTCCTAAATACGAAATATGAAGTTTCTTTTATTATTGTGATAAATTACATATTCTCCTTGATAAATTTGGTTATTGAAGGTATGCCAGCATCACTTTACTGATAATCAGTTGATAAAAACTTCAGAAGTCTACGATGAAAAGACTGGCGTCAAAATCGTAATTAAATTGCAAAGACTACGATCATAAGACAAAGACGGGGCATAGTGATGATTTCAGTAGCTACTAAATAAATAGTGGTAAGCATGGGGAGAAATAGTGTAAAAAATACCGCAAATTATCAAGAAGTCACTCGAATAACGAGGACATTTTGGAGTTAATAATTTTATTTGGTCGGACAAAAATTCTACTTTAGTACTCAAAATCTTATCATTTATTATCATTGACAGAAGGAAGTGAGTCAAAATTTTCAACCGACAAAGTTTCTCAATATCGCCCCATATTCATTCATGTTCTCTTCCACTACTGCTCTAATTTTATTCTCACTTTCAACCATAGGAACATCGTTATACACTGTGATTATGTAATGGGATTCTTTGAAGGAAAATGCACACACGAACTAATTAACTTACTTTATTAAATATATATATATATATTTTTCCAATACAGAAAATGTTTTAATGAATTTGGTAAAACTCTAGTCGAAATAGTAATAAGAATTTGTAATTCAAGAAGTCTATTGAATTAGTATGTGTGAAATCTAATAATTTAGTAGCAGTAGTAGTAGTAGTAGTAGTAGTAGTAGTAGTAGTAGTAGTAGTAGTAGTAGTAGTAGTAGTAGTAGTCGTAGTCGTAGTCGTAGTCGTAGTCGTAGTCGTAGTCGTAGTCGTAGTCGTAGTCGTAGTCGTAGTCGTAGTCGTAGTCGTAGTAGTAGTAGTAGTCCCGAAAAAGTGCTAACAAGGCAATTTATAACTTTTGTTTTGTGACGTAGAATAACATAGAATAACATTAAATGTGATTAGACTGTTTACAGTTCTCAAGAGAAATCGAAAAGAATGTTTATGTTTACAAATCCATTACAATAATTCGACAATAGTTTTATCTTATAGCTATTACAACAATGATTATATTTAGTCACTAATTAAAGAAAGGAAATATTAAAACAGATAATGTTTCATATTATCGAAATTATACATTCTATTATTCTGCAAGAATATTATTATACAGGGTGTTCGAAAGTGATGGTACATTACAATTATACTCAAATTTCAAAACCATACCGTATTCCCACTCTTCTACACACCATCCATCCATTACATTTTTTTTTAATTCCGACCTACTGGCCTCCTTATTGCCTACTCCTTTTACACCCGTGCTTCTTTACTGCACTTTTCCACCAAAACTTAAAATCTGCACTTAAGCCATTCGCCGCCTTTTTGGAATTCGCACTATCTAACCAAGTTCCTTGTAAACACACTATATCGAAACTTCTTAAAAACTCTTATATCGTCAAACTTCCTCGGTCCGTGAGTGTTCCAAAACATCATCTTGCACCAACCTTCTTCACTTTAGGACACTTCTTTTTCGAAAGGGTTGCTTTACGAGCTGTACTTTCTTTTCGTCAAACTTTAATATATCCCCATTCCTAACACTATCCCCATTTTGTATGTATTGTTTTGCGGTACTTCTCAACCATCGCTGAATTTCCACTTCTCTCTTCGTATGGTCGTCAACGATCCGTATGTATGTACCTTAGACTAGGAAAGAGAGGGGACACGTAACTCCTATGCCGACTGTACGTCGAAAATTGACGCAATATTTTGGTACCGGCTCCATTTACTGATCCCAAACAGTGCGTTGACAGCGTAAAAGTGTAAAAGTGTCAATATAATTAAATAGTGTAGTTAGGTTTTAGTGGATTTTTGTTTAAAACAATGCTGATTTGTTCTTCTTACGGCTGTAAAAGCCGCAGTGAAAGAAATGAACCAGAAATCACATTTCACAAGTAAAAAGAATTTTACGTAGTAAGGTTAAGCAAAGAAAATCGTGTTTAATTTGTTTATTGTTTACATACTACTTAAAATATGTTATGATTTACGTACAATAATCATTAATGCATTATATTTTTTTTTGTTGGAATGGTTTACTGATAGTGAGAGAAACAATATATACTTTCAAAGTTGTAAGATGCATGCGTTTACCACAGTATTACCATAGGCGGCGTCACTTTTAGTTATAAAAATCTAAAAAAGTAAAATTAATTAATTAATAAAATTCGTCTTAATGTTTATTAGTTCTGCCACATCATGTTAATTAACGTTAATAAAATAATTCTTTGCATTTAATTTCATTGAACATGTATTCTCTTTGACATAAAATAAATAATATTTTCTTAGTAACGTAAGACGCAAAACAACAGTTCTTAATAATTGTTTATTTTATCAAATAAACAATTGATACTCTGTATGGAATGATAATTGTACGAATAATGGTAACAAAACAAACTCCCTCTTAACATTTTATGTTGCGATACTGAGCGCTGTCTCGCGATCCCAATCGGCCTCAATTTGCAGTCGACTATTACCTGTCCCCTCTCATTCCTAGTCTAAGGTATGTACCTTTCAAGATTCTTTTATTCTCCAAAATCCTCATTTTTAAACCTAAACTTGCTAGTTCTAAACACACTGTATTTTTTTTTATTTTACCAAACCTTATCCTCACATCCTCTTCCTTTATCTTAAATTCTTTTACTACTTTTGATTAATTTCAGTAAGTACTTTACCATCCACGCACTTTTTTGGTGGTCGTCCCGGACTCTTTTTTATCCCGCCTTTCGTCTGCATAACCTCAATTTGGCACTGTTTGCTTCAATTCTTCGTCTGTTCCACGCTCAACTCTCCGATCACAAGTTCAAACCGGTACTCCTGTTTTTTATCTAAGCACTAAAGCACTGATCTCCAACCACCACCCACAACCCCTCCATTTTCACAAAATTCCCGGAACCTCACCAAACACGTCTGGCCACTCCAACTGTCCTATTTATTTTCTTGATAAATTTCTATTAATATATTATGACAAATTTCTATTATTGTATAATATGAAGAGGCATAGTATTTTTATTTTTGTAGTCTGAATTTACTTTTTACACAGAACTGTTTTATAAATTCAGCTTAACAAAATTTTATTCAAAAACGTTTGATTTTTTTGTTTAAATTTCTTCATTTGAATAAGTATAAGTCGAATAAATCAACTAGCTAGGTCATGACGTCACGATAAACGTGGTAGGCCTTTTAATAATAATAGTAGATGTTATACGCCACATCGCAATGGTCTGACACTTGACAGTTTTTTATTATTTACATAAGTGCCTTATTATTAATTTAATTTGTTAACGTCTAACGTCATTGCGTAATTAAGCTTGATTATTTTTGCTACATACATACAGGGTGTTTCGTTAAGCGTACGGAACGGATGTATCTCGATAACTGTAAGGCCTACAAGTTTGGTAAAATAATCCTTACTGGTAAACCATAAAATGCTGCTTTGATAGTCGGGCCCAAATATTTTAAAATCGGTTGAAACGTTCAGGAGATGTTAAGGAAGTTCAAGCCATTCTAATGTTAAATTTCATAACCAATGTTTTGTTTTCTTCTTCTTCTTCTCCATTCTCCTTATGCCTTTTCAGGCGTCTGAGTTTGGGTTGATTTCAACCCATTTCTTCCATGTTTTCCTGTCTTGCACTGTTCTTTTCATTTGTTCTAGTGTTTTTCCTCGATGCTTTCCCAGTTCCACTATTTGTTCTATCTATGTTCGTCTTGGTCTTCCTTTCTTCCTCTTCCTACTGGTTTTTGTTTCTAGTATTTTTCTAGTTATTCTTTCTGTGTCCATTCTCTCGATATGTCCATACCATTTCAATTGTTTCTTTTCTATTTTCTTTTTGTATCGTCCAGTTTTCGCTTGCATATGTTATGGTTGGTACCGTTATTGTGTTGTGTATTCGTATTTTTGTTTCTTTCTCTATTTCTTTATTACTTAATATGGTTTTATTTATTGTATAGTATATTCTTGTTCCCTTTCTTGCTCTGTTTGTTATTTCCGCGTCTATCTTTCCATCTTCTGTTATTATAGGTCCTAGGTATTCATATAATTTTACTCTCTCTATTTTATTTCCCTTACATTTTATCACTCTTTCTGTTTTGATATTTTTGTTCTCGTTTACTATCATCATTTTACTTTTATCTATGTTTATTTCCATTTCCATTTTCTCTATTTCTTCTATCCATATGTTTACTAGTTTTTGTATTTTAGTTTCTGTATCTGCTATTATAACTATATCATCTGCGTATAGTAGACAATTGATTTTAACTGGTGTTAGTTTTTTGTATCCTATTGTTGTTTCTAGGCCCTTTATTCTTTTATTGATGTTTTTCAGTATTTTGTCCATTACTATTATAAATAGTAAAGGACTCAGACTGTCTCCCTGTTTCAGTCCCTTTTTCATTTCAATAACTTCCGATCTCCTGCCTGCTATTTGTATTTTTCCTTTTACTTTTCTATATATGCTTTCTATTGATTTTATGATCTGTTTTGGTACTCCTATTTGCTCTAGGCTCTCCCAAATGCTTTGTCTATTTACTGTGTCAAAAGCTGCTCTTAAATCTATGAATGTTAGAAATAGTTCTCCTTCATTTATTTTTCTTTCCATAATATTTCTTAGTACGAATATGTTGTCGTTTGCTTGTCTTTCTGTTCTAAAAGCTGCTTGTTCTTGGTCTAACTTCTCTTCTATTATTCTTCGGAGTTTTCCTTCCACCACTCTTGTATATACTTTAAAGCACACACTTGATATACATATCGCTGTGTAGTTTTCGCATTTGGTGGAGTCTCCTTTTTTATATATTGGTATTATTAGGTTATTCTCCCATTCTTCTGGTATCTTCTGTTTTTCCCATGATTCTTTACATATTTTCCATAACCACTCTACCCCTTTATTCCCCATCCAATTTAATCATTTCTGGTTCTATATTATCTTCTCCACATGCTTTTCCTATTTTTATTTTGCTTATTGCTTCTTCTACTTCTTCTCTCTCAATTTTGTATTCTTGCGTATCTTCTATGTTTTTTATTATTTCCTTTTTCTTGTTTGTTCCAAACTTCTTGTTGTAGTACTCCCACCATACTTTCATTATTTTATTGGGTTCTGTTTTAATCTGGTTGTTCTCGTTTTTCATTTCTTTTATTTCTTTTTTCTGAGTTGTTTTCATATTTCTTAATTTATTCCAGAATAGTCTATTGTTTGTTTTGAAGTTTGTTTCCAGTTCTTTGCTAAATTTCTCCCAACTCTTTTTCTTTTCTAGTTTTATCAGATTTTTTACATTATTTCTGTTGTTTATGTATTCTTGTCTTTTTTAATTCTGTTCTGTCTCTATTATATCTTATCCAAGCTTCTTTCTTTTTCTTTACTTCCTCTTTTATTTCTTCATTCCACCACGCTGTCATTTTCCTTTGTTTGTTTGTTTTAATTGTTCCACAAATCAGCGTTGCTTTATTTATTATGCTTTCTTTAAATTTTTTCCATCTTTCTTCTAGTGTCATCATTTTTTCTTCTAATTCTATGTTTGTTAAAGATTTATTTATCTCTTACTTACTTACTTTCACGTTCTTCAGTCACTTTTTTACATAGAATACTGTGGATTCGAAAAAAATTTAAAAAATTGTGTTTTCAAGTTATAGTATCAAAGTTGTGTTTTTTTTTTTTTTAATGAAAATGATAGTTATGTGGGATTAATTAGCTTATACCCATTTCGTACCGTTACCCCTAATGTTCCCATTTCGTACCGCGTTCTAGGAATAGTCCTGCGGTTAAAATTACAATAATAATCCGATGTTTAATTAACTAACAGTATGCAATATGTAAATAAAACACAACTTTGTAAATTTTAAAAAATATACCTAATATTTATTACAAAATAAAATAACATTTACGAAAATTAACGGTTAGAACATATTATTTATTGTAGTTTTTCTAGGCATGTGCCGATTGTTGTTTTTTCTTTCAAAAAATCTTCAACAATTTGTTGTAGTGACATATCTTTATTTATATATACCTTTCTTCTTTTTGAGGGCGTCAAGTATAGATCGGTTCGTTGTTTTACAAATCCTGCGTTAACAGAATCGTCTTTCAGCCCCTTGACGAGTTCTAGTAAATTAGGATTATGCTTCCCAATTGTTCTGTTTAATTTACTGTGCCATGCTTCTAGGCTGTTTGTCGTTCGGTGTTTTTCTTTAAAACAAACCAGCTTTCTCCGATCGTCTCATTTTCCAACCACTGGTCAACAAAATAATCGGTGAACCCTTGCAAAGCTGCATTTTCTGGTCAGTATTGCATGATGTACAAGAATTCATCTTCAGTCGCGCTTGCTGGTGGATGGGATAATGCTGCAGATAACCGTACATGCCTACGAATTTCGACATTTTCACGGTACGAAACCGACAGACCTGACCACATAACAAAATATTTAAATTATAAAAATATAATAAAAAAATCATTTAATTTACGTACCCTCTTCTTGAACTTTCCTCCAAAGGGATTGATTAAAATGAAAGTTACATCCCGTAACTACAGCGGTTGGGAATATTTTTCTGATTGCTTGCATAGCACCAATTTCAAAATCCGTTTTCAATTGTTGCGGCTGCCATTGGGGTATCTTTGATTTGATACACGAAAATAGTCTTGTATGTAGAATATACATAATATTCCTATACTGCCCGCTCCTTATCACCGCAATGAGAGGTGATGTCCGAAAACAAAAGGAGACAGAAACTATAGGTTAGTACCGTATGCGTTCGCATAATTCAAACGCGCGTGCGTATCCACTACCAATTAGAATCACGATAATTATTACAATGACAGTTAACAGCTGTTGAAAGGAAAAACGTGTTTACATTATTCTGTTTACCAACATTGAACAGCTGCACAGCTACTCTACCATTGGTAGACTGTGCACAAGCGCGTTTGGAAGAAGTGAACGCATACGGTTGCGATATATATCGTTTGCACCGTGATGTTTTCGGAATTTTTTTGCCAGCACGGGCAGTTTAGAAATATTATGTATATTGTAGGTATGTAGCTTGTTTTTTATCGGGCATTAAAGCATAAACAACTGGTATTATGTTTGTTGTATCAAGCGAGCTACCTAAGTCTGCATGTATAGTATACAATTGACTTAAGAGTTGATTGCAGCTTTTGAAAGTTCCATCCGCAAAAAAGTAGCTCGACTCTTGTAAACATTGAACGCCGAACTTACTGCAGAATGCTAATATACGATCTTCATCCCCATCATCAATCAATAAAAAATCTTCATATACAGTCTTACAAAAGCAATTTACATAATTACCGCGAATACTAACAATAATAACAATCATAATCATTAGGTAGGTATTTATTTTTAATTACTATAATGAACCTATAATGAACTAGGTAATAATAAATTATCAATCAATAACATAATAGCAAGAGGTAGTAGTAACCCTATTTACATCCAAACGTATATTTTTTGATAAAAAAATTAAAAGCAGAGGCTAATTACGTCGCACAAATTATCCACAGGGCGGAATTAAATATGGAAGCCAAAAAGAGGAAAAAACAATACGTAAAGGCAAACGAACGCATCCACAGGTAGAATATTTTCGCGGTACGAAATGGGAATAAAACAGGTAGAATAAATTCATTTTGTTGTAGAATAACAAAAACAATCTTGTTATAGTTTTCTTTTTGTTCTTTTTTATGTTTGTTTCTTAAAGAATTTTCTTATTATTCTTTTATCATATCACAATGCAAAATATTAATTAGTACCTTCAATAATTCAAATATTTATGAAACGTATGCTTCAGTTGCTTTCTAGAAAGAAGACAATCTAATAAATTGATTACGAAAACTACCAACTAATACGAGACATCAAACACTAAAAATAATAGCCCCCACGAGTGCAGTGTTCTTGTTTGTTGTTAGTAGCTTTTATCTAGTCTCGCAATAATAAATTAATAAAAATGCCTTTTTTCTGGATGATATTAGAATTGTTATTACAGAATCTAATACATTCTAACATGTCACTTATCATAATATTCTTTAATGTTTTATAGTTTTAATATTAAACCTAACCCGTCCAACATTGGACGGTGGTGCATAGCATTTAAGAAATCATAATCAGGTTGACAATTTAGTATCAAGACCTCAGTTGCTTTCTGCAAACTTTCTTCTAAATCGTCTATAATAATCATCCTGTTTTAAGAAAAGTTACACATCTCTGAAAATTGTTGCAAAAGTTTCTATTTAAACTGACTGCTTCCCTTCACCACACATCCAATTTTTTACTGTTATGAATACCATCCGTCAAAGCTTGGATGGTGGTGCATAGCACATTAACAAATTTAATCAGAGAGGCCGCTTTGTACCGTAACCTCACGGTGGTGCGTAGCACTTACCCTAATGGTGCATAGCATTTACCTTACTCGTGCACTTCTCCTATTAATGCATAGCACCTATCGGCGGTTTATGGCAAACTTCTAGCAGGATAAAAGAGGATGAAGGTGGCGTCAGAGGCGCTTTGCTGTAGGAGATGGTGTGATGGGGGGTTGGGGGTTGTGTAGGGAGTGGTACGGGAAGGAGGTGGAAAATATTACGGATAAAATAAAAGTTTGTGATTGGTTCGAGGGTGTCGTAGGGGGAGTTCTAGACCCCCTTCAAACCCCCAACAACTGCAACCACTACCCACTGTAACTACCACCTAAAACGCACTCACTACTACCTCCACCACCCACCACAACAGTATTCTTAAACGTTTTCCAGGTGATTCTCAATTTTCAGTGTTTGGAATTTGAATTCTCAAAGCGGAAAACCATGTGAAGGGGTGGGTTCTGCGCCCAGCATATATGCATAATCTTGCTAGGGGCGATAAATACTACAACATACTAATATTTAAATCGAACCGGGGAGGTGGGAGTAAACGCGTACAATTACCATAACCTGATCGATAACCTTAATAACACACACCATATTTTACTGTTATAGTACTACCAGTCAAAACTGGAAAGATGGTGCATAGCTTTCAACGAATTTACCGTAACCGACAATTTTGTATCATGACCTCAGTTGCTTTTTACAAACTTTTTTCTAAATCGTCTATACAGGGTGTTACTGATATAACTGCGGATATTTAAGGAGGTGATAGGGCAGTAGAAAATAAGAAAATTAAGCAAAACTTCGCAGGTCCTAAAGTTTACCGTTTTCGAGAAAAACGTATGTGAAAATACAGGCAAAACCGAGTACGGTCCTGTGTAAGACGTGTCCTCGATTGACCTGGTCATGTGTAGTGGCAACGCTGTCTTCAATCAGCTGACCGTGAATGAGGTTACTCGGTTACTGTAACCACTGTAACGTAAACAAGTGTGTTCGAAAATGGCGTTTAGTTCATCAGAATTTTGTGACAGTTGCCAAATGTGTTGCTTAAGTCAAAGCGAAAACGCACAGGACCGTATTTAAATTAATTCATGTTAAGATGTTTTTCAAAAATTTTGAAAATTTTTTTGTTTCTTCACCGCGCTGCTGTAGTGACCATTCGATTACATATTGCATCTAGTTGACACCCTCCAAAAATCCGTATTTATATCAGAACCACCCTGTATAATAATTATGCTGTTTTGAGAAAACTTACATATCTCTGCAAACGTTTCTATTTAAACTGGTTGCTATCTTTCACCACACATCCCATTTTTTACTGTTATGAATACTATCCGTCAAAGCTTGGACTATGGTGCATAGCACTGTAACAAATTTAATCAGAGGGGCCGCTTTGTACCGTAACCTCACGGTGGTGCATAGCACACCTTATTGGTGCATAGCACTTCTCCTATTAGTGCATTGCACTTACCCTATTAATGCATAGCATGGCGAAAATCATATTTGTTTTATCTAAAAATCGTAAAATACTTCAACCTAACTTTTAGTATTTATGACGTAGAGCACATCTTATTATCTCAAAGAGGCCCTTAGATACCAAACCGTATTCTACATACGCATTTACCATTCTATTACTTCAAATATTTATTATTATTCAATTATTTGAGCAAAAGTTAATAATATTTAGCATTTTACTGTGTATACAGGGTGTCCCCTCTCAATTGGAAAAAACTTCTAGGGCATATTGAGGAACCATAGACAAGCAGTTTGAGATATTAGACTGATGTCCGGAAGTGCATGGTTTTCAAAATACAGGGTGTCAAAGTTTTTTTCAAAAAACGAACGATCCAGGCGTGTTTGCTCGGGTGCGCGAATCCTGTGTCGACAGGTGCAGAAAATGCATCGAAATGCATGGTGAACACTTTGAGCATTTGCTTCACTAATAATAAGTTAAAGTAAAGTTATTTTCCTAACAGATAATGAACCTTTTAATAGAGTTTTTAATAAAAAATTTTTCTCGAAAACGGAGAGAGATACGAAAAAATATCAAGTGACAAAAAAGTTGTACTTTTAACTGAACTTTCTAAAAAATATAAAATTTTCAAAAAAAGTCAGTGGCGTACATTTTTTTGTTATTTTTATTCGTGACACTGTCCCACGGGGCGCCACTGGAAGTAATAATTACCATTTAATTAGTGCTAACTGAGCGTCTTATTAAAGCTTACATCACCAGCGAATTTCAAGAAAATCGGTTAACGTGCCTTTGAGATATTGATAAAAAAAAGTTTTTTGAAAAAAACTTTGACACCCTGTATTTTGAAAACCATGCACTTCCGGACATCAGTCTAATATCTCAAACTGCTTGTCCATGGTTCCTCAATATGCCCTAGAAGTTTTTTCCAATTGAGAGGGGACACCCTGTATATTATTTGATTTACATATTTATGTCTTTATGTCTAGCATGAAAGCTATATTGAATTCTACGTATATTTACGCGTACACCCACCCACTTCCGTAACTTCCTTCAACTCTTACATATTTTGATTCCCATCTTTGACAATATCCCCGCCTCTCAAAAGACATGCTCGGAGACACACACACATACACACCCTATCATAACCGTTTCTCCTTTGACATCTTGAAAAAATTTAAGAATACTGTTGTGGTGGGTGGTGGGGGTAGTAGTGAATGCACTCTAGGTGGTAGTTACAAAGGGTAGCGGTTGTAGGGGTTGGGGGTTTTAAGAGGGTCAAGAACAGTCCCCGTACCACACCCTCAAACCCATCCCAAACTTTTATTTTATCTACAATATTTACCACTTCCTTCCCTTACCACCCTCTACACAACCCCCAACCCCCCATCACACTACCTCCTACAGTAGCCCCTCCTCTGACACCACCTTCATCCTCTTTTATCCTGCAAGAAGATCTCAGTGTTTCGATTTTGAATTCTCAAAGTGGAAAAAACATGTGAAGGGGGGTGGTTTCAGCGCCCAGCACACATGTATAATCTTGCTAGGGGCGATAAATACTACAACATACTAATATTTGAATCGAAACGGGAAGGTGGAAGTAAAAGCGTACACAATTACCTACCCTGTTTTCTAAGATGATCGCTAACCTTCATAACACACCCCATATTTTACTATAATAGTACCTACTACCCGTCCTAACTTGGAAGGTGGTGCATAGCCTTTAACGAATTTGCCGTAACCTATCGCCGGTTCATGGCAAAATTCAGATTTTTTTTTATATTTCAAATAACCTCCAAATGGTTATATTAATATAATTTTTTGGAACTTACTTTGAGAAAATTATTTATGCTCGAAATAATAAATTCAATATCTAAATTAAATAAAATAATTGATATTTAAAAAAATTGTATTGTATCTCACATATCATTACAGTATATTTATATATTCTTGCTCTACAACATACCTACTACAAGCTCAAAGTAATCTAAGTTGGCGGGCTAAAGTCTATCATTATCGTTAAAATCGTAAAATTAAAAAAAAAAAAAAACAAAAAAAGAAATTCGCCTCGGATGGGACTTGAACCAACTTACTGCTGGAGTAGGTGTTGCGAGATCGGCACACTACCGAATATGCTACGAACCAATTTGACTTGAACCCTGTATTTATTTGCTTTTATATTAACCATGAAAACTGCAATGAATTGTATTGCATGATTGTTTATAAATTACATTTATTTTCTTATTTCCCATCTTTCTTAAACGTTCTTTGATAAACGTTAAACTTCCAAGGTTAGAATCTACAAATATACAAGTAATAACAACATAAGCCCGCCCATCCCTCTGAGCAGTTGTTTCCTTAGAATCCGGACATGTCAAAATTAACGATTTTTAATTACAAATTTTGGTTAAACGAACACATAATGGATGATGAAAATAGGCCTATGTAACCCTTTGGTCCTTAACTTGGACGTTTTAATTGTCGACAAATTCCAGATTATCCTATCTTCGGACGAGATAGATCTAAAAATTATGCCTTTTAACCAACAACGCGTTTTTTCCCATTTTCATTTGCTAATATCTTTTAAACCACTTATTAAATCCGGATGAAATTTTGCAAAACCCTACTTCGTCTTAATCTTAATCGATATCGTTTACGGCATTTTGTGCGTCTTTTGTAGGTTTTCGGCAATCTTTAATCGAAAAGTGCAATTTTTTCATGGCTAGCTGGGTCGTCCTCAAACAAACATCCGGACACTAGAACATTATTATATAGTATAGATAGATAGATATAGATAGATAGTATAGATAGTATAGATAGTATAGATAGATAGATTAGATATAGATGTTGATTTGCTTCTTTAAGTATAATCTTACTAATAACTATAACTTAGCATAATGCTTGTTAAAAAAAGTTAAAGCAGGGCACAAATATCATATAAGTAAACCCGACTACAAATAAAAGTTCTATAATCTATATTATGGAAGATAAATGTTCTATATAGCCAAATTAATAATTTCATAATACCGCATTATCTTACCATAATAAACCGGATATCTAAATCTAGTTTCTGCCAGATTTTATCATAAGTAAGGATTGGATAATTTTTAAGCATAGGGGGCCGTTCAAGTATTACGTAAGCACTATAGAGGGGCGGGGAGTCTTTGCTTTGCTTATTTTTGATGACATGGGGGGGGGGGTGCTCTAGATAGTGATTACGTCAGCAGTAATTATTTAGTTTTTTACACATATCGCAACCCACAAAATGCATTTTCGGGGATTCCTACAAATAATGAATACGTTTAGGTACTCGCTTAGAACTGAGTAGGGGAATTACAGTCCTCTATTCCAAACCTATTCCTTATTTCTAGGCTTATAACTGCTGCTCATAAATCAATCAATTGTACCAATGTTTACGTAAGCATGGGGGGAGGGGTTAGAGCTTTGCTTACTTTTGCTGACGAGGGAGAGGGGTGGGTTAATAATTGCAAAAAATCTGCTTACGTAATACTTGAACGGCCCCTAGCAAGTGCAACACAAGCTCTATCTCCAAGTAATAAACCATAAATTCTAGTTTTATTAATTATTTTTTTCACTTATTAGTGCTTGCTCAGGGCAAAAATCTACAATTTTGACGTCTTATAATTTAATAAGGGTTTTTGCCTCACCTTCTGTTAAATCCTGCACTTTGATATAATACACTAGCATTGTATCGAAATATTATTCGGTAAACACCAACACCGATCCATTCTAGGAAGATCGACAACTAGCCGTG
Organism: Agrilus cyanescens; assembly: GCA_947389935.1. Lineage (NCBI taxonomy): Eukaryota > Metazoa > Arthropoda > Insecta > Coleoptera > Buprestidae > Agrilus > Agrilus cyanescens. The sequence continues at coordinate 7,901,699 of OX376704.1, forward strand.
GATTTTTTCCTGACGTTACCACCCCTAATTTACCTCGTCCAAATACCGGTTCCTACCACTTGCGACAACCAAACTCGTACACACCACTATCTTCTATCTATTTTAATTTTTCGCGTATTTATTTTAATTTTTTTTTCTCAATAATTTCTTCCTTTATTTTTCTTTTTTTTTTCTCGCTCGTATTGGTTGTAGTATTTCTCTCTAACTATTCTGTTCTTATTTGTTGTCTTCTTCACTATTTTTGTTTTATTTCCTAATTCTATTAGTTTTTACCTTAAAACTACGGTTCTTTTTTCTAACCCTACGTTTTCATGCCTGCTCTGCCCTTTGCCGCTATCTACTTTTTCAATTTTCACCGCGAAATTAACTTTAAAAACAAAATCGTTTTTTTTTGTTAATTTTGCCCTTCTCTCACTACCCCACTTCCAACCCCTCTTTTTCCCAACCCTTGCTTAGTACTGGGATTTGTATAAATAGCCGAAACTCGCCCAGTACTAGCTATCTCTGATATTCCACCGACCCACGGCAAGGAAGAGAGAGCTCTAGCCACCTTAGCTCATATTGTATATATATTCATATCAATTTTTTTTATCTTCTTTCAAGTTCCATTTTTTTTTCTCTCTGTACTTAATTCACCTGTATATATATATATCTGTTAGTTTTATTGTATAGTATTAGATTGTGTATATATTTGTTCGGTGTGCGTATTTTCGGTGGTGTAAATAAACAATTAAAACTCAACTTTATTAGCAATTCATATCAACTTCGATACAGTATTTATAAACTTCAGCAACATTCACGCTTAAGATAATTTCGTCTTTCATATATTTTTTAATCAATTAATTGAAACGTTCTACAACACAGGGTCAAGCCTCGGTATGACACCATACTTGTAATAATCATAATACGGTAAATTATGAGCTACGTAACAACGCCGACATGACACCCGAATGCTTTGCAAAAATTCTATCCACATTTATTTTAGAAAAATTGAAGTAAAAAATTAAAGACTATAAGATGAATCTTCACCTATTACCGGCAGTTCCTCATATATTATACTAAGAAAATTATGTATTTCTTTTTCACCTAATAGTTTTAGAACCTGCAGCACAAAGAAATATAAATAATTTTGAACGGCTTAACAAAAAATATTTCCAGAATCTTTTAACCGGTGTTAATTTATATCGTTTCCCAGGCGATAAATATAAAAAACCAAACTAATAATAGAGATAAAAAAAAACCGTTTTTAATATGGCATCCATACTTATTACTTTTATGATTAATTTTAATTTTAATTCAGTTTTAATTCACATTTTACTAGTTGCCCCATTTGACATATAATGTAGTATAAAAGTGGCAGTGGGTTCGCCGGTTAATGACGCTAGATGTCGCGTCTTTGATGTTGCACATAGCGAATACCAGTATAAACAATTTTTAAATAAGTGATGAGATGCTATTTTATTTTCTAAGTGGTTCATAGTGGGTATAGCGAAACATATGTAGCAAAGTGTTAAATAAATTTTCTTGAAACAATTTTTTCGTTATTTTTCATTATGAATATGTAAAAAGATTTTAAAAAAAATGTTATATACTGTAACGACTTTTCTAGTAGAACTTATTTATTTAACGGGTATTTATTTTACAACTATTTATTTAACACTTAAACACTAATAGAATACTTAAACACTAATAATAATTCAACGACTTATTTATATCACAAGGAAATTGCGTATTTATATCACTCGGTATATCGTAGTTCGCTATTTATATTACTTGTTCGGAAGCTCACTGTAAACTGACTCACTACTGGCCACGTCAACAGGTATTTATACTGATTAGGAACAATCCAGAAAGTTCCAGAATTACATACTAGACTTTACTGGAGTGCCTATTGTGTTCATCTAATTTATGGCCTTGTTTATCGTCATCAAAGCGCCGATCGACGCCGGCATTCTTTGAGCTCCGCTTATCTGTTGTCGGTTCTCGTCGCCGCTATCGCACACACACACGCTCGCCGCACTGCTCGCTCTCGTACACATATACGCTCGTTACACTGCCCACTCTCGCACACATACGCTCATTACACTGCCCCCTCCTTAAGGGTGATCCGTCCCGGATCACATCTTCCGTTCCTTCGAAGGATCATGCCGGTACTTGCAATTCTGTCCCCTAAGGCACCCAGTCGTCATATGGAAGTAGCAATCCACCGTCCTTGGCTGTGCGGGATCTCGTTGGGGATTATTGGTGTATACCGTTATTTCGACGCCGCTCCACCGGAACAGGACCTCCAACATGCTCCGCACCACTCTCCAGTTCAGTCCATCCAACCCACATCCTATCCTTGGCATGGCTAACCTTGTGGTACCTGTGGATAGCAGTTGGTCTCTTAGTTCCACCAACGAATTCCATAACGAGCGGTAGGTGGGCTTCTCAGACGACGCCTCCTTAGTAACCAGGTAGTAAATGGATCGGTTTCCGTCCACCAGACTTAGCACTTTCTTTCCATCTCCGAGTTGGTCCCGCAGCTCTGACAAGCGGCCAAACTTCTTCTTGAATACGGTGGCAATACCGCGATCCATCCTCAAGTCTTTGGCCACACAATGAACCAGCGAGTCCGAAGCAGAAAACAAATCTTCGGATCTCTCGGAGGTGACACCGAATCTGGAGTTGGCATATAAGCTCGGCGTGGCCATAAACTCGTCATACTGGGGATCCGGAGAACGAGCTTGCATAAGCCTGATCCGTGCTTCTTCGTGATTGTCACCGGCATATGGGGCCAAACGGTTAAAATGGACAACCTTCGGTTTTCCATTTGGTGTGCGTAATTAATCTCATTTATTCTCTTGACGATTGTATATGGGCCTTCCCAGTGCTGCTGTAGCTTCGGCGAAATACCTATACGGGGCTGTGGATTGTATAACCAAACCACGTCTCCCTCCTGGAAACCTCCATCAGTGGCCCGTACATCGTAGGTGTCTTTCATGCGGTCGCTAGCTATCTGCGTCCAGGAACGTACTTCCTCATGGATATCGTCAAGTCTTCTGCGGAGATCACTAACGTAGTCTTCTCCGGCAACGTCCTCACCAGGTTTGCAGCCAAATTTCAGGTCACATGGTAACCGTAGCTCCCGACCAAACAGTACTTTTGCTGGTGTTTGTCCAGTAGTTTCGTGAATCGATGATCGATATGCCATAAGAAACAGTGGCAGATGGCGATCCCAGTCTCTTTGGTGTTTGGAGACCACTTTGGACAAGTTCTTGTTAATGGTCCTGTTCATTCGCTCTACCATGCCGTCTGATTGAGGATGCAGAGGTGTTGTCCGGGTTTTGTGAATGCCTAATGTCTTGCAGATTTCTTGGAACACGGCCGACTCAAAATTCCGACCCTGATCAGAATGAAGCTCCATGGGCACGCCGAACCGGCTGATCAGGTGGTTTACGAGCTCCTCCGCTACTGTGGTGGCTGTCTGATTTAGGAGTGCATACGCTTCAACCGATTTCGTGAAGTAGTCCATTGCCACCAGGATGTATTTATTGCCACCATCGGTCTCTGGAAACGGTCCTGCGATGTCAATGGCAATCCGTTCGAATGGACTGCCGACATTGTACTGGCGCATAGGAGCACGCCGTCGTTTTTGTGGTCCCTTGCTGGCTGCACAAATTGTGCACTTCTTGCACCAGTCTTCAACGTCCTTTTTGCAATTGACCCAGTAAAACCGCTCACGGACTCTTCCAAGGGTCTTGTTAACACCAAAATGTCCCCCCGAAGCATCGTCATGGAGGCACTTCAAGACTTCCCTTACCAGGCTCTTCGGTACAAGCAATTGACGTTTGCTCTCAGTACCATCCTGGTTTTCCACTATTCGCTTCAGGAGTCCATCTTCCTCAACAATGGAGTCCCATTGGGCCCACAACGACTTTACCTCCCCAGATTTAGCGGCGATCTCTTGCCAGATCGGTCGGCTGCCTTCATTCTTCCATTTCCGAAACAAGCTCAGGACCGGATCAGAACCCTGCTCCGTCTTGATGTTATCAGGATGCCATTGTTCATCCGTGACGGTTATCCTCCGGACTTCTTCATGTTCCTCCAGGCGCTTGCAGTGCTTGCAGTTTTCGGAACATGGTCTTCTGGATAAGGCATCAGCGTTCTTATGGCTATTTCCAGCTCGATGTTGTATGTCGAAGTCGTACTCTTGGAGTTTTTCTATCCAACGCGCGACTTGACCCTCTGGATTCTTGAAACTCAGTAACCACCGTAAAGCAGCATGATGTGTTCGGAGCAGGAACTTCCTTCCATACAAGTACTTATAAAAGTGCTCCACGCTCTTTACTACTGCCAGTAGTTCTCGTCGGGTTACACAGTAGTTTCGTTCGGACTTGGATAGGGTCTTGCTGAAATAGCCGATGACTTTTTCCGCTCCGTGTTGTATTTGTGAGAGTACTGCGCCTAACCCTACATTGCTAGCGTCGGTGTCCAGAACAAATTTCCCCTCTGGTATCGGATAACTCAACACGGGTGTGGAAACGAGAGCTTGCTTTAACTTTTCGAAGGCAGCTTGGCAGTCCGGTTCCCAGCAGAATGGTCTGCCACTTTCGGTTAGTCGAGTCAATGGCTTGGCAATATTGGCAAATCCAGGAACGAAGCGTCTATAGTAAGTACACAGGCCAAGGAAGCTTCTGACCTGATGTACGTCAGTAGGTACTGGCCATTCTCGTACGGCTGTGATCTTCTGCGGGTCGACTGAAACGCCGGTCTTCGTGACTACGTGCCCCAGGTAGTTCACTGTCTCCTGAAATAGCTGGCATTTCTTGGGGCTTAATTTCAGGTTGACATCACGCAGCCTTCGAAGTACCTCTTCCAAGTTTTTCAGGTGATCGTCGAAGTCTTTTCCGATCACGATTATGTCGTCAAGGTATACCAGGCAAGTTTTCCCAATCAAGCCGTTCAAGGCCGTCTCCATGAGTCGTTCAAATGTGGCTGGCGCATTACACAACCCCAACGGCATCACGTTGAACTGCCACAGCCCGGTTCCGATCGAAAATGCCGTCTTCTCTTTGGCCTCAGGATCCAGGTCTACTTGCCAGTATCCACTTTTAAGGTCTAGCGTTGAAAATATTGTCGACCCAGCAAGCGTGTCCAAGGTATCATCGATGCGTGGCAAGGGGTAGCTGTCTTTCTTGGTGACATTATTTAGCTGGCGGTAGTCAACACAGAAGCGTGTAGATCCGTCCTTCTTCTTGACCAAAACTACCGGCGACGTCCATGGACTGGTCGATGGTTCTATTATTACGTCCTTCCGCATGTCGCTTATAATCTTTTCGGCCTCTTCCTTTTTGGCCAATGGTAGTCTCCTTGGTCTCTGACGGATGGGCTGCGCTTCGCCAGTGTTGATTTTATGGACGACGATGTTGGTTCGCCCTTTCTTGCCGCTGTCCAATGCGAACACGTCCTGGTACTTTACAAGGAGTTCCCCTATTCGACGTTGTTCAGGTTGATTACGGTTTTCAACCGCCTCCTTGTACAGTTTTAACAACGCCTCCGGAATACCTTGAACTTTGCGCATCCCTGAACTCAATCTTTTAACTTGTGGCATGGCAGTGTCCTGGGCGTGTAACTGGAACGTTTCGCCGTTCAGTGTCACATTCTTTCTCCGGAAATTCAAGCAGAAGTCATATTTTCGGAGGACGTCCAAACCCAGTATTACATTGTCCACTATTTCTGCCACTAACACGCAGTGTTTAAAAGACGTTCTTCCCATTTGGATGTTGACGTAACTTTCGCCCCTGACTACTACTTGTTCTCCAGTGGCGGTACGGAGCTTCCATTGCGTTGGCAGAAGTTTACTGGGCTTGGTCAATATTCCGGGCCTTATGATTGTTCTGCTAGCTCCAGTATCCAGCAGAAATGAACACTGCTTCCTGTTTATGAGTCCAGTGAGAAAAAGGCTGTCAGTTCGATCTTTCATTGTCTTAGTCAGTGCTACTAAACCTGGGGCCTCGTGTCCCGGGACCGACGTTTGCCCCGCCGCGTCGTCCCTGATTAGTTTTCCGGAACGCGGGGCACGCGCTCTTGAGTAACCTCTTCGTTCTTGCAAGCGCTTCTTACGTGTCCCAATTTCCCGCAGTTCCAACATCGTATTGGTCTCGGTTTCTTGTTTAATCTTCCCACTATCCTGCTAACTATTTCTTCTAGTCTGTCTTCGTATCGACCGTCGGGCTCCTCCCTTAGCTCACGCACTCTACCTTGCCGTTGCGATGCCTGTTTAACGACGTCATACTCCAGTGCCCGAGCCAACGTGTCAGCGAGTGTTTTTGGCCTGTCTAATCGAAGTCGCTGTTGTATGTCGTCATCCCTTAACCCATCGATGAAAGAGTCGACAGCCAACTTTTCTAAAGTGTCGTCGGGAGTACCTGGATACGCGAGGCGGACCAGACGAGCGATATCGGCCTCGTATTCTTGCAGGTTTTCCCCTGCCTTCTGACGTCGGTTTCTTAACTGCACGTAACTGACGCTCATCATATGTGCCTGACCATACCGCATCTCTAATTTCTTCACTAGGTGTTCATAGTCGTTCAATTTCTCGGGTGGTATGGTATCCAAAATTTCCTCGGCATTACCATGCAGCGCGCAAACCAGCTCGGAGGCTTTATTTTCTAACGTCCATGCGTTCGACTTCGCGGCCGTTTCAAATTTCTTAAGGAAAGTGGTCCATGATGTTTTCCCGTCGAATTTAGGTGGCTTCGTATATGCTTTCGATGAAACCCCGTGTCCGTTCTCCTGCTTCACACTTCTGGCTTCATTATCGATCTGTTCGGACATTGTCGTACATAGAAACCTTTCTTCTATTTCTTTAATTCGTGAATCTATTTCTTGAAATTTTCCTGCAAAATTCTGTTCTGTTTCGGCCAATTTTGCGTCGAATTTCTCTAAATTTTCTTTAAATTCTTCTCTCAAATTTTCTTTTAGTTCTTCCAGATTTCCTTTTAGTTCCTTTGAATTTTCGGTTAATTTCTCTTCCAGGTTTTCTTTCAGTTCTTCCAGATTTCCTTTTAGTTCCTTTGAATTTTCAGTTAATTTCTTTTCCAGATTTTCTTTCAGTTTCCCTTCCAATTCCATTGAATTTTCCTTTAATTTCTTTTCTAATTCATTCTCAAATTCGTAGATATTCGGATCGAAACCCTCTCGTATTAGAGCTTCCTCAAGTCGCCCTTGTAAAGTGAGCTTGTTACCAGACGTATCTTCGTCTCGCTCCTCGAGTTCACTTTTCAGTTCGGCAACTTTCAACTCCAACAACTTTTTCGGCATTTTGATTTATCTAACTATTTTCCTTCTACTAGAAAATTCTCTTCTTTGGGGGATTGATTGGCTGAGCACCCCACACCTGACACCAATGTATCGACTTTTCTAGTAGAACTTATTTATTTAACGGGTATTTATTTTACAACTATTTATTTAACACTTAAACACTAATAGAATACTTAAACACTAATAATAATTCAACGACTTATTTATATCACAAGGAAATTGCGTATTTATATCACTCGGTATATCGTAGTTCGCTATTTATATTACTTGTTCGGAAGCTCACTGTAAACTGACTCACTACTGGCCACGTCAACAGGTATTTATACTGATTAGGAACAATCCAGAAAGTTCCAGAATTACATACTAGACTTTACTGGAGTGCCTATTGTGTTCATCTAATTTATGGCCTTGTTTATCGTCATCAAAGCGCCGACCGACGCCGGCATTCTTTGAGCTCCGCTTATCTGCTGTCGGTTCTCGTCGCCGCTATCGCACACACACACGCTCGCCGCACTGCTCGCTCTCGTACACATATACGCTCGCTACACTGCCCACTCTTGCACACATACGCTCATTACAATACAAAATTTATTCTATTTTTTTTTGAACCGCTCTTCCTTTTACTCCTATTTGTTGGTTTTCATTGCTTTTGCCTTTATAAAATAAATATATTTTGTAAAAGTGTGATCAATCTCGCGGGCCAGAAAAACCTTAGGGTCGTTAGGTGGCCATCCCTGTATTAACCAATACCCTCAAAATGTCGCATCATTATCTAGTCACCTTTTTAGAAAGTATGATGTTCTAGAACGCAAAAAAAAAAAAACTGCGTAAAAAATACTAAAGAATTTTGTTTTGAAATAAGGTTTGGATTTTTGGAGCTAAAATTAACAGTGATGTCGAACATGACCGTATTTTCGTTTTCTTGGTATTTCGATACATTTGACTTATCCAATTATACCCTTTGCTTGACTAAATTGACTACACTTTTTTGGCTGATAGTTTCAAATTTACGAGGTACTTTTTAAATAATTGACTTTTTTATTTTGGAAGAAGCTAATCGTGCTGCTTAAATATTTCACTGTAATTTATATACTCACGGGTATGTTTCCCAAAATGTTATATGATGATACTGAATATAATTTGTAGCAATTTTCACTACAAAGATAGAAAAACACTTGGTACTGTTTCACAATATATTTAATGATTTCTCTTATAATTGTTTCGGCTTTTACACCATTTTCAAAGAGTAGATATTAATCGACCAAGGTACATATTTCAGGTAACGACATTTATGACAGCTTAATCTCTTTGTAATTTTAAAAGGGGGGAATTTCCAAATTCTATTTGATCATTTGTGATGGGAAGACCCTTTAATAGAGCCATATTTATTTTTGCTATTTCAAGGAACGCATTGAAGAACACGAAAGATCTATAAAGAATAGTAAAAAACGTACAGGGATAGCAGACCATTGTATAAATTTTAACCATTCACTAGATTCCCAAAATGTAAAACTTCTTCATTTTCAAAATAAAGGTAAACGTCTTAATTTCCTTGAAATAGCAGAAATAAATATGGCTCGTATTAAAGGGTCTGCCCATCACAAATGATCAAATAGAATTTGGAAATTCCCCCCTTTTAAAATTACAATAGATTAAGCTGTTATAAATGTTGTTACCTGAAATATGTATCTTAGTCGATTAATATCTACTCTTTGAAAATGGTGTAAAAGCCGAAACAATTTTAAGAAAAATCATTGAATATATTGTGAAACAGTACCAAGTGTTTTTCTATCTTTTTGACTATTAAAAATGTTTCACCAAGAGATAAGCGGACATTCAATATCTTCTATTTTAATCGTATCTATTCGTTAATTTTCAATATGCCAATATTATTTCACATTTTCAGGGCTGTAAAGGCGTTTCAACAACTTTTATATGTGGCCCCAAGTTTCCAAAGGGCAAACGAAGTACATGTACGGTTAGGGTTAATGTTCAAAGTGACGCAAGAATATGAATCTGCACTGAAGCATTTTCAGTTGGCGTTGGTTGACAACAGCCCGGCGTGTACAACGAAAAGTACAAGTAAGTACCTACATACATATATACGATGGCTATTTCAGGAGTAAACCTCATAAATCATTTATCTTAGGGGTGGGTTCTTTATTTATGAGTTTCATCTTTATATTATAACCAATCAAATTAAATCGGCATTTGTGTGCCATAAGTCCATGCAACTAGCCGGTATATTACTGTTGAGTGGCGTGCTCAGTATTTTATTCGTATACGATAACAAGACTTAATAAAATGTAAAACAAAATCATTGTATTGTAGCTTGTTAAAATGAGTAGATATTTGTTTTTGTTTAAAGAGTGAACAAAGCTGTGTAATACAAAATCTTTTTTTGGAGATTTCTCATTGTCGTCTCGTTAAACGATGGCACTTGCCTGGTAGCTGCGCGTGCGTAGATGTACCATTAGCATGTAACAATAAGCGATGTCGTGGTATTGTTCATGATTCGCGATCTACACAACTCGAGTAAAGTGGCATTAGCTGTTTGGTTAGATGATGCGTAAAGTTGCATTGAAACTAAATGTTAATTCGGCCGGGAAAAGTTGCTCTTTTTTTATTGAAATTTGGCAAAAAAATAGACAGAGGAGGCTACTTTTGTAAATATATCCCTAAAGAGGCGAAAAGGAAATGAAGCTTTATATGGAAAATGCTAAACCGATCAACCGATTATGATGAAACTAGTTGAACCCGTCCAGAATTGGACGGTGGTGCATAGCATTTAAGAAATCATAATCAGGTTGACTATTTAGTATCAAGACCACAGTTGCTTTTTGCAAACTTTTTTCTAAATCGTCTATATAATAATCATGCTGTTTTAAGAAAAGTTACACATCTCTGAAAATTGTTGCAAACGTTTCTATTTAAACTGATTGCTTCCCTTCACCACACATCCAATTTTTAACTGTTATGAATAGCATCCGTCAATGCTTGGACGGTGGTGCATTGCACTGTAACAAATTTAATCAGAGGGGCCGCTTTGTACCGTAACCTCACGGTGGTGCGCAGCACTTACCCTACTGGTGCATAGCATTTACCTTACTGGTGCATAGCGCTTCTCCTATTAGTGATTTACATATTTATGCTTTTATGTCCAGCATGAAAGCTCTAATGAATACTATGTATATTTACGCGTACACCCACCCGCTTCCGTAACTTCCTTCAACCCTTACATAATTTGATTCCCATCTTTGACAATATCCCCGCCTCTCAAAAAACATGCTCGGAGACACACACACACATACACCCCCCGTCGTAAGCGTTTCTCCCTTGACATCTTGAAAAAGTTTAAGAATAGATACTGTTGTGGTGGGTGGTGGGGGTAGTAGTGAGTGCGTTATAGGTGGTAGTTATAAAGGGTAGTGGTTGTAGGGGTTGGTGGTTTTAAAAGGGTCAAGAACTCTCCCCCTACCACACCCTCGAACCCATCCCAAACTTTTATTCTATCCATAACATTTTGCGCCCCCCACACTTCCCACCCCGTACAAAAACCCTAACCCTAGCACACTATCTCCTACACCCTCGCCCCTCAAAACGATCTTCATGCCCTTTGTACTTGCTTGAAGCTCTTAATATTCAGAATGTTTGGAATTTCAATATTCAGAGCGGAGAAACCATGTGAAGGGATGGCTTCCGCGTCCAACATATATGTATATTCTCGCTAGGGACGACATATACTAGAGCATACTAAAATTTGAATCAAATTGGAAAACGGGGAGTAAAAGCGTAGAATTACCACGTTTCTATTTACGCTGATCACTACCCTCCATCATACACCCCATTTTTTACTATTGTAGTACTACCACAGCCTTCTCTATATTAAATAGAGGAGCCTGTGCTACCTTATACCCGTCAAAACTTAGACGGTGGTGCATAGCATTTAACAAATTTAATTATGAGGACCACTTTCTACCGTAATTTCAGGGGGGTGCATAGCACTTACCCTATTGATGCATAGCCCCTATAGGCGGTTCATGGCGAAATACACATGTACATATTTTTTTCATTTCGAATTACCTACAAATACTTCAACTATAACAACATAACTGTTGTTATTATTTCAAAGAGACTCTAAATATCACATCCATTTTTACATAACGCTTTTACCGTTCCATTGCTTCAAAAATGTAGTTATTATTTAATTATTCTCGCAAAAGTAAATAATATTTAGCATTTTATTGATTGTACCTATATTATTTGATTTACATATTTATTTGTTTCTAGCGTTCAAAAAAATTTTTGTTATCGGATTCTTGTAAAGGAAGGTCAGAAGATAATTTGTGCAAATTTTTAGCATTGGCAAATAATTGTTACAATTTTTGGTTTAACGTTAAGTTTTGCAAAACGTATTGTCTGACTGTTCGGCGTTTACGTAGCCAAAAGCGTGATAGATGTGAGAAAAGAGTAATTATGTACAATAGCTTAGTCCATTCCGATTTTCTTGAAAAAAGAAAGTATGTTCTTCATAGTGATCAAGAATATATATGTAATATATTGTCATGATAGAAAGATGCCTACAAAACAATTTTTAAAAAATTGACAAATTTAGAAAATGAAACGTGTTCCAAAATATGTAAAAAAAGTATATTAAAAAGAAAAATGGGTACTTACGTATTAACGCCACCGCGGCAAAAATTTAATGGTTAGCAAGTGTGGACAACCTAAACCAAATGTTGGGAAAGGGTGAGGGATATATAAATGCAAACACACCCATCCTGAACCGTAACCTATTGCAATACACACGGATGTAATATGACAGTTTTTTGTATTTTAAGACATCTTCCTACTGGTTTTGAACTTCAAAAAATACAAAAAGAAAACTGTCGTAATACTTCCATGTGTATTGCAATAGGTTAGGGTAGAGGGTTGGTGTGTTTACATTTACATATCCCTCACCCTTTCCCAACATTTATATTCGCAACATCGCAACACACTTAGAATAACCGCTTTCAAAGTTTAAACAAACAAGCAGTCCCATATAACACCTATAGATAAATTATTCCATATCTAATCTACAACAATAAACACTTTATATTTACTCATCAATAATTTAGGTTTAGGTTGTCCACACTTGCTAACCATTAAATTTTTGCCGCGGTGGCGTTAATACGTAAGTACCGAAAAATGTATTATTATTAGTTACGTTTAGTTGTTTATTAAATTTTTAAAGATGTAACAAATAAAATTTAATTTTAATTAATATTAAAAAATGTTTTGAAATGACAGTAGCATTTCAAAATTATAATACTAATCATGATTGCATAAAAAAAATTTATTTAAAGAAAAAGATCCAGACAGTGGAGAAATTGTTATGAAATTAGACATTTTTTTTTTAAAATATTAAGAACAGAAATTTTGAAATTAAAAGAAAATAAATTAAATTAAAAGAACATTATTAATAAAATAGAAGATATTTAAAGTGATGAAATATTACAAGTGTTAATATAAAAAAAAAAATCAAAGTTTATCGAATATTGAAGATTTTAAAGAAAAGCAGGTTCAATTTAATAATACAAGTGGAAGAATAAGTAGAAGAAGAAGATGAAGTTACTTTAAAAGAAAAGAAAAATTAACGATATGGAATTAGTTTTTAGATTTTAATGACTAAAAGTGACGCCAACACATTTGACTACTGTGTCGTCAGCGAACGCGGCTAGACTCTTAGCTGGCAGAATTTGGAATATGTCATTAACGTATAGTATAAATAACAAAGGCCCTAAAACGGTGCCTTGCGGAACACCAATTTTAACTTTTGTTTTTTTGCTTCTATTTGTATTGATTCTGACCTCTTGTAGTCTATCTGATAGATAGTTTTCTATTAATTCATAGGCTATTCCTCTAATACCGTACTTGAACAGCTTATCCAACAGTATTTTATGATATATTGTATCAAAGGCTTTAGCCAGATCGAGGAATGCTATAACTGTTGGGTTGTTAATGTCCAAATTAGTATATATATATAATCCGTTATCGAAGCCAGAGCATCTTTAGTTCCTTTGTTTTTCATGAAGCCATACTGATCCTCACTAATTATGTTACAATCAACTACAAAAGTATATAATCGCTCATGAATTACCTTTTCGAACGTTTTGGCTAAATTTGAAATAAGCGAGATTGGTCTATAATTAGTTATTTGATGCTTATCGCCGGCTTTGAAAATAGGAATTATTTCTGCACACTTAAGTGCATCAGGCCACTTGCCACTTATCATAGACTTATTGAAAATATTAGCCATTACGTTACTTATATACGGAATTATGTGAAAGAAGAAAAACGTCCGAAACCAAAGAAACAATTTATTAACATAAAAGAACAACTGATCTCATTGAATTATCGACATAGAATAATCTCTTATGGATTTCATTCTCTTTATATGTAGTATTATTTACAGATTATTTACAGTTGCCAAAATACAGGATCGAACCTGCTTCGATTGAAAGAGTATCGGCATACCATAACAAAGCGATAAACTATAACAGTTATGGCTATGACTAAATTCGCAGAATACCATGTGGAATGTTGACAAATTAAAATTGCGTCTAACATTCGGTCATCCTGACTTCAGGCTGTCCTCAGGCTGACTATCACTCTGAAAGGTCATTTAAATTTATGGCATCTGAAACATAAACATATTTTCTATTGTGGTCCCACCAGAGGGTGAATCTAACATCGCAAAGCGTGTTTATTTCACTCTAAGTATGATTTAAGCGAATCTAGGTTTCAAGCTTCTTTCACTTTACTTAATGATTTGGTGAATATAAATTAGCGTTCGTATTACTTTTATCTCACCCAAATCTACAACTTCGGCAAACCTGGCACTTGAATTATGCCCATTTTGCTCGAATTATTCTTTGGTGAACCTAGCACTTAAAATGTGCTCATTTCACTCGAATCTGTTTTCGGCGAACCTGACATTTATAATATGCCCATTTCACTCGAGAATTTAAATTCACAAAACTGTTTCGAAACATTACTCAAAGAACTGATGAGTCCGACAGTTTCATCGAACTATCCCTCTCATTCATTTTTGCTCTCAATATAGTGAGTCTAACATTTTTAACTAGCATACTACTCACTTTATTTTAAAGAAAATGTGTCATAAAACAACGATATCTTACCCTTCATTACAATCCAGGGCTTTATCTTGTCTACCGCTATAACTGTTCGGCCTGACTTCCTGATGCCCTCTCGTAAGTCTTCAACCTCATACCTGTCGTTGAACAGGACTTTGGTGATTCGAAACGGTCCCTTATACTTCGGGGCAAGTTTTCGACTGTCACCAGTGTTGGGATGATCGGTCCTCAGTACCAATACTAGGTCACCAACACAATACTGTCTGGCTTCGGCTCTAGCTTTATCAAACCTTTGCTTCTGCTGTTTTTGGTCTTTAGTAATTCGTTTCATGATGTCATCTCTCAGTTTAGGTAAGTCTAGTCTTTTTAAGTCTATCTGAATTGTATTCAGAATACATGCTTCAGTAATATTTCGAGCTTTATAACCCGCCAATGCTTCGATCGGACTCTTGCCTAAAGATTTATTAAATGTGCAGTTCAGTGCACTCTGTATTTGTTTGACGAATTTGTCCCATTTATTTTCGGGTTGTCCTGCGGCTGTACTTGATAAGGCATGAAGGATAGTTCTGTTGTACCTTTCACACTGCCCATTTGCTCTTGGCGTACTTACAGCATTTAAAACATGTTTGATATTGTAATTTTGGCAAAACAGAGCAAATGCCTTGGCTGTAAATGCAGTACCTCTATCGGAAATTATACGGAATGGTACGCCAAACAAATACATTATGTCTAGAAGAACGCGTGTGACATGTTTCGTGCGTGTGTCTTTGACAGGTTCCATAATGATATATTTCGTAAATCCATCTACCACGACAATCAAGTATTTGTTACCCTTTTTGCTTGTTACAAAGGGTCCCAAATGGTCGATGTGGAGAGTGTGAAACGGGATCGGGGATTTTTCAATCGGATGTAGCATTCCCTGTTTTTTCCCTGCTGGTTGTTTGTAGTATTGGCAATTTAACCAGGCGTTGATGTACTTTCGCACAAATTGCCGCATGTGCGCAAACCAATAGTTCTCTTTTATTTTATACAGAGTCTTTTCTAATGCAAAATGGCCTGAATCGTCGTGGCATAGTCTACATATTTGCCACCTACAGTTCTTTGGCACCACCCAAGCAATATTTCCTTGATCAATTTTTCGATACACCTTTCCATCTCGTAATTCATAATTTTCAAAATATTGTTTAGTGCTATAATTTGATTTATCTTTTAAGATATTCCGTATTCGACTGATTTCTTCGTCCTGAAGCTGGGCTGTCAAAATCCAGTCCCCTTCAGTTAGATTTATATGGCATACTTCTTCGACAGTGTCTATAGGGTGTCGACTTAAAACGTCCACATGAGCCATTTTTGATCCGGGTCTATACTCGATACTAAAATTGAAGTCTTGGACCTCTAGCCACCAGCGCCCCACCCTTGGTAATAAATCTCTTTTTGTGAAAGTGGTACGCAGAGCATTGCAGTCCGTCAAAACTCGAAAGGGTATTCCTAACAAATACACTCGAAAGTGTCTTAAAGCCATAACGACCGCAAGCGTCTCTAATTCATAAGAATGATAGTGTCGCTGTTCGGGAGTGGTTTGTTTACTGTAATAGGCTATAACATGTCGCTTGTCCCCTTTTTGTTGCATTAATATTGCACCGAAACCTACAGAACTAGCATCTGTGTGGAGTTCTGTTGGCAAGTTCGGATCAAATATACCGATGATAGGTCGTTCAGTCAGTATTGTTTTTATTTTCTGGACCGCGGAGCTTTGTTCTTGCGCCCAGACCCAGGGAATATTTTTTTGTAACAACCGCGTTAACGGTTCCACTATACTTGCATAGTTTTTGACAAACCTTCGGAAATATCCCGACAGGCCCAAGAATTGTCTTACTTCTTTAATGGTTTGTGGGTCTTTCATGTCTAAGACTGCGTTTATTTTAGATCTTCCGGGACGGACTCCCAATTCACTAATCTCATTACCTAAATAACTAATTTCGGTTTTGAAAAATGAACATTTCGTGGGTTTTATTGTTAAATTGTTTTTACTAAATGCTTCTAACACGCGTGCAAGTCTGGACAATCCTTCGTCAAAATTGGGACATGGTATTATGATATCATCTATGTATGGGATTGCTATAGATTGTTTTAAATTTCCCAAAACGGTATTGATAAGTCTTTGAAAAACCGCCGGACTGTTTGTAAGGCCAAAAGGCATTCTTAAAAATTCATAATGAGATTCCGGGGTAACAAATGCGGTTTTTTCTATAGAATCAGGGGCCATCGGCACCTGATAGAAACCCGAAGCGAGATCTAAACTTATAAAATATTTACTTCCGCCTAGCTTGTCCAGCTGATCGCTTATGAGTGGTAACGGATACTTATCTTTTATTGTAACCGCGTTTAACTTGCGATAATCGATACACATTCTATAGTCATTAGTCTTTTTCTTGACTAATAACACAGGGCTCGCGTAAGGAGAAGAAGATTCGCGAATAATTTGGTTTGCTAGCAAATCGTTAATTATTTGTGTCAGCTTGTCTTTGTCTGGTTGTGACATTCTGTATGGTCGATAAACGATTGGTTCCTCAGTGGTACACTTTATGTGCATCTGAATAGCATTTGTTTTTCCTAAATCACTCATTGAGAATGCGATACAATTCCGATATTGTTTTAATAAGTTTAGAACACGTAAACGTTTCGTCTGTGTTAAGTTGCCAATATCAAAAACATCAAAATCGGCATCTGGAGTCGTGCTTAAAGTATTACACCTAAATGACTCAAACTTGCTTGAAAGAGGAGGCAATGTTTTTAAAACAAATCCGGTAGTACTTTTTGTAAATGATACGTGTAATTGATTTAGAAAATCGGTTCCAATTATAACGTCATAAGACAAATAAATATCATTGATTACAAGAATGTTTATTTCGGCTGCTACGTCGTCGATCCTGACTACCGTAGTCGCCGTTGTTTTGCTTGTGATTTCATTGCCCAAGAAACATCTGATAGCGACGCTATTTCCTTCGGTTTGTTTTAAATGGATTTTTTCGGCAACCGACTTCTTCATCAATGTACATGTGCTACCGGTGTCTATCAAGCACTTTAATTTTTTTGTATTTATAACGCAAGTTTTTACATAAACGTTTTTATTTTTGGGGCAAGAAATAAAATGTAATTCGTTTGCGTAATTAAATTTAGAGCCTTTTGTTCTGGGGTTTGTTTTGTTTTGTCTCTTGCAATTTTCTTTCTTATGACCGTAATAATTACAGATTTCACATTTTACGATAGGTTTTTTACATAATCTAACGCGATGATCGCCGCCACAATTATAACATGTTGTCAAACTGGGCTTGGGAAATTTATTTGAGAAACTGTGATTTTTGTCGGTTTCCACTACTTGATTCTACAATTTCTTTTGCTGCTTTTCCAGCTACTGAAAGTGTAATATTTTGTAAATAAGCGGCGAGCGGTCCAATACCACGAAATTCAGCTGCTCGAGCTGATAATTGAATATTTGTATCGGTAATACCCTGAATTACACTGTCGACAAGAAAATGTTCGGGAATTGTTATACCCAAATTCCTTAATTTTGAATTTTTTTCGAAACAATAACTATTTAAATTTTGTCCAGAGGAAGAGGTGTACGTAGCTGCTTCAACCAATAATTTTCCGAATTGAATATTGCTTGGGAAAGTGTCCAAAAGAAGTGCTTTCATTTCGGACCAAGTTATACATGCTTTATTTAATGAATCATACCATTTGCGTGCATTACCTCTCAAACGACCAGTAGCCAAACGGACTGTTACATCATCATTCCAATGATAGAACAAAGCTAATTCATCAACTTTATTAACCCACTTAACAGTGGTTAATTTTTCACAAGATGGATCAAATTCAGGTATTAAAGCCTCGTCCACATGATACAGACGCATTGGCATTGGCAAAGGGGGTGTAAATGAACGAGTAGTACTCACATTAGCTCGAAGTTCTCTTACTTCCTGTCTAATCTGTGCTAACTCGTCCTCCTGTTTGGTACGACGCTTTTCTTTCGTCCTTTTTCTTATCCTCTTTGACCTTTGGCGAGAACCGCTACTGCTGTCGGAAGATGAGCGATGGCGATATCTCTTAGTTTTACCCATCGCGATTCATAAACTTTAAACTATAAAGGACACTCGACACCGTTTTAGTTTTAATAATTGCAACAGTTCTGTCTTTTGTGGGCACTAGGGGATGATATATCCCACTCCTGACTTGAAAGAAGAAAAACGTCCGAAACCAAAGAAACAATTTATTAACATAAAAGAGCAACTGATCTCATTGAATTATCGACATAGAATAATCTCTTATGGATTTCATTCTCTTTATATGTAGTATTATTTACAGATTATTTACAGTTGCCAAAATACAGGATCGAACCTGCTTCGATTGAAAGAGTATCGGCATACCATAACAAAGCGATAAACTATAACAGTTATGGCTATGACTAAATTCGCAGAATACCATGTGGAATGTTGACAAATTAAAATTGCGTCTAACCTATGGTTTTAAGCACTTTAGTGCTTATACCATCGACACCTCCAGCTTTATCTTTCAAATTATTTACTATAATTTCAATTTCAAGATGGTCAGTAGGTCTCAAGAAAATAGACCTAGAATTCTGACTTATACCCTGATCTGCTTGCTATATCAAAATTTTCAGGCATTTCCGCTGCCAGAATAGTCCCAATACTGCTGAAGAAATCTACAAAATGGTCTGCTATTTCAGTCGTATTACACATTTTTTGTTCCTTATTTACAATAAATCATAATATAACATTTTTTAAGTAGTATGTAAATAATTTTTATAATCCTTTACTTCTTTAATTAATACGTGTCAACTAAATACGTTTATTGGAGTTCTTATTGTTAGATACAAGGTTGGCAGTAAACTGACTACTCCCAAAACTACTAGCATACCTTTTATCGTCTTATACACATGTATATTTTATTGGTTCTCACCGGATCATACCAATCGCCACCGTTCACACGCCTCGCATATTTTTCTCCGTATATAATCTTTCATAAACAATAAACAATAATTCTTAAAACTATATCAGAAGTAAAACAAGTCTAAAAATAATAATTCTTAAAACTATATCACAATAAACAAATTAAACGCGATTTACATAGCTTAACCTTACTACGTAATATTCTTTTTACCTGTGAAATGTGATTCCTGGTTCATTTCTTTCACTGCGGCTTTTACATCCGTAAGCAGAACAAATCACCATTGTGTAAGCTTTAAATTAAATACTTCTTTAGTGAATATAATAATTTATGTGCACAATAGGCCAAATATAGGAATTATCTAATAACAGCTATAATAACGACTGTTATGCAAGAAGTCCCGGCACCAAGTGCTCCTTTCTGGTCTCTAATACTTCCGTTCGTTGGTACTCGATGACGTATCGCTATCCATAACCCAAACAATTCTTAAATACATTTAGACCATTGAAACCGTTGCTAACACGGCCATCCTGACCATCCGAGTGTCCTCACTCGGGAATGTAGATTATTACAGAACGTCATGTATTTAACCATTACTTTTATTATTTGGAAACACCGTCTCTGCCATACTGTCTTATCTAAAACAAAATTTTTCTTTTTGAATACATTCAACAATTCAAAAGCCCGGATACAATGTTGAGGATAGAAACACCTCCGCCTCCATTTACTGATCCCAAACAGTGCGTTGACAGCGTAAAAGTGTAAAAGTGTCAATATAATTAAATAGTGTAGTTAGGTTTTAGTGGATTTTTGTTTAAAACAATGCTGATTTGTTCTTCTTACGGCTGTAAAAGCCGCAGTGAAAGAAATGAACCAGAAATCACATTTCACAAGTAAAAAGAATTTTACGTAGTAAGGTTAAGCAAAGAAAATCGTGTTTAATTTGTTTATTGTTTACATACTACTTAAAATATGTTATGATTTACGTACAATAATCATTAATGCATTATATTTTTTTTTGTTGGAATGGTTTACTGATAGTGAGAGAAACAATATATACTTTCAAAGTTGTAAGATGCATGCGTTTACCACAGTATTACCATAGGCGGCGTCACTTTTAGTTATAAAAATCTAAAAAAGTAAAATTAATTAATTAATAAAATTCGTCTTAATGTTTATTAGTTCTGCCACATCATGTTAATTAACGTTAATAAAATAATTCTTTGCATTTAATTTCATTGAACATGTATTCTCTTTGACATAAAATAAATAATATTTTCTTAGTAACGTAAGACGCAAAACAACAGTTCTTAATAATTGTTTATTTTATCAAATAAACAATTGATACTCTGTATGGAATGATAATTGTACGAATAATGGTAACAAAACAAACTCCCTCTTAACATTTTATGTTGCGATACTGAGCGCTGTCGCGCGATCCCAATCGTCCTCAATTTGCAGTCGACTATTACCTGTCCCCTCTCTTTCCTAGTCTAAGGCTTTTACAGACCTAGGCTCCAGGAATCCAGTAGTAATTTCCTCATTTCTTAGTTGCCAATGTGTAAGCGGAACACGGAGCTATACTTGTTTAATTGTCGTTAACAAAGCTTATCCAGGGCTTCATTTTTTCGTTCCTGCTATCCCATATGGAACCCGTGATCTTGTCATGCCTGGAATTTCTTTAACTTCGCATCGGTCATTTCCAACTATTTTGGTCACTCTAAAAGGACCACGCCATTTTGGTACTATTTTTTTTATTTTTGACTCGTGCTTGCTGAAGAGAAATAGGTATCAGTAAGACCTCAATGCGCATGCCTAATGGGGCCATCATGGCTTTGGTCAAAGGCGTCCCTTCAACAAACGCATAGAGGACTTTTCTAACAAAAATTCATATTCAGGAGAGAATGGATTGGGTACAATGCAAGAGTGTTGAGTACCAATAAGGTCACCGTCACGGGCTCACTAGCCACCGAACAGACCACATTCCGCTATGGCACAGTCTGTACAAAGACACCGGCCACAGGACCCAGACCGATCTTGGTCAACGGTTAATGGTACAGGGATTTGACACAGACCTCATTTGGTCACCGGTCAGGGGAAAGCAGTGACGCAGACCTCATTGGGTCACCGGTCACAAAGTACTTACTAGTATACCCAGCATTACAATTTAGTCATGGTCTTTGTACTTAATCCATGGTTTAATATTTTCTATACCGGCTACCCCTAAATTGTAAACTTGACTTTTATTTTACCTAATCAATGGAAATTATTTTGTAAATCCTCCGTGGGTCAGGTCAGAGCAGTTTACCTTCGGCAGTGTTCGATTTAATGCAACCAGTCAGACGATAATTAATTACATG
Organism: Agrilus cyanescens; assembly: GCA_947389935.1. Taxonomy (NCBI): domain Eukaryota; kingdom Metazoa; phylum Arthropoda; class Insecta; order Coleoptera; family Buprestidae; genus Agrilus; species Agrilus cyanescens. Next base: position 7,923,471 of record OX376704.1, read on the forward strand.
TAATAAAGAACAAAAATGACTGTTCTGTAATTAATACAATTTACGTAAAGTACTCACCGGGGGTCCTCTGCCCCCTCGCTATACTCATATGTCTGGATCGTGATATCCAGTTAGCATATCGACATCAACTAAGTTTTAAAGTTAATAATTGCGTATTTTACATAATATCTTGGTTATCTTGTATCTTCAACTACTAGCTACCTAGTCACCTGAAAAAGTAGAGGCTTCCCCGGACGCCTGTACATGGCATCCCAATGCATCGTAACCCGAGGATTACGAATACATGTCATCGAGGATCTCATAACGCCCTTATTATGAGTTTCGGATCTCTCGAGGAATCATGGCACTTTTGCCAGGCACATGTGCACCAGAGGGCTAATTGAGCTCATCAAATAACTTTGTTTGGACCCCTTTTCTTCTGAGACTTCGTCCCATCTTTTGTCTTTTTTTTGTATTACTCATGGCAGCTAATGATTCCAGGATGGTCCTATTATAGCGCTTGATTTGTCCATTTACATTCCGGCACGTACCTGTTAAATACAAGTAGACATTCACTAATAAGATATCGTATGTAATATACCCCAATGTGTAATCTGAGTGCGTTTTTGTTTTATTTATTTCCAAATAAAAAAATTACCCTGTCAACTTAAATCTAAAATAATTTACCTGGTATAGGAAATTGAGTAAAGTTTTTACCCAGCTACTATTTTATATTTCTACTTTTATAACGCTATTGTTTATAATACACTTGTATACCATGATGAAATCATCGAACGCAGATTACGATAACGAACCAATGTTATTTTCTTATTTCTTAATTAATACGTATCTGTTTACTTGTTACTTTTGTTCGTTGTTACTCTCGAGTGTCAAGGCGAAACTTTGCTACCTGATGAGTCACACGAAGGGACTATTATATAGGAATATATACGCAAATTCATAAAAATCATCATTTAAGTTAAATTCCGCAATAAAATTATTTATGACTGTACTCACGTCAACCTACAGAGTGGGGTTGACAGTTGCAGTGGCCGGACGTGTTTAGTAAGGCTCCGAAATTTTTGTATAAATAAACGTATAATAAGTGGTGATTGGAAGTAATAAATATTTCAGTGCTTAGATAGGAAGCAGGAGTATCAGTTTGATCTTATTTTCGGAGAGTTGAGTGTGAAACAGGTAAAGAATCGAAACAAATAATAGCAATTTAAGGTTATGCAGACGAAAGGCGGGAAAAAGAGAGGGCCGGGACGCCCATCAAAAAAGTGCGCGGATGGTAATGTAGGAAATTTACTGAAGTTTATCAATAGCGACAACGGAGGAAGTCAATTAGCTCTTAATACGGACACATCTACTGAGAAAAGTATGGGATATGCTTTGAGAAATAGAAGTGAGAGCGATGATTTGGACAAGCAGGGAGGTTTAGAGTTAAACAAAGATAGCGTGGATAGTGAAGTAGAAGAAATTATCAAAAATAAAAAAAGGAATGAATCAAGCGAATTAGATATAGTGATAAGAGAGTTGTTTGAAGTGAAGAAAGACATCGGCAAGTTGTACAAGGTTGTAATAGAGATGAAGAAAGAAGCAGAACAACGAGCTTTTGAGAGTGAAGAGGAAAAAAGGTGTTTAATAAAAGAAAATGAAAAACTACGAGAAAAGTTGAGTTGTCTGGTAGAAAAGCAGAAAGAGGATTCAACTGAAGCCCATGGAAGTATGTAGCAAATAGAAAGGGATATAGAAAGTGGCAACAAGAGGTATGGTCACTATGACCAAATAAGTAAGAGAAAAAGAGGAAGTGCTGAGGCAGCGAAAACAATCTTGATCCGACCATACAGCACGGGAGAGTTGTATAAAGAGAAGGCACCAATAGGAATGGTTGAAGAACATTGGAGGTATGAGATACAGGAAAGAAGGAAAAGGAGAAAGAATATAGTAATTCGAAATGTGAATAGGGAAAGGTTTTACAGCAAAGAGGAGCTGTTTGATAACACCATGGAACACTTCAAAATAGACAAGAACAAGGTCAACATGAAGTACGGAATAGATAACTTAGTTTGTGTAGAATTTAATACACTTGATGAAAAACTTAAGATGATAGATAGAAAAACAGAACTAAAAGGATCAAACATATGGATTGATGATGATCATACTAAAAGAGAAATTGAGGTACAGAAGTGGCTGAGATTGGTGGCTAAAGCAGAAAGAGAGAAAGGGGCAGAAACGAAAGTTGGATATTTAAAGATATGTATAAATGGTGAAACACTGATCTTCAATGAAAAATCTGCAGAATTGAAGAAACAGCCCTTTCGAGGAGATGGAGGCAGAGAGTACTGAAAACCATTTTGATAAGGTTGAAGCTGTGAAGAGTAGAAATGGAGAAGATTTGAAGGTGGTAACATGGAACATTCATGGTGCAAAGAGGTTTAGAGAAGTTAGTGAGTTCCTTAGTACACATGATATAGTGATCCTTCAAGAGACTTGGCTAGATGAGAAGAGCGCAGAAAAAGCAGTAAAAAATTTAGATACTAGTTTCAGATACTAGGTAAAGAACGCAAAAAAAAGATTTAATTAAGAAAGGCAGGATGTCTGGTGGTCAAATTGTGGGCGTTAAAAAAGACTTGGTGGGGGCATGCTATGTTGATGAATGGGATCACGGTTTATCGATTAGATTTAAGAATAGTATTAGTATAATAACTGTGTACAATAATCTATCAATGTTAAATTTAGAATCTAGTTTAAAACGCGTGATTGAAGAGAACATGATAGCGACAGAATCGGTTTTTATTTGTGGTGATTTCAATGCGAGAGTTGGGTCCAATCAAATGTGCGTCATGATAGATGGGAATGAAGGAAATCAAAGACCCAGAAAGTCGCAAGATGATTCTATTAATGATAATGGTAAAAGGCTAATTAGAATGAGTGAGGATTTAGGTTTGATCTTATTGAATGGTAGGGTTAAAGGGGATGAGGAAGGAAAAATAACCTACTGGGGAGGGAATACTGAATTTAGAGGTTCGGTCTTAGACCTAATTCTAATGGTAGATAGGGGAATAGAAACAGTAGTTAATTCTTTGGAAGTGATTTATAGAGTAGAATCGGACCACTTTCCGGTGGTTTTCTCGATTGGAGGGGAGAGGTAGTTGATCTTCGAAATGTAGACGTTGAAGATGACTTATTAGATGGGGACATCAATACTAATGAGGTTTCTGAAGCGCTAAATAAAATGGCGAATGGTAAAGCGACTGGGGAGGACGGTATTCCTATTGAGAGCTTTAAGGCATTTATGCTAGAAGGTCTACAGGTACTCACAGTAGAATTAAATGCTATTTGGGACAAGGGGATGGTGCCGGAAGGGTGGCGAAAGGCTAGGATCGTACCAATTTTTAAAGGTGGCGATGAGGATAAAACAGAGAATTATAGAGGCATCTCACTATTGGATGTAGGATATAAAATTTTGACGAGAATTTTGGCGGAAAGGCTTAGTAATTGGATAGACGAAGGGAATAAATTAAAAGAGAGTCAGGCAGGGTTTAGAAAAAAAAAGGGGAACTAGGGACCATATTTTTGTTTTAAACTCTTTAATTAATGCGAGGTTGAAATGGAAAAGACGGAAGTTGTATGTGGCCTTCGTTGACTTTAGGGCAGCTTTTGATACAGTGGATAGAGATTTGTTGATAAAGAAAATATGGAAGATAGGTATGAGAGGGAGAATGTTTAAATTTATTAAGAATATATATAGTCTAACAAGTGCTGAAATACAGATTGGAGAAGTAATCACTAGTGAATTTAACACTAACATAGGCGTTAGACAGGGCTGCGCATTAAGTGCAATTTTGTTCGATATCTTTATTGACGATCTAGACGATATGTGGGAAAGAAAGGAAGAAGGGGGGGGCGGTTATAGGCAGGATTAAGGTAAGAGCTCTAAAGTATGCTGATGATGTTGCCAAAATAGCAGAAACCGCAGTTGAACTAAAAAAGATGATTAAAACGCTAGAATTATACGTAGATAGAAATAGACTGACAGTAAACACAAAAAAGACAAAGATCATGGTATTCAGAAATGGGGGGAAAAGAAGTAGAAATGAATCGTGGAGTTATAAGGGCGAAGAGTTAGAGGTAGTAAATGAATTTAAATATTTAGGTTACTACTTTTCTACAAAAAACGGAACGGAGCGTCATATAAGTAAGTTAGCGGCAAAAGCGCAAAAGGCAGCTAATGCAACTTGGGGCCTTATGAAAAGGACCGGTAGAGACAAAAGGGATGAACGTATGTATTTGATGAATTCGTTAGTGAGAGCGATAGCTCTATACGGGGTGGAAGTTTGGGGATGGAGTAAAATCAATAGCTTGGGAAAAGTAGAAGGCAGATATTGTAAGATGGTTTTAGGGGTAGTACGAAATACGCCTAAGTCTATTTGGAGAAGGGAATTGGGAGTATTAGGTATAGAATACGTTGTAAGGGAACGGGCGTTTAGATTTCTCAAGGAAATACTCCAAATGTCTAATAATAGATGGCCAAAAATTTGTATGAGGGAGGAAGTGACGGCAATTCTAAATAATAAGCCGTCAAAGTGGGGACAGTTGGTAAGGGAAGTACTCGAGGAAATAGAAGCGATAGAGGTCCTTAGGCACATTTGGGAGGAAAGAAATGCAGTGGAAATTTACATAACACTTAAAGAGAGTTTAGATAGGTGGTGGATTTTTCAATTGAAAAAAGAATGGGATGCGATCAAAAAATCTTCATACAATACACTTTATAGGGAGCTAGCTCCGGAGAGTGAAGGGGCAGATTATTTAAATAGTATGAGCAAAAGCAAAGACAGCAAAGAGATATGGGCTAGATTAAGGTGTGGGAACATTGGCAGAGCGTACAAAAAGGGTTTTAAGGAATGGACGTGTAGACTGTGTGATGGAATGATTGAGACGTTAGAGCATTTGCTATGTTGCTCTAAGGCAATTAGCATACAGAGTGACGAGGTAAAGTTGTTTTTGAGAGAGTGGAGAGGTGATTGTAGTGAAATTGAGATGAGAGAACGGGTTATAGAAGAATTAAATGGTTCTATCAATGAAAATTTATGTGAGTTTATTAGAGTGATTGAAGATGTGTTTAAGAATAGGTCTTGAATTGTAGAGTAGTATATTTATATGTGAGGAGTTTGTAAAAATCCTATTGGGTATGCAAAGAAATGTTAAATAAATAAATAAATACTCACGTCAACCTGCGGGTTACTTTACCAACCCCGAACTCCTTAATCTTTGCCGAGTTCGTCACCTCGCCAAGTACGTTCATACCCAGATAACGCCGTGGCCGGCGGAGATGGTATCCTGTCAACAGCAACTTGATTTTTATTACCATGCTTTTCCAGATTTTCGCTGTTTTCGTGTAGTATGATTTCGTGGCGTTGTGCAATCGCTACACACTTTTTTAAACACTAATTAAATTAGCACGTGGGAACATATATCTCACTCCTGGTGTAAGCTTTAAATTAAATACTTCTTTAATGAATATAATAATTTATGTGCACAATAGGCCAAATAAGGTGCTCCTTTCTGGCCTCTCCAATACTTCCGTACTCGATGACGTATCGCTATCCATAACCCAAACAATTCTTAAATACATTTAGACCATTGAAACCGTTGCTAACAATTGTTTTAAACAAAAATCCACTAAAACCTAACTACACTATTTAATTATATTACCACATTTAAAGACACCAACGCACTGTTTGTATCCGTTTAATAGAGGCAGTACAAAATAAAGTAAAAATGTTCGACGTACAGTCGGCTTACGAGTTACGTGTCCCCTCTCTTTCCTAGTCTAAGGAATAAGTACACACATTTCATTTTTAATCAAATTGTTTTGGAACTGTTAAAGTACTAAACAGGAAAATCCAAATAAATCAATTTCGAATTACTTTTAAAGGTATTCAAATAGTGCACAACTATTAGCTATGTATTCAAGGCCGTCTTTGGCTGTGCAGGGGCCCCTGCGCATATTGAGTTTGGGACCCTTTTAGAAAACCAGAAAAGAATGAGAGAAAATTTGAGAACAAGCAACCGTAACCTGACTTGAAAATGACCATAAAAATTTGACGACTAAGTTAAACAATGTTAACGGTATTTCAAGGCCCCTGTCTTCTGGGGTCTTGGGTATTTGAAAATAATTGCGAAAAATCATTTTTTCTTACGCGTTTTCAACACCACTAACCCCTCTCCGACCAACAATTCCATTACGTATACATTTACTAAAAGCTTAAACTAATAAACACTTTTTTTGTTTGATTGGGGCCCCAGAAGTATTTTGCACCGGGGCCCCTGATGATCTAGCTACGCCACTGAACAAGTGTAAAGTATTGTCCATATTAACTTCGTTTTTTACAGTTGGCGAGGAAGTATTTTTCCTTAACACGACACATGCTGTGTTACTAATGTTAAATTTGTGTTGACTGTTGTATAAGTTGTTAGCAACATTGAATATTGTTAGTGTGACGAATGTTTTCTTCCTTAATGCAAAGTGTACGGCACTGGAAATATCATGTTCAGCTCCCTATGAATTAAACTGTACCGCGTATTGAAGGAAAGGACGTCCTTTGCCATTTTTGTACCTACCCCATTGTAAAAATGATTTACGGCTTTTCCGTCTTGAGTCAGTAAATTGTCTCTACCTGTCCTATTTTTACAACCTTTTATTACAATTCCGCTGCAGGAGATATTTTGGATGTCGAATAGCATCAGTTTGCAATAATTTTAACCCCGACCAGATCACGTTTACGCAGCAGAGTTATAAATAATATATATCCTAAGTCTGCGGCTTATTAACCTTGTTAACATTTTTAATTTCCTCCGTGTTCTACTTAAATTGTAAAGTAACTATACCACCCCCGCACCATGGAAGTAGAGATCGGTAGCGACCATTCGAAGACGTCGCATACCTCCGTTGTTTATGTTTACTAGTCATCGGGGTTTATGTCACTCGCCCCGAATCTTACACTATACCCTTTTGTTCGCTTTATAAATTATTAATCTGATCACGTATTATGTTACAAATTTATTTTTGTTTTAGTAAAATTCCATATTGCTCATCTTTTCGAGGTCCAAGGGAAACTAAAAGGAGCCAAGGAACGTTATGAGTTACTGTTGCGGGACAAAAACATCAGTGCCTCTTTAAGAGCTGATATTTTTAGACAACTAGGTAAGAAACATCTTTTTCAATAATGTTTATATTTAGACATTGCTTATTTTCATTATTCATACGTGGTGTCCTATTTTACTAGGCGGTTCAAATATAAACAGGAATTTTCAATTGCAGTAAATTTTTATTAGAAATACACAACAAAATCTACACTATTTTTCAATGTAGTCCCTTGCCAATGTTATACACTTATTATACCGTTCGGAAAGTTTCTTTATTCCGGAAATGTAATATTCTTTTGGTTGCCTGCTATTCCATCCCTGCACAGCTTTAGTACCCACATTATTTGATTCGAATTTCTTTCCTCCTAAAAAATATTTTAAACTGCCCAAAGAAATGAAAGTCCGATGGCGCTAAACCGGGATTACATGGAGCGTGCGGTAGCATGTCCCACTTAAACTTTCTAGTGTTAAAGCAGCGTTTAGCAAAATTTTTATGGTTATACGCTCTGCGACGTTACAATGTACTGTTTGTTCTGACATGACGAATGTAAATGATACAGGTGGCGAAATAAACAAACAACACTGGTGATAACAAGTTCAAACATGCAGCTATCCCTCCAATAATGGATACGTACTTCCTGCCCATAACATAAAAATTCCTGTTTATATTTGAACCGCCTACGTAAATTACGGACGTACATAATTTCTTCAGGAAAATGAACAATTCAAAAATAGCTCTTACAAAATAAGGAAATCATAGTGACCTTAAATTTGATCTCTAACTTGAGCTTCAAAGTTATCTTGAGGTTTAATCTTAATTTTTAAATACCTAGGTATGTACAAAAAATTTTGGTAATTATGTACAATAGCTTAGTCCCTTCCGATTTTCTTGGTGATACATGATACTGCTTGTTTGTTTAAACTTTGAAGGCGGTTATTTTTAGTGTGTTGCGAATACAAATGTTCGGAAAGCGTGAGGGGTATGTAAATGTATTTTCGGGAATAATACAATTCTGAACCTTCGATAGTAAAACTTATTAACAATCCTGAACCCCGTTTACAATTCTGAACCTGTATATTGGTTCAGGATTGTTTTCCCTTTATGTTTCACTTAGATTTTAAAACTGCGAATGATAGCTTCATTTATCGTCAGAGGCTCCATCAGCCGGCGCAGCTGCCTAACTTTCATTTCATTACTCTATGTAGAATCTGAAATAAGCCTATTTATGTAATGGTTCGGGATTGTATGGTATATCCATTTTCATAGTTTAGCTATTTTCCGTCTTGGCGCTAGGAGCAATAACAAAATATATACACGTTTTTTTATATATATGATACAATTAGTATATTCCTGATCCACATTATATGGCAACATTGCTTGCACTGTTGACCTTGATTTTTTATGGTCAATTTCGTCTACAGTCTATAGTATATTTGTAACCTGCGGGATTATTCTTCAATTTAAAATAGTATTTAACAATTGATATTAAAGGACGCAGCAGATTGATGGTTGGTATGTGTTTAACAAAAGATAAGTAAAACTAATCTATCCAAATCGATATGGAGAGTATGTAATGAGAAATGCAAAATCCTTGTCTTAAAAAGAGCCGATTGGCCACCAATTTGAAATAAAACTGCATTTAGAAAATCGTCTAGTATTATCTTTTTTGAAAGGTATTTTTAATAAATTGAAGGTATTTGCCGTTGTCACTTGGTGAAACATATTTATTTAAAATATATAAATTAAATTAAAATAAAAACACTTGGAAAGACTTTCTCTGTTTTTTAATTACTCAATACGCATTTCGCCTTATTGGGGCATCTTCAGGAGTTTACTGATACCCAATAAGGCGAAATGCGTATTGAGTAATTAAAAAACAGTGAAAATATTTCCAAGTGTTTTTATTTTAATTTAATTTAGGTATTTTTACATTAATTTTACACATTAAGTTTAAAAGCACTGATACTTCCTTAAACAAAATGGTAGTTGGTCAAAAAAATCGTTGCTGCTTTGAGAGAATTGAACTCCCAACAAAAAAATTTCCTCATTAATATGAGGTCATCTATAGTTGGTAGAATATAAATTCATCAATAAGTATATTAATAAAACTACCACAATCAATATAATTTTCCTATTTGCGTTATTGAAATGATTAAATTTTATTTGTAATTAAAATACGGGATGTGTGACATTTTATTTAAATTGTAAATTTTCGTTCATTTCTAAATTTTTTCTCAAATAATAGGGAAATATGACGGATCAAAGCGAATGCAATACTGCAGTAGAAGGAATTTCAGTTCCTGTCCCAGAAAACGTGGTAACTGAATTAAGTTTTATTTATAATTTAAATACGGGTAGGGTCGGACATTTTATTTAAGTTTAAATTTTCATTTATTTGCTATTTCTTTTTGAAAATAGGAGATACTCTTCATATTATTTCAAACCGTGGTCCTATTTGTCAATTTGAAATATGGCATTTTATTAGGTGTGGCAGGTATCTACTTTAGGAAAGAGACATCAGTAAATCCTATTAATAAAAATGGTGTATAGGTGTCTATTTTTTTAAATAGTAAATGAACCTCATTCAAATCCATATTTTGCGTACAAAATTTTCTCTCAAAACCATTCGTTTCGCCACCAGCAATTTGTTAAAAAATTATTTTAGGACAATGTCTCTCTTCAGGCCCATGTTTGAGGTCAAAAAGAATTGTTACGGGAAAGTTTTGCAGAAATAATGTGGAACTCAACAAAACCTTATAGTCGGCGAACCAATGACACAGTTAAAAATTGTACGAAATTCGAGAATCAATAATAGCATTGACAAAATTTCCGCTTTTTTATAAGTGCTGTAGTTGACAGTAATATGTCTCACAATCAGTGCAATTTGAAATTAAGCAATCATCGAATTAACATAAGCCAAGTTTAGTTTAGTAGGTTACTGATGTAATTAAATTTGGTTATTGATTTCTTTTTACGTTTTTTCTTCATCCTACAATTTTTTCTTTAAACAATGGTGGAAATAGCGTTAAAAATAAATTACAAAGATCGAAGGGATTTTTGCCTCCATTGTGAAAAGGAAAAAGATTTTGTACTTAAGTATCTTTCTATCTTGCACCTATGATTACATGTCGGTTTTGATATAACACTGAAAAATGCAGAACGAATCATTAATACCATACAATAAATATATATTATCAGATCCAATTACATAAACAGAATGCTAAAAATAGATTGTGACGTTACCATACCTCTGACGTAATAGCTTAAAACCGGCAACATTGCATAGGCTCAGGTTTGCCTTATATATACTTCCGATTGGCTCAGGATTGAGTGAAACAACAAGGGGTTCAGGATGACTTCAATAATAGTTAAAATCCCTATATACACAACTTTCAAGCCATTGGATATTTCTTTTGTATATGCACATTTTTGAAATCCCCGCCCAAAATAACGCGTAAAACTGCGACTCATGCAACTCTGACTACTCTAGAAGTCGATGGTTCAGGATCGCCTGGTTTTTGTGATGGTTCAGGATAGATATAAAGATGTAAATATATAAACACATCCATTCTGAACCGTAACCTATTGCAATACACACGGTATTACGACAGTTTTTTGTATTTTTTTGAAGCTCAGAACCAGTATGAAGATGTCATAGAATACAAAAACTGTCGTAATGCAATAGGTTACGGTTCAGGATGGATTTATTTACATTTACATACCCCTCACCCTTTCCGAACATTTGTATTCGTAGAAGACTAAGAATAACCTTTCATAGTTAATATAATCAAGCAGTACCTTGTATCACCTATAAGTACATTAAGACTAGAAGGTAATTGTATAGATATGCCTCCCTCCAATCGATTTTCCTGAAAATTCAGTATGTTCTAGAGTTCGTCATACCGATCAAGAATATATATATATATATATATATAATATATATATATATATAAATATGCTGGGCGCAGAAACCACCCCTTCATGGTGTTTTTGAGCTTCTTCATTGCGTGTATTGGTCTTCCATGTCTATTGTAAAACGCGGTTAGTAGTAGTGCTTTGTTGATTTATTCGAATGTTCGGATCATGTTCTGTTTGCTTATTTTGTAGATTAGATACAAACAATCGTACAAACAACCTAACCTAACCACAGAAACAGCAAACAAAACTATTTATAACAAAAAACATAATAATTCTAGAACACATGGAGCTGTTTAAAGAATAGCTTTTTCTTAAGCTTGTCAAATAAGGGAAGGGTACTTATTTCCCTTTGTAAACAACTTCGCTTCACTTGTTATTTATATAAACGTGCTTTCTAATTTGATTACCTATTTAGCCTAATGAATAAAAATGAAGCAAATGCTATAAGCAATAAGCAAAAGCAATTGCTGGTTTTGCTGCATATCCGGATCAATTTCAAGCAATTGCTAATTATTAAGATTGTCAAGACCTATATCTATATCGAACTGCAAGTGTATAAATGAACTAGTAAAACCTACAAATGTATTTTTCCTTTAATTAAGAAAGATAAATCTCTTGCCAGTTAATTTTTACAAGGGTGTCAATCTCTTATAAGAAATAAGTATCTGTCGTTGACCCCAATAAATTGTTCCTTCTTAAATTTATGACTTTATTCTGGTAGAGGAAAAATTAAGATGTACCCCGACAGTGGCGTTTTTATTGCTACATAAATATGGTTCTAAATAAGATGTGCATGTATTTCTACTTTCACACACTCCCGTTTCTCCAAACTTTGCTGTCTAATTTCTGCTCCTTTTGTACCCTTAACATTTTTACTTTCGATTCAAACAAACTACCCTTTTGTTCACCACTAACTTTTTCTTTTTAATGACTCCCAAATTTCAGTTCTCTTTTGCCTAGTGGTAGTTCAATATGTTTCTGTCTTTTAAATGCGTTAAAAATCCTTTTAGAACTTTTTCTGCCCTTGCTATTATTCGAAAATTCACGTTTCTAACCCAATCGTCCTAATCAGTAGGAAGTCAGCGTTTTTTTTTCTTGTTACATTCGTCCGGTCATTTTCTGTAGATTCCTGATGTTCCTCACTCTAGATTAGGTCAAACTAAATTTTTAGAATTACCCCTATTTTTTATATTCATTTAAGTTTCATTTTATGAAAAACTTTTTTGAAAGAAATTTATCAATTACTAACTGAAGTCAACAGAAGTCTATTCTTTTTGCCTTACGGGTCAGGTTAGGTTAGGTTAGGTTAGGTTAGGATCATGAAAAGCAGCAACATCGGGAATCTCAAAATCTTCATCCTTCAAGTATTTTGCTATATTGTGAAGTACCTACAACGCAGGAAATTACTGTGGCAGGAATTTTTTCAAGTTTGTTCCGAATTTTGTACTGTAGAATAGGAAATCTAGCTTTCAACTGTCCAAAACACCTTTCGATTATAACCCTTTCTCTACTCAATATGTTATTATAATTTTGTTGTTGCTGATTAGCTGGATTTCGCCACGGAGTCATAATCCAAGGTGCTATTGGATAGCGCTCGTCTCCTAATAACAAACACTCTTCAGGGCTGTTTGAAAGTGTTCTGTATATATCAGAATTTTTCCAAATTCGGCTATCGTGCACTGAGCCAGGCCATTGGCAATCTATACTTGTAAATATTTCTTTAACGTTGCAAGTTACTTGTACATTTATACTGGAATACCCTTTTCTGTTTATGTATTCATCACTCTACTACCCCAATTGCACTTGGAAATAAACATTTCTGGGCCCACTGTTCTTTGGCAATCACAATTTCATCTGCCGTTGTTGGAAATTTAATCCAAATATTTGCCTTATTTAGCACTTTCTGCAATACAAAATTACTTGTTTTATAAACAGTGGTTTGATGAATTCCTAATTCTTCCGCAGTTGAATTCTGAAACCCGGGATCGGATATGTTTCTTTAAAACACTTTCATTTTCATTAAATGTGATAAAGCACCACCCAGTTTTTCGCCACTGTCTTCCAAAAAATATTGCGCCAACCACGAATGTATATAATTTTCGAAAATCATCGTTTCTGCAACTTTTGCGCTCACTATAAGATATTCTTTTGCGAATATTCAAGAATTCAGCCATAATAACGTCTGCTATATCTAACGAAAGAGCCACGAATGATAATTTTAAAGGCGTTCAAGCTGCTGTTCACCAAGCTTGTAAATTTTACAAGCAATTGCTACATAGAAAAAGCAATTGTTAGGTTTATTCATCCCATCTTAAGTAAATGCAAGCAATTGCTCACATTCTTTAAGCAAAAGATCGATTAAAAAGCTTTTACTTATTTTTATAGCAATTGCTTAAAGCAAAAGCAATTGCTCAAACTTTTAATCATCAGATTTTAAGCATTTGCTTATACTTTTTAAGGAAAAGCAATTGCTTAACTTTTATTCATTAGGCTAACTAAATATCCTATATTACCTCAATGATTTAGTTTTCTAATAAGGGTTAATTAGGTATTATCCTTAAAAATATCATTATTGTGCTTTATGGACCGAACCAGTCACTGCAGTTAATTTAAATCTTTTATTATGGTTTCCAATTATAACAATCAATATATATATACAAATAATGTGTCCTGGCAAAAATCTTATTTCCCTGGATCCATTAGCCGCCTGGCGGTCAATTATAGGCTATAAATTACTTATGCCATCAATTTCTGCTGCGATAAACTGTTAGCGATCAATTGGGGACGGTGAATTGCGAGCGAAAAGTTTTCCGCCGCCTGTTGAAACCACCATACACGGATCGCGATTTGATACGAAGTCATGAAAATTTATTCAAATGGTGTTAAAAATGATAATGATTTGGTGAAACCCCTAAATATTAAGTAAATAATACCTAATTCGTTCATGTAGAATCGTTAGTTCATTAATGTAGAGATTGTTAGTAAGAAAATAGTGTAATCATTCAATTCACATACATATATATCTAAATCCAAGAGATTTACTAGCATTTTACCAGACTTCAATGACTAACAAGTAAGCCTATTAATTTTTGTAACCCTCCCACCTCCGATTCGATTCAAATTCTAGTATGTTGTAGTATTTGTCATTCTGAGCAAGAATATATCTATTACTATATGTTGGGCGTGGAAACTACCCCTTCACATACTTTTCCACTTTGAAAATTCATATCATAATATATAATCGATTTTTCTAAAAAATTTAAATAAGATAAAGCAGAATAAAATGGGGTAATGTGACTTTGGGGATAGCATAGGGTAGAGTTGGGGATGGTGTAAGTTTTAATAATGGGGTAAAAGAGAAGGAGATAGGGTTATGTTGGAGTAGGCGACTTCCAGAACAATATTCAGCTGAAAATTTGTTAGAATTAGTCTTACATTTTCGCGATGAGGCCTTTGGAAAAGCCGTCTTCAGTAGATGTCTGCTTCGGGTCAGTTCATTTATTTATTTACGATGTTTGTGGACTGGGTGCCTCTTTGCAAGAGTATACAGGGTGGTTCTGATATAAATACAGATTTTTGGAGGGTGTCAACTAGATGCAATATGTAATCGAATGGTCACTACAGCAGCGCGGTGAAGAAACAAAAAAATTTTCAAAATTTTTGAAAAACATCTTAACATGAATTAATTTGAATACGGTCCTGTGCGTTTTCGCTTTGACTTAAGCAACACATTTGGCAACTGTCACAAAATTCTGATGAACTAAACGCCATTTTCGAACACACTTGTTTACGTTACAGTAACCGAGTAACCTCATTCACCGTCAGCTGATTGAAGACAGCGTTGCCACTACACACGACCAGGTCAATCGAGGACACGTTTTACACAGGACCGTACTCGGTTTTGCCTGTATTTTCACATACGTTTTTTCTCGAAAACGGTAAACTTTAGGACCTGCGAAGTTTTGCTTAATTTTCTTATTTTCTACTGCCCTATCACCTCCTTAAATATCCGCAGTTATATCAGTAACACCCTGTATAAAAGAAAATATAAAGTGACATAAAGAGAAGGTGCAAATTAATTAAAGGTAGGAATAATACAACAATAGAAATAAAGGTAAATTTATGTAACAACAAAATAAACTTGTGTAATTTTCCTCAGAATGCTGATATGAACACTTCGACATCCATAACTCATTAGCGAGGAGGCGGATTATCGTTGCACTCGTATTTCAAAACCGAATGTGTCATATAATTTTCATATTCTCATATTTTTATTGTTAAAAAACCGTATTAATGAAGTTCTTTCTATCGATTCTCTTACTAGAGAGACTCAAGAAATAATCTCCAAAATTAGTAATTAAGTGCTCTACGGACTTTCTGAGGCTGAAATTGGGGTTTTTAAAACCGATTTGCAGAAAGTGAAAAATGCTCCTAAAGACATTAACAATATTTCCTTTGATACCATTTTAAATATGCGGTCCGGAAAACCTTCCGAAAATAAACCTAGATCTATTGTTATTAATCTAGCTTTAAGGGAAGAAGTTGTAGCGAACACGAGCATGCTTGTGTGCGATCGGGTACACTTGCATGTGTTGCGGGTTGGCGGCTCGACTAGCCGCGGGCGGTTTTCGGCAGTATATGCGTGTGTTTTTAGGCGTGTGTCTCGTACCTGCCTTCCAAGAAAGTAATTACATAAGCGGTTCGTCGAAATGTAAACAGTCTTTCGACGTTTCGATTATTCCAGACTTTTCCTGATTTATTCTATGAATGCTAGTCGTTCGCCGAGTTAGTTAGTAATAAATTGACAGTGACAGTGGTAACAACACAAATAAATCGACAGTAGTGAGAATACAGATAAATAGAAAAGTGCTTATAAGTGAATAGTAATCTAAGTGTATTTAAATTGTTGTTCCTGTAGTTTAGTCTTGTAAATAAATTTTTAATAAACCCACGAATACTACAATTGATGTGGTGTGAAACATAACTATTTAAGACTTTAATGCGGGTTGAGTAAAAGACATTGCAATGGCAAAGAAGTTGCGCGAATTAAAAGTAGCCGAGTTAAGAAGAGAATTAGAAGAACAGGATGAAGCGACAAGCGGTAACAAGGCGGAGCTTCAGTGACGGTTCGCGGAGGCGTTGAAAACGGATGGCCATGATCCTGAGACATTTCTTTTCGAAGATGAATTGTCGCAGATGATGAAAAAATGATAAGAAAATAGTAAAAGTTTAGAAAGCAAATTTGAAGAAAACAGTAAAAGTTTGGAAAATAAATTAGAAGAAAATAATAACAATTTGGAATATAAATTAGAAGAAATTAGTAAAAGTTTGAAACATGAATTGGAAGAAAACAGTAAAAGACTGGAAAGTAAATTGGAAGAAAAATTAGAAGAAAACAGCAAAAGTTTGGAAAAATTAGAAGAAAATAGTAAAAGCTTGAAACTTGAATTGGAGGAAAAATTCGAATAAAATAGTAAAAGCTTGGAAAGCAAATTGGAAGCAAAATATGAAGCAACAGAAGAAAAGGTAAAATGTTTGGAAGAAATGATTTTTAATGGCAGGATAAAATTAATCGACGTTTATGTTGGCGCATCTAGTACACTTAACGAAGTCAGCCAAACTAGCCAAGGAAGCGGTATAGAGTCAAGAACACGAGTAAAACCACCAAAGTTTGACGGAAAATCCTCATAGACCACATACCGCAAGCAATAGCAGGCGGCTGCCAAGGCGAATAACTGGGTGCCTGAAGAGAAAGCCACTGCGTTAACCGTTGCGCTTTGTGGAGACGCATGTGACATTTTGAACACCCTATCCCCGGAAGAATTGGCGGATTATGGACAATTGGTAAAATGGTTGGAATTGCGCTATGGTGGGGCTCACTTAACAGCGGCGTATCACATCCAACTGAAAGCTCGTCAGCAGAAGCCAACGAAATCCCTGCAAGAATTCGAGGCCGATATTGCAAGACTGTCTCGACTGGCTTATCCGAATACTTCAGAAGAACTTTCGACGTTTCGAATATTCCAGACTTTTCCTGATTTATTCTATGAATGCTATAAAAGTGAACGAGTCGTTCGCCGAGTTTGTTAATAATAAATTGACAGTGACAGTGGTAACAACAGAAATAAATCCACAGTAGTGAGAATACAGATAAATAGAAAAGTGCATATAAGTGAATAGTAATAAAAGTGTATATAAATTGTTGTTCCTGTAGTTTAGTCTTGTAAATAAATTTTTAATAAACTCACGTATACTACAAAGTCTTCAGAGTTATTAGATATAAAAACAAAACTGCCTAATAGTTTGTCAGTCTCTACGACAAAACTTACAAAACCTTAGAAAAAAGGTTGACTCTCACAAAATCGACTTCCGGATGACCTAAAATCTATCAAGTACATCGATGGTTCTTCTGTTATTGTGGATAAGGAATCAGATGGTATTTCAGAAAACATGTGAATTGTTCTTATACAAGTTCTTATACAAATTAATTTTACATTTATGTTCACAATTTTCAGTCAATTGCAAACAAACTCCCTTTTTTAAAAGCAAATTTATATCAATTATTCATTCTACCTCATATTCTAGTTTTTACCGAATCTTGGCTCAAGGAACATATCTTTTGAATTGGGGCTTCAGCATTTCAACTTATATAGACGTGACAGACCTACTAAAGGAGGCGGTGTTCTTGTTGCTGTTAACAACCCATTTGACTCCAAAATGGTTGATGCAGGTGAATTGTCTGAATCCATTCTTATTTAATTTTCTATCAAATCTAATACATATTTACTATGCGCTCTATATTTACCCCCATCTTCCACTACTTCACTACTTAATGAGTTCGTATTGTTAGTAGATATGCACTCAGTTAACTACGATCCCGCAAACATTATCATCTGTGTCGATTTCAATCTGCCGCATATTTATTGAAATTCTGAGCCTTTTCATGGTCCAGAAGCATCAGCTGACGTAAAATTCATTGCTCTTTCCTTAAAACAAACTACATCCTTTTTAGGTCTCCATCGATTGTTTCCAACTCACCTGGATAAACCTTATACGCTTGATTTGTTTTTCGCTTCAGCTTCAAAATTCAAACATATTGAAACCAATGATCAACTTGTTCACGCAGATTCACACCCCTGTGCTTCCCTCGTTGAGTCCTTATTAAACTGTGATTTACCTCGTGATACTTCTAGACCTAGAAGAAAAAATTTTCTCCAAGGTAATTATGACTTAATAAACATGGCTCTTGTCGATATCAACTGGCGTGATGTATTCTTGGATAAAGACGAATGCTCGCTACATCATCCACGAGAACGCTTCGACCACGCCATTGAGAATGTCTTCCGCAGTAGAAGACGAAACGTCTGGTATCATAAACCAACTTAGACCACGGCAACCCAGCCCGGAAATTAGTTCATCAATAGCCCAAAATGTTCAATTCCTATAAAAAAAAATCAAAAAGCTTCGAGCACCAGTGTGTTCGTTTATCTAGGAGACTACAAAAAGTACATACACAAGATTGATAATGATTTTTGTAACCCCAAACAATTTTGGCGCTTCAAAGATTCACACGCAAAATCTCGCCATAATAGGTACTCCCAATTGAAATGCATTTTTTTTGATAAGGTGCTTATAGATTAAATTAAGATGATTTTCCGGGCTTGTGGACCGTGGTCTATATAGGCTTTTTGGTTGCCTGACGTTTCGTCACTTACGATATCAGACGACTTCGAGATCGAAAGCTGCTTCAACGACCATACCACCAACGCTTCTATAGATATCAGGCGCAGCCGCTGACGAAACGTCAGGCAACCAAAAAGCCTACAGACCACGGCCCACAAGCCCGGAAAATCATCTTAATTAGATTGACGCCGGCCGTGAAAGCCTACATACTACAATTAATGCTTACTGATTGTTGATCAATTTTCAGAATATTTCTCTAGCGTTTTTAAAAAAATCAAGTCAGCGATTGTTTTACTCTGATTTATTCACTCGTATATCCGATAACGCCAACTCTTCAAGCTGTATTCATTTTACTCTTGAATCCCTAAGGAATGCTTTTAAAAACTGTTATACTAGTTTTAATTCTGGTCCTGACAATATCCCTCAATATTTCTTCTATAAATGCTGGCCTAACCTTGAAGATGTTATCTTGCATCTTTTCAACGAGTCTGTGAATGATGGCATTTTTCCTATTCTGTGGAAACTTGCTTTCGTAATGCCAATCCACAAAAAAGGTGACATCCGGGACATTAAGAATTACCGATCAATTTCAATCCTTAACTTTCTTCCTAAACTTCTAGATTTTCTCGTTAGCAATTACATTTTCGAAAAATTCCGGCATATTATAATTGACCAATAACATGGATCCGTCACGGGTTGCTCGACCACCACAAACTTATTACTCTATAACAACGACATTGCCTCCTCCTTAAAATCTTCACATCAACTAGACTCTATCTATATTGATTTTGCCAAAGCTTTCGATAGTGTAGATCACTCCATCTTGATTTCCAAATTAATTGCCCTAGGAATAACAGGACCCCTTTTAGATTGGTTCGCGTCATACCTTCTTAACCGGAAACAATCTGTACGTATACACTGTAAGAAATCTTTTGTTTAACTTACCTTTTATTAACAACACGGTTGTAGTTAATTAAATCTTTGTAGTGAATATTGACTATAATTTGTTTTTAAATCTGCATCACTGAGATTCCTCTAGTAGTTAAAACTGAAATTGTAACATTAACAAAATATATTCGAAAATATTACTAAAATCGGTTGCTTCATGTTTAGTGTGGAAAGCGCACCATTGCAGTGAAGAATATACTGTAAAGGGTAGTTGCTTTAGCGATTTATTATTGCCACTTCGACTATATTTATGTAGTTATTACACCAATTTAGAAGTGTCGAATATGAAACAGTTATTTGCATCTTCTCAAAAACTTATAACATTGGTTGGACGTCATCGTCTCCAATCCGCAAATGGGATGGCGATCGCAAACCAATTATTATAGATGCATACTTACATTATGTTGGGTATTAGCCTGACGATGACCGAAATTGATGGTCGAAACGTTGTTTAATTATTCATTATATTTTATTGATCTTCTTTCTTCTGTTTTTATAAATTGAACAAACAATAGAATATAAGAGTAAAATAGGTACATAGTCACGTTTATGAGATAACAGACATCTATTTCAGCAGTTTAGGGCGATTATTATTTAATACATATTTTGTTTTCATTATTATAAAATCAAAACATTAATTATTCCATGAGATAATTAGCTCTGACGTCACGCTATTATACTATTAGTGAAGTTGCAGTTTATCTTACTTATTCAGAATAAAATAATTGTTTAAATATTTTCAATTTTTAGAATTCACTAGAATATCGCAATCATTCAAATTTGCCAATTTGTCATTTACTTATACTTTCAGGATGCAATCATGTTCGTTACAAGTATCGAGAAAAATCACAATGGTCTTCATTATCCTCAGTAAATTTCGAAAATGTGATATACAGAAGTTTGTATTTCTCTTACTTTTATCTTTTAAGAAAGTGTTTAATGTATCCTGATAAGTAAATGAGTATTTGTTTCATAGATACAGTTTTCTTATTTCATAAATGGGTTATGTGTTGCTTTCGAGCAAGTTGTTATTATGAATAAGTTTCCAGCAAGTTTAAATTTAATTTAAGAGTTAATTTTAAACTTATAAATGTATAACAAACCGCCAGAGATGGCACTCACATACACAACTACGGTTGTTCAGTGAACTCGCCTGATGAAAAAGCGACGCGATGTAATCATTGGTTGGAACTGCCTATGTGCGCTTTTAAGGAACACGCAGCATGCTTTTATTCTACAAAACAAGTGGGCATGTACATCAATTTGAAGATGTAATAATTTTGCAATGTTAAATTCAGGAAACACTTTTTGGTTATATTGTTTATTATTTGGTTAAAACTTTAACAAAACTATTTTGTTGTGAGCTCCGGCGTACCGCTGGTCTCCGTTTAGGACCAATTCTTTTTATACCTTTTATAAACGATGTCACTTCCAGTTTAAAATTTACTAAAATTCTTCTCTATGCCGACGATATCAACAATCACCAAATTATCAGATGCTGCCTACCTTCAGTCTGATCTTGACTCTATATGTGCTTGGGACTATGCTAATTAACGATTATAATTGAAGAAATGTGACGCCATAACTTTCCACAGGAAGCTCTCTCCATTGTCTGTTGAATATAATATTGGTGACTCTGTTATCAAAAGAGTTCAAGATATATCTGACCTGGGTATTATTTATTCATCATCCTTCGTCTTCGGTGAACACGTCAATTACACCTCTCTTAAAGCGTGCCAAATGTTTGGCTTCATTTATAGAACCACCAGGGACTTTTTCAGTCCTTGTTCTCTGATTCACCTGTATAACTCTCTGGTCGTTCCTATCCTCACTTACGGTTCCAATATTTGGATGCCCTTTACTGACGTCAATTACAAGCCCCTAGAGGCTGTTTCTCATAGACTCATCCGCTACCTTTGCCTTAAATGTGGTCAGTTCATGAGTTTTATCGATCTCGATTACACTGAAGCCATATCAAGATTCAAAGTTCCTTTTATCTCTTCACTTCACGCTTACTACGACGGTCTTTTAGCATTCAAATTAGTCAACAATCTTGCATCTTGTCCTCAATTGATTAATTTGTTTATCTCAAGGGACCTTCCTTACCTACATGATTAGAAATGCTAGGGAATTCAACGAATATAACGCTGCTCCATCGTACATATTTTATTCTTCAAACCCTAGAATGATTAGATTTTAGAATTCTCTGTCAATTGAATTAAGGTTGTTAAACAAAATTAGTGTTTTAAAAAAACTGTTGAAACTTCATTTATTTCAATTTTAGTTTTTTGTTTAACCTGTAATTTGACTTTAATTGTATTATATAATGTACCCACACATCTTCGCGTTTTTTAAATTTTCAATCCCTTATCAAGTTGAAAACCGTGCACCTCTGCAAAGATTTACAGGAATAATTGTTTAAATACATTAATATGAATTCAATTCAAGAACCAACTACAAATTACCTCAAATTAATTAGCCGTAGCTTAGTGGTTAGAACAATGGCGCGTAATGCGAGAGACGCGGGTTCGAATCCCGCCGAGGACATGATGACAGCAATAGCTTTTTCCTCATTAATTTGAGGTAATTTGTAGTTCGTTCTTGAATTGAATTCATATTAATGTACCTATTTAAAATCGCCACTATTAAATATTTCTCGTTATTTCTTTGTTAATAGATATTAATAATAATTGTTTACTTAAAATGACCCAGAAAATCTGAAAACATTATTATTGAATTGAAAAAAAAAAAAACAATTCAATTTTTGGAAAATTGTTTAATGAAATTGGAACTTAATTTTTTCCGGTAACTAATGAATCCTGATTCAGGAACATTTTTACATGCGGATGTGAGGTTTTTGCCTTAACAGAAATTGTATTCTCTAGTTGTAAATCAAAAAATTATTTCTTAGGTTTCTTATTAAATATAAATATGTCTTTACAGGTTGGTTGTATCACTGCCATGACATATTAGGAGATAAGAATCAACGTATTCCATTAGCTATTCACTGCCTTCAAAGGGCCATCGACGCAGATCCGTACTCAGGACAAACTTTATATTTACTTGGTCGTTGTTACGCTAGTATAGGAAAGGTTCATGATGCATTTATCGCATACAGGAACTCTGTAGAAAAGTCCGAGGGCAATGCTGATACTTGGTGCTCCATAGGGTAAGATACATTTTTAGTTTTGAAAGTGAAATTTGTTTTTAATATAATCATTTATTAGTAATACCCTAAGGAGTAATAAGTATGCTTTTAAATTGGTGATGTGAGCTATAAATAAACTGGGACATAATTGTTACCAATTGAAATATTGAATGAGGACCATTATAAACAGTATTATTATAACACTTTCGGGTACGAAAATGAAGGTGTTAATAAAACTAAATACAACAACTATCTGTTTTCTTATGAGAATTAACGATTTTCTACATCTATAGAGTGCTCTATCAGCAGCAGAGCCAGCCTATGGATGCGTTACAAGCCTACATTTGTGCGGTTCAGTTGGATAAGTGTCATTCGGCTGCTTGGGCAAATTTGGGTATTTTATATGAAAGTTGTGGTCAAGCTCGTGACGCTTACGCCTGTTATCTCAACTCTAATCGTGGTCTGGCCAACCACGGTACACCGGATTCCGTAGTCGAACCGTACATGTTAACGAAAAGCTTCCAACATACAAGGTCTCCATCCCCTGTGGGAATGAACCCACGACTCACCCAAAGAATTAGTTTCCTGCAAACACATCTTGCTAATGCCCCAATGCCGAGCATAACAGCAAAGTAAGTAATATTTTTTTTTTAGATATGTAAGATAAATTTATCAATTTTAAGTTGTTATACCTTTAATAATAATTTTTACGTAAGAAAAAGTTAAATTTTAGTCAGTTTTAGTTGAATCCAATCAATCCATATAATGTTCTTCATCTAATAACTTTAAGTTCGCTCGACTTATCTGCCATAAATTAGTTTCACATATACAAAGAATATGGACGTAACCATGACGTAACTGAAGTAATTTGGGAACGTACGACAGCGCTTCAAGCGTTTGTTTTTAGAACCGTTAATGTTAGATTGTTCATAAGACACCAAAGAATATGCTGTACTATGGTATAGAAGAACGGTCATTCTATAGTAAGTTTAAACGAACAGTGCCTCTTTGGCAAGCGGAAAATTTAACTTACCTACTTTTGAAAATTAAAATAATATGCGATTATTTCTCGTGCTTCAGAAATAATTGTCACAATTTAATACAGCATGTAACCCTTGCAATGTATATATCGAATTAAGTGACAGTAACAATGACGAAAGAAATAAAAGCACGGAGTGACAATTCAATTAAAATTCACATACGTACACCATAGGTATAGAAGACAATTTAAATGTATGCGTCTAGATGCGCAGTGTACAACGATCAGCGATGCTTTTTGCTTCACGAACCGTCAATGGCAACTATAGGGAGTTTGTTTTCCTGTTATCTAGTCTTCTTAAGTAGAGGCATGAAAACTATAGAAAGGAGTCCAATCTCTGTATATAACAAACGTCCGCAATATTTGAAAAAAATAAGCGTTGGCGATCACTTAGTCACCAAGGTAGAGAGAGAAATTATAACTTGACGACTACCGAATCTACGACGTTGAAATTAATATCCAATAACATTTTGTTTGTTGAGTTCGCGCGACATACATATAGCTAATTTATGTTTTAATTTAAGTTTTAAGTAATACTTTAACGTAAGCATTATTCCGGTTTTCAATTAATGAATTTAATCTTGTTGGTATGAATAAAATATTGTAAGATCAATAAAATCTAATCTTGCCAATAACCAACGACTTTTAAAGAATAATTATGCAACGTTTCGGCCGTCAATTTCGGTCCTTGTCAGGCTAATCCACAACATCAATTGAATATCACATATTGACTAATTTTGCCATGTCATTATTTATTATACAGTAATTGATGTTGTGTACTAGCTTGACGATGATCGAAATTAACGGTCGAAACTCTGATTAATTATTCATTAAAAGTCGTTGGTTATTGGCAATATTAGATGTTACTGATATTACATTATTCTGGTTTGTTTTACATTCTGCTTGCTACTAAAATAAGCAGTGTTCCAGCTGATCGCCGTTTGCCAACAATGTTGAAATTCAGTAACTTTTAGGCATTTTGTTCAAAAGTTACTAATATATGTAACGGCTGTCTTAAACTATCATTTTTGCTGTTATTTAGATTGTAGAAATATGGCCAAGTGTATTTGTTATAACTTATTTGACATACATAAAAGAAATGAGAGTAAATACAGAGAATTTAACAATTTATGATGTACTCAAATGTAGTTTTGTTTAAATGAAAGAACTAAAATATTAGTTCTAATGAGACTCAACAACAGGAGTTTTAGAAACAAACGAACAATCGCCATTACTGGATTTAAAAATTAAAACAAAAATACAGAATTTTAACAAATAAATGAGCTATGATTTATTTTTTGTTTTATAAATGTATAATACTATATTGAGTGACATTCACTATCATAGTCTTCAAAATTTACAGCAGGAGTTCCAACATTGAAATTAAAACAGCAAAATTACGTCAGTTAACAAAGTAGTTTTTATTTTTACATACATGTTTTTATATTTTATGTTTATTTATTTCATTACTTATTTTACGATTGCTTCATTAATCAAAAGTCTAGGCACATTTTATGAAAGTTACTTGAAGTAGGTACATACAATAGATATGCCATTGACTATCTGTATGTGCTTTACAATAATTGTGTATATCTTTATACTTAGTGAATGGTCGGACAATTAGAGATCCCTTACACCACATACAATTTTTTGCGGATTGATTAAATTTTCGTTACCAGAATTGACGGGTTCCGATTCCGGTCCTAGAAGAGAGTTACACAATTTTTAGTTAATATTGTCTTGTGGATGATCAGAATCAGATTGTATAACTGGTGCTGGATCCCCATCAGTAAATTTACTGATACCGGCATTATCCTTATTGCTCGTTGTTTTCCTCTTTTTTTGGTTTTGTGGCTGCAAAAATAAAGCGATTAGACTAAAAAATCATGTTTCAATTAAAGTTTGCCCAGCGAAAGCCAGCTCAATTAATAAATTCATTTGTTTTTACATTCTTCCTAATAATCATTTTTACCTGACTTGAAAAAATGATAATTTTATTTATTCGACCTGTATGTATGTTCTGTGAAAATTTTCAACCCAGACTTAACGACTAGATGCGCACCAGCAAACCCCGTCCTAAGAAGGTAGGTACAATGTTGGAAGGGGCAGGTACTCTAGCTATTTGCTTCAAGTACGCCTATGAGATATGCAGGTATCGGCACGTGATTGGATGTCGGTTAAATAATACAGCCCTTCGGTCTTCCTACATCCGACCGACCGAAGTCTCGGTTGAAAAATTTCACTACTTATTCATAGATTGAAGTAGATTATCATGAAAAAAGACAGATGGACAAAAACGAAATTTAAATAAATCAAGTATCAACTTTATCAACTTAAATAGTTTGGTAATTATCCCATTCGTTGGAAACAACTCGATTTTCTTAGAAATACAGTATGTTGTAGAGTTCGTCACGCTGATCATAATATAGTTTGACAAAAAAAGTTCACATTTGAATTGTTTGGTGTTGTTTGACGTTCGTAAAAACACAAGGTTCATCTTTCGTTAGCCAGACTAGAAAAAATTCAAAATTTTTATGTAGGTAAAATCAGTTCCAGCTGCATAAATCGATATGATGATCGCAACTTCCCTTATCTACGTAACTTACACCTACGTACGAACTAGTAATGGGCGATATTTTGATACCGGTGACAAGTCGCTGCGACCTAATCAGTCACTGCGATGACCAGTTACTTACCTACCAAAGTCACGGTGACTGATCGCTGTTTTATGGATGGTCGCGATTCAGCAATCTCGCATCGTAACCCGATCGTAGCGTATGGCTGATAATATTTATTTTTTTTGTTCGCCGGATCGCTGGTCGCCGCCTGCTTCTTTTAAACTGAGACCCAATAAAATATGCACACTAGTTTTACATAAACGTACAGTTTTGTGTTCCTTAGTTCCTTTCTGTCATTCTAAGCGTTACTTACACATACGTTGCACTTATCAACATTCGTGCGAACGGGCATTGGTAACTTACGTAAGACAGCGCGGCTGGTGGCTGTTTTGAGAACCCTTATTTTAATTTTTTTTTTGCAGACAGATTCCCCATAAGAAAAATATTTGAGTTTGGACTCCTTTCTATAGTGTTAAAGAATATATCTACCATTAAGTATAAAATAACGGTCATTCTATAGTAAGTTTAAACGAATGGCGCATCTTTGAATGTTGCCCGAACTAGACACCCAATGGCGGCAAATTTAAATGAGTATTGCTTTTTTTAACTATTGTTATAGTTCGAAGTCATACCTTTTTCACACAAATTCATAATATTCATTATAATAATGATGTTTAATAAACTTTTGTGAAATAGGAGCAAGAGGCTTTTTAATTAATCCTAGGTACAATTAAAAATTAAACATATAATAAGATTTATTTTATTAAATTTCAAATAAACAGTCCAATCACACAATGTTATTGAAGTTTAAATAAACAGGGATAATAAGCAATAGGTGTTACTGAGTCATAAACCCTTAGGTAAGTGGGAATATTGCGATTTTCGGGGCGCCACCATTGAACAATGAATTTTAAAAAATCGACTCAAAATTAAACGACAATAAAGAATAAAATGTTTTGATATTTCGCTTTGTTTTTCAGATGTCGATACTTTAAGAAGTAAGTTTTGAATTCATCAAGGTTTTAGTTTTTGTCTAATAACATTATTAGACGAGAACTACAACATTGACGAATCTAGAACTTATAATCTAATGTAGATGGTTTTAAATACATTATTGCGAATTGAGATATTTAACCAACTACAAATTACCTACCAAATTACCAAATTAATAAGGAAAAATTGATTGTGTTTAGTGGTTACAGCATTGCCGCGGAAACCATAGAACCCGGGTTCGAATCCCGGCGAAGGCATGGCGACAAATACTTATTTTTCCTCATTAATGTGGGGTAATTTGTAGCTGATGAATACTTTAATTTGCATTAATATATTCTTCTAGATTTGTATTCGTTATAGCAAAATAAAGTGTGATAATTAATCTTTGGCTTTCCTTATAAAGTTTAAAAGATTGTTCCTGAAATGCTCCGTCAGAATTAATAATTGCTCTATCATAAAAATTATGACTGAACAAAATATTTGCAATTGAAAAAGGTAAATTTTAATTAACGTTATCATTGTAAATTATACGTTTTTAATGAAAGTATTATTGCCAAAATTAAATTCCGGTTATTAAGTTCTAACGAAGGACTTCCTTGGTACACTCTGTATACATAGCCCATCTTTCTGTAGTTTGTTTGCATTATAATACAACGGCATTACGAAATTTATTTGATAAAATTTTATTTTTTATATACATACATATTTTTAGTCGAAAGCAATTGCTCTCTATCGAAGAAGCATGGAATTTGCCGATATCAGCAGAAATGTCGTCTCGGCAGCAACAACAACAAAATGGTACGTCCCAGAATCGGAATGTATCACAAACGTATCCGAAAGGCTATACTCCAACTACTCCTCAAGGACCCCCTCCGCCATATCCATCACCAAATTCTGGCCCTCCCAGTAAGCGATTTAGGTCTGAGTCAGGAGATCAGAAGACAGCGCCACCTCAACCGCAGCCTCAACAACAGCAACCATCGTTTTATTTGTCGCAAAATCAGTTACAACTGTTGCATTATTTTCAACAAAATATCAACACTTTATCGCAAGCCCAACAGGCAAGTGTCTTTATTTGTCGAAATAGTTTTCTTGTTTTCCCAATTAATATGGTTTTTTATTACTATTTTTTTTTATATCATTAATGTGTACCTATTATATTGATGCTTTCATCAATGTTTAACATCTTTAATGATTTCTAGATAATAGTACATTTTGATGCGGTTACATGTAATATCAGAGGTTTAAAGAGATTTCGCCTTCACTTCACATGCGACGGTAACGCCTCAGTGGTTGTAGAGACTGGCTTCTAAAAAGGACTGCTTATGGACTTCTATGTTTTGTTGTTTCAAAGAGGTTTACTTTGGAAGTAATCTGATTTGAAAACCAAAGCGAAGGACTTTCATAAGTTCAATTGTATACTTTTAGTTATGATTATTAATAATGAATTTAATGACTACTTTGAAGGCTAAAAGCCTGCTAAATTTAATTGCTTGCTGATTGTTTTTTTTTTTGTAATCGAATATTTGTGTAATTATATTATTAGTTCATTTTGGAAGAGAATTCGATCAATCTTATCTCATAACTGGCAGTAATTACTCTATTAGAATCATGAAGGGGTTAAAATAAACTGATTCCGAATCAGCTCTACTATGACTGAAATAGCACTAATGTGAACTTAAGAAGGTTGCATTAATATTTATATCACTATATTATATTCGTACTGTTGAAATACTCGTATAATGTAAATTCGCATATTTAACTTCATAAAACACTTCTTCTACTTCTAATGGAGTAGTTCGTACAATGTTCTGACTGACTAATACTTTTACAGACAATGATGCAACAATTACAACAACAGTATCGGCTTATGCAGCAACATCAGCAGCAATTTAGGACGCAGAAGCAACAGCCGCAATCTGGAACTACTGTAACACGAACTGGACAAGCGCCTTCATTCACGGGATCCACCACGCAGCCTTTTTCCAATCAAGGTGTCCATAGAACTTCCCCATTAGCACCTTCAAAAAGTTTTTCACCTATAAATACTGTCACGCCAGCAGGGAATCACTTTAAATCTGATAAACTCATTCAACCTTCGCTTACTACCCCTATTCCTAATTGCATGCGTGATATTGGTTCCTCTTTGCCAATGAGCAATACCGGAACGAATGATTTAGACGTTAGTGAAGAAGATTTGCAGGATCTCTTATCACAAAAAGATCTTGCCACTACATTAGCTGAAAATTTATTGAAACATTTTGGATCAGAAGAAATGGATCAAGTGAAAGCTGAGAGTTCAGGTTTGTTTAGAAATTAATTATCCATACTTTTTGTCCATATAATTTGGAATTATTAAATGGTCAAATTGTATAAGAATTTGTAATATATGAAACGCTTTTAGATAATATTACGCTTTCTTCGGGACCATTTTCACCATCAAATATTGCGTCGGAGATGAAAGTCGAAGTAAAAGATGAATTAAAACCAAAGGATTTGTCGCCTCAAACAGAAAAAATTCTTACAACTAGTCATTCACTGTGGGGTGAAATGGAATCTGTCCATCAACCCGATAAGCGTCCTGACAGTGAATATAATATTGATATGGATGCAAGAACAATTCTGGAGTTATGCAAGTAAGTCTTTTGGTCAGTGTACATATTATATTTAAACAAATTAATAAGTTAACAGAAGTAACTTTAATTAAGTTATGAAATTAACATTGATTGTCCAATTAATTACATAATTATGAGTATTACATTTCTCTTAGTGGTGAAGGAGTTAAGGGAGATATAAGTCATTCTTTAATTGCGGACAATGCGCCACCTCCTGCACCTCCTGATCCTCCTTCAGTGAAATTAAATCATCAGCAACTGTTACCTCCAACACCTTCTGTATACCTGGACAATAAGAAGCATGCGTTTAGTCCGCAGCTTCAAGAATTTTGTCTTAAACATCCTATAGCGGTTATCAGGGGCATGGCGTCGGCACTAAAACTTGACCTGGGACTTTTTTCTACAAAAACTCTGGTTGAAGCAAATCCGGACCACACCGTAGAAGTTAGAACACAAATTCAGCAACCTTCGGATGAAAATTGGGACCCACAGTCGGGGAAAAAAGTGTGGGCTTGTATTTCTCATAGGTCACATACTACGATAGCAAGATATGCTCAGTATCAAGCGTCTAGCTTTAAAGAAAGTTTAAAGGTACGGTAGTGAACTTTTTTGCATTGGTATGAGTTAGTTTTTTTTTTGTAGAAATTAGTTTCTAGTGTTACGTTTAACGTAGTTAACGTAAGTGAATGAAACCATTCAAAATTGGCTGCTCTACGAGAAACTTCTGAAACATTACACCATCTAGAAAATAAAATTAGGGAAATTCATAATTTGTATTGTTTATCTGAAAATCAAACTGTGAAAGAAATTTGACTTTCATATTACATGAAATGAAATGTTTACATAAACAAAGCAGTTTTAGTCCTAAGTGTTGAGAAACTTACTATTTTAGTACAGGGGTAGTAGTAGGTTACAAAAATTTGAATTAGAATTTGATTGATTTTAATGAGGTTACTAAAATAATAAGTTAACTCAAAATTTCAGATACTTATTTGATAGTTTTTACGCGCTCGATTTTAATTAGAAAAAACAAAATAAAGATTAAAAAGCAACATGATAACAATGTAACTAATGCCATTTACTTTCTGTTAAAGAGGATTTTTTTTATATTTTGATAAATATAATTATCTACAATAAGGTAAGTTAAATAAATCATGAAATGCGCAACCGAAAATGTAAGTGGACAAAAAATGCAGACTTGATAATACACTAAACAAATACGTTATTTTATAATTATAAATGGAAGAATCTATTTATTAAACGTATATGACTTACAAGTTACACCCTTTTTTAGTATTTATATAAGCAAAATTCCTTGTTTTTCATACAAAAATAAAGAAAAGAAGGGGAATACCAGTTAAGTTGTATGAGTTTTTGTGATTATAATTATTAATAATTAAATAGATATTTTATTAGAGTATATTGTAATTATATATAAAATCGAATCGGATAATTTGAAGTAATCCTGTTGACAATTTTAATCACATTCAAATTTTGAAGCGAATTCAATTTTTTATGTTTTATTTTTAATAATTACTTTCTATGTTAGAAGTAGTCCGGTCGAAACTTTACGGTAAAATTCCAATAAAATTTTTAATAATACTTAAAACTTTTTGGTAACAATTGTGAAAGCTGCTTAAAAGAAATAAAACTAATACGCTATTAGTTATAGAATTCTGACTGATCACATTTCCCTTTCTATTGGTTTGTAGAAAAGATATAGATGTTAACCGCGTAGTAGCATTGTTTTTTCTAGAAGACTGAATCTATTCTGTATGTCTATGGGTGTAGCCATGTTATAGCCAGCAGCTCTGATACAGTCAGAAGTTTAATACGATTATAACCAGATCCGAATTTACACGAACGTTTCTAGTCACTGCATGTTGATTATTCCACTGATCAAATTAATGTTTTAGTATTAAGTAGTCGCAGCAATATTTCACACATTTGTTGAAATCAAGACCTACTTTTTTATCTATCTTGATCATACTATACTTATCTCTCACTTTTGAATCATTCTCAAGAGTTCTGGAATATTTTAGAGCAGTTTTGAAAATTTTAAATCATCTCGAAATGTCTAACGTTCTAGATTTATTTGAAAATTTTTCGAACATTCTGAGACATTTCAAGTCATTCTCAAATTATCTGGAATATTTAATAACGTTCTGAAACATTCTGAGATAGTCCTGCAAATTCTAATCCATTGTGGAAAATGTTTCACTGGAACTCTGTAATACACTCAAAAACATTTTTAATTCGATTTATAGGAAATAGTAAAAGTATATTAGAAAAAATAGATGAATCTCATATCATACATTTGCCATCGACCCCACCCATTTTCACTAAACTGTGTTATTATCGAGAGGAGGTTAGGGGTATCAACCATCACAACCACGAATGAGTGGCAGTAGGTGGCAATGGACAAAAGTGAGGACATTTTTGTTCATTAGCTGATTTTACTTGAAAGCATGGCCGGACTACCTACCGTAAATGTCACTGTTGATATAGTTTACTTTTTTAATGAAATTCATTCTTATAAAAAACAATTTCAAAACTTTTCACATTTTAACATTTATATATTGTAGTTTTCTTAGGAATGTATATTTACTAAAAAGTAGTTTACATTTCCAGGAGGAGAGAGACAAGACCATTGGTGGGAGTTACAACCTTTCAGATTCTGATTCTAAGGATTCCACTAATTTTCCAAGGAGGAAGAACAAAAACGCACCAACAGTTCAACAGACGGGGCAGATCAAGAACTACAACCCTCCAAAAATGTTAAAGTAAGCTTATTAAACGTGAATATTTTAGAGATGTACTTCAATAATTTGTAAATTTTGTACCAAATGAACGTTACCGCGCTATTTATTGTAAGAATGCATTGCAAGCTTAAATTTCGTGCTATATTAGTTTTTATTGTAATAGGTTTGGTACAAATGTTGATCTGTCAGATGAAAGGAAATGGAGACCACAATTGCAAGAACTTATGAAGTTACCTGCATTTGCAAGAGTCGTTTCGGCAGGAAATATGCTTTCTCACGTTGGTCACGTTATACTTGGAATGAATACAGTGCAGTTGTATATGAAGGTAAGAACATTTTTAGGGTTACAATGAGTACT
Source organism: Agrilus cyanescens (assembly GCA_947389935.1). Classification (NCBI taxonomy): domain Eukaryota; kingdom Metazoa; phylum Arthropoda; class Insecta; order Coleoptera; family Buprestidae; genus Agrilus; species Agrilus cyanescens. Next base: position 7,956,688 of record OX376704.1, read on the forward strand.
CGAAAATTCTTTTAAATATGATCAACAGGATTTCTTATGCCTGTACTCTAACTTAACCAACAGGTGACGTTGATTTCAAAGGCGTAACTAGAGTAGGGCAGGTAGGGGTCGTGCTTTGGGCGCCATCAAATGGAGGAGGGGGGGTGGTTGCAAAAAAAAAACGAAAACATGGTGAAATAAAAGTCTTGAGGATAATTTAATTCTTATTGTACAACAGATTGCGGATTGTATGTGTACTGTATAGTACGTACATTTTACATTACAAAATTAGTAAAACTTAATATTTACACGTGAAATTTTGTTCCTAATTAGTTTTGTGTTTCCGGGCGGCGCTGTGAACCGCGTGAACGGCGCGCGCAGTACTAATTTGACACATCGTTCGCCGTCCGCATTACGGTAATGGTTTTAGTTACATTACATGCGTAGTGATCTGATTTGGATTTTTTCTAAATGTCAAAAACACTGACATGGCACTAATGATTACATTAATTTAAAAAAGAAATGTGAAGAATTTGGAGAACACTATGATTGCGACGTTAATGACGAACAGCTATTTGGGGAAATATCAGATAATAATGTTTATAGCTACACGGTAAATTTTAAAAATAAAAAAAGTGTTATATACTCGACTCCAGGACGCTAGCACCCCATCCAACGAATTTCGAAAAAAAAATGTGTGGATCTAATAGGTCACTAATTGGTCAGTATTGGTCAGGTGGTCCCGTTAATTGGTCAGCGATAGGAAAATAGTAAAAACAACTCGATTTTTTTGTATGAATATTCGATACTGCTGGCACCTCATCTAAAGTAAAATTAAAAAATTTCGATAGCAATCGATTTAGTTTTAGATGCTTTTAGTTGGTCAGTTATAATTATTATTTGGTCAGGCCTAGATAATTAGAAAAAAACAAGAAAATATATCTGTTTCTACAATACGCATGCGCAAACATTCTATGTTGCTTCTATGATCTATCAGCTGATAGGATGGTCGATAAAAATTCAATTTTTGATTTTCGTAAAACAAATATGTGAATCTAAAAGCTCAGTAATAGACAAAGAATATGTAATAGGCCACAATTAATCAGGTTACCGGTAAGCTCTTCCCATTAGATAGGCGACCTTGATTTTTAGTGAGATGAACTAAAGAATTACGACGCCGAAAGAGGCGCTAGCAGCGGAACGGCAATTTCTGATTGGCTTAGGACAATTTCATAGACAAGACAATTTCAAATTGCTGAAATCAGCTATTGTAGTAAACAATGGAAAACCACAAAACGAAGTTGTGCTAAAGTTGGTACTGATTGTAAGAAAAACGGTAAGTTAAAGTGAATTGTTACATACGTATATTATTAAGAAATTAAGAAGAAAGTAGCTGTGAACAGCGCATATGCCAGTATAAGCTGGAGTTGTAGATTTGTGTTAAGAAAAAGCAAGTTTTGTGAAATAGGTGTAAGAAACTTCAAAATAGTCTCCAACTGAGGGTGTCGAAACGCGTTTTAGGTCTCTAAATGTTGTGTGGAATTTAGGGCTTCTTAGTTTTATTTTCTTCAAAATAATGATTGAATTCTCTTCATAGTGCCACTTTATGTAAAACTAATGTTTGTGTTTACAATAACAGCAGCAGAAGTGCAAATAAAACAATATAAAGTTGCAAAAAAGCGATATATTAAAAAAAATTTAAATTAGCAGTCAAATCATACAATCTTAATTAAGTCAAAACTGAATAATAAGATAGTGTTCCTTTAAGTACTATTAATTACGAAATCTTAATAGTAGTAAAAGACAGGTCAAAATATACGTAACACAATTAACAGAAGAGACAAGCATAATAAGTACTTTGAAGATGATTTTTGTTTAATTTTAACCACTCATTAACTAGCTTTTTCTTCCATGCTTTAGGTTAGCTATGTTGTCTTACATATTACTTCTTCAAAGATTAATTTTCCTTATTAGTAACCACTCAATAATTTGTTTCTTCTCCTGTGCCATGTAGTAAGTTCTGTTATATGATGTTATATAATGTTCAATTATATGGACTACGGAGGATTATTCATAACTGATCCTAACCTGCTCGTAACTCAACCGCATAGCACCTGTCCATTTTGCAAAGCATTTATGAAATTTTAATACAAGCTGATTTTAGTTTAATTATGACCCTTCAATCGTTTGCTTTTACTTCTGAAATTCTTACATCAAAAGCGGAGTAAATACCACAACCCTACTGTGAAGGCAAACAACCATAACACATATCTACAACTCCGGCTTATATTGGCATATGCGCTGTTCACAGCTACTTTCTTCTTAATTTCTTAATAATATACGTATGTAACAATTCACTTTAACTTACCGTTTTTCTTACAATCAGTACCAACTTTAGCACAACTTCGTTTTGTGGTTTTCCATTGTTTACTACAATAGCTGATTTCAGCAATTTGAAATTGTCTTGTCTATGAAATTGTCCTAAGCCAATCAGAAATTGCCGTTCCGCTGCTAGCGCCTCTTTCGGCGTCGTAATTCTTTAGTTCATCTCACTAAAAATCAAGGTCGCCTATCTAATGGGAAGAGCTTACCGGTAACCTGATTAATTGTGGCCTATTACATATTCTTTGTCTATTACTGAGCTTTTAGATTCACATATTTGTTTTACGAAAATCAAAAATTGAATTTTTATCGACCATCCTATCAGCTGATAGATCATAGAAGCAACATAGAATGTTTGCGCATGCGTATTGTAGAAACAGATATATTTTCTTGTTTTTTTCTAATTATCTAGGCCTGACCAAATAATAATTATAACTGACCAACTAAAAGCATCTAAAACTAAATCGATTGCTATCGAAATTTTTTAATTTTACTTTAGATGAGGTGCCAGCAGTATCGAATATTCATACAAAAAAATCGAGTTGTTTTTACTATTTTCCTATCGCTGACCAATTAACGGGACCACCTGACCAATACTGACCAATTAGTGACCTATTAGATCCACACATTTTTTTTTCGAAATTCGTTGGATGGGGTGCTAGCGTCCTGGAGGTTATATACTCGCAGTTATTGTGCAATAGGGGATGAGAGCGTTTTTCTAAATCTCCGTATTAGTCTGCAAATTCTGCTTACGATTGCAGTGTCAATTATTCAGTAAATTAAAATTAATATACATAATTGAGGGCTACAATGGGTCAACAAAGGTTATCCGACCTAGCGTTGCTAACGATAAACGTAGAAAGAGACGAAACTGAAAGAACGGATTATGAACAGATCATTGATATGCTTGCGTCGCAGAATGCCAGGAAGCTACAAATGTAAATTTAACTAAAAGGTTAACCGTGTAATAGGTGTGTTTTATTTTATATGTTGACCAGTTGCAAATAGGGTTACAGCGTCTGGTTTCTGTGTAGAGTTCCCAGGTTCCAATCCTGACAAGGGTTAGGTTAGGTTATTCACTTGTTTAAATTAACTTTTTGTCTGGAAAACATATTTGTGTTATGCTTAACAAATTCAAGTTTGGTCCTTTGGATATTTGGGAACGATAGTGAGATATTTATTTATATTTTATTTATTTATTATTTATTGTTTTATGATAAACTGGGGCCACATAATTTTTACGCACAGTACTTTAATCTGAAATGGTTCTTTTACAGTATTTCTCTAGAAACTATGTAAAAGAGCTACTTTGTAATTTGTTTAAAGGAATATTAGATTTAAGCATAGCATTATACAAATCGAAATGAAATTGTTTTTGTTAATTTAGAAGTTGAAGCTGTCGATGTTAAAATAGTCTGTTGCCTATTTTTATTTTCCTCATATTTTTTGATGTGCTATATCGTTCAGTTTTTAAATGTTGGGTTACATCGTATTATTTGTTGCAAACTATCAGCAATCGAATGAGAATTAATCTTCACTCATATTTAAACATTTTTAAAGCATGTTTTATTCAAATCTTTAATCGTATTTTTAAGTCAATCTATGTTAAAAAGGAAGTCTTAGAAAAATGACATTTTTAACAGGAAACCAAGACGAAGTTATACTGATTTCGCAAATTATTTTCAGTTTTCGAACGTGTTTCAGTTTTCAGTTCTTTGTGACCCTTTTTCTATCATCAGCGGTTGACTTGTTTTGACATTGTTCAAATAATTACCACCCATATTATGGAAAAATATCTGCTCTATTCGTTTCTGAGGGATCTTCTTTCATTTTTGATAAAAAGACAGAAGTACATCCGTAGTTGTATGACCCTATAGGATTAGTTTCAATCTTAATCGCGGTATGTCGCTGCGATCAAATCTTTTGTTATATATGGTTACCACCTGTATGCACTAGGGTCTCTGTAGCGGTAAAGTAACAACCCATATAAAAGGAGCATATAACATTCGTAAAAATTACCGATGATTGGCTCTGTCTGTTGGACTTTTATGATGTAAGAGGTAACCTATACATATACTGGAAATAAAAATGATTTAAATTAAAATTCACTGCATTATTAGTTTAAAACGCACTAATTTTTCAATTATTCTCTAATTGACAGGTTCCAGGAAGTCGAACTCCTGGTCATCAAGAAAACAACAATTTTTGTTCAATAAATATAAATATAGGCCCTGGCGATTGTGAATGGTTCGCCACACCGGATGCATATTGGGGTGCAATTTGTGCCCTGTGTGAAAAGAATCAAATAAACTACCTCCACGGGTCGTGGTGGCCAGTATTGGAGGATCTTTATAAAGCAAACGTACCGGTGTACCGCTTCTTGCAACGACCTGGAGATTTAGTATGGGTTAACGCTGGATGTGTTCATTGGGTTCAAGCAGTCGGCTGGTGTAATAACATTGCTTGGAACGTTGGCCCCTTGACTGCACGTCAATATCAACTTGCAATAGAAAGATATGAATGGAATAAACTTGAAAGTTTCAAATCCATCGTTCCTATGTTGCATTTGTCGTGGAACTTAGCGAGGAATATTAAAGTTTCTGATCCTAAAATGTTTTCATTAATCAAGTAAGTGCCTCGCATATTTTCATTTCCCTATATGTATACGGAATGTAGTAATTTGAATGTGTGTGCGGACTCGGACACTTGACATGATTATTAGTTTGATTGTTGTGCTGATCATAATCGTGCGAGCATGTTATGTTTGTTTTTGTAGATTAGATATGGAAACATTTAAGTGTTTATGTGTACCTAGGTAGTTCTTTGCTGTTATAACTTTGAAACCGATGATTTTTATTAAAGTGGTGTAAACATTGCATAAATTGTACACGCAAACACACACAATTTTATAGATCTCAACACCGGAGCCCACACTTAAAATATAAAGAGACTATGGCGTGATAACATTCCCCGATATCGTAGATTGCAGAAACATTACGATAAATATATAGCGGAATTTTTATTTAAACATACGTTTTCATATTCAGAGATAATGAATGCATGTATCCACTACAAAATGTTTTTTTTTTTGAAATAAAATAAGAGTTTTCGGATACATTTGGTTTGTATTTTATGAGACCTTCATACAATTGTATTTTTGAAAGACTAACAATATTCGGTTTTAAAAGAACCACCTACGTACACATCAACACAATAAATATTTTCTTATCTAATCTATAAAAACAAACATTACAATATTAAAATAAATCAATAACACACTTACTAACGATGTCGTTATTGGGTTCACACACATTAAAATAATTGCTACAAATTTAGAAGAAGAAAAAAATAGAAATTAGAAGCTCAAAAACACCATGAACGGTTCATTTCCACGCCCTATATACTCTTCATCAGCGTGACAAGCACTACAACATACTGTATTTTTAAGAAAATCGAGCTTGTGCGGACGGATCGTATAATTACCCAAGTTTTTCCATTCTGTATCTGAATTCTATTACTTAAATGAAAAAATTGATACTTATATATTTATAGTAATGTTATAAAAAATGGAGGCTTATACAGGTTTCCTATGCTTCCTATTGACAAACAACGAAGTATGTAAACAAAATGAAATAATTACCTCTACTATAATGATCAAGCTCAAAAATAAGGAAAAAGTAGAAAACGTTAAAAAGGGTATTTTTCATAATAGAAATTTAGCAGAGATAGCCGCAAAAGCTAAGACGAAAACTAAGAATGATGAATCAATTGCAATAATATGTGATTCCAAAAATGATAGTAACAAAATTTTGAGTTAAGCTGAAAAAGATATGTGTGATAAATATGAAGTTAATAAAGTAAAATTAAAAAGATCTAGAATTAAAATAGTTAGTGTAACTGTTAAATATGAAGAAAAAGAATTACTAAAAGCTATTATAAAAAAAAAATGTGAAGACAACGATGATAAGCATTGTAAAGTGACTTACATTCGGGAAAATATTTTTAAAACGGATAAGCAATTAAAATATCTAAAAATAGCAACTTATGCAGCGTTTGTAGAATTAGATCCCTTTACTTTTAGCAAAATTATGGAACATTATTGGTTGAGAAATATGAAATATGTAACACTTTCGGAGATATTGATGATAAAAGATGTCATATATTGTGGATAAATTCGTATTATTTATATTGTGCTGGCGAACATGAATCTTAAGTACTAATACTGTAAAAAATATTCATAAATGTATCAAATGCGTTGAAGCTAATAAAACATATAATTCGAATAATAAAATTGATCATAAGGCTATGACACTAAGGTTTCTGAAAGTTAGAAAACTTGGTTGAAATATCAAAAAATTAAAATAGCTTACTTACAAAAACCAATCTGTACTCTATTTATATGAACTTTTATATTTCGATATCACTTTGCATGATGTACACTACCATCAAATTAATGATGATATCATTGTAAATTAATCAAGATTTGATAACTTCGCTAATTTAAATAAATTTACTTTTAACTATGAAAACTTAATATTCTACGTAAATGTTCATAAGAACTCAGTGCCAATTTTGAAGAACTGCAAGTCTGTAAGCAGATTAATAATTAAATCACTCTACACTACACCGTAAATTTTACACACTACAGTGATACAAAATATACTATAACCACAGCCAAGTGGATGGTGTAATTTTCTACATTAAAGACAGTATAATGGAGGAAGACTGAAGAATATAGAAGACAAGATAATTAGTACATGTGTTAAGATAAGTGATGGTAACATTCTTGAAATTTTCTCACTGTACACATGATTCACCGAAAGCTGAATTTTTAAGTAATCTGCAAGAATTTTTAGAAATAAAGCTGTGTTGCCAGATGTGTCATATCTCACTAATATCAAATATTACAAAAATTTTAGAAACAATATTGTATAATAGAATCTATGACATGCTACACTATCTGACCAGCAAGTTTTGTTAAGCCGAGGGGTTCGACAGAAATAAACCTATTATGGTAAATACAACAAATAAAACAACAACGGTAACGGTAACCTGTTTAGATTTGGCTAAAGCTTTTGACACCGTTGATCTCCAGCTTCATTTACGATTAGTCAAACTTGAACACCTTGCAATAAGAGGAAAAGCTTTAGATTTACTTAAATATCGATTAAAGAAAGGAAAGATTAATGATAAAGAAAAAAATCTGAGAACAATTACAGCTGGTATTCCACAGGGAACAATTCTAGGTCCCCTTCTGTGATCTACTTAATTAATTAATCCATGTGCCGATGACAAAGTAGTAGCTGCTTCGAAAGATACATGGTTTGAAACCCAAGAAAATATGAATGAAAAATTAAAACAGTTTGCTACCTGGCTTGCTATAAATAAATTATCACCTAATTTAGCTAAAACCGCGTGTTATGTTTGGTAATTAGTGTTATAGCGTTACAGAACAGTTAAATATATAATTTTTTTATGGTAGATTTAATAGAGTAATTTAAAATTTATGTCCCAAAAATATGCTTAATTTAGTTGGTGTAATCATAATCAGTCTACAAACAGGGATATGCTCTCTCATTTGATATATTTAACATGATCTCTAGTTGTAAAAGTTAATGAGGTAATTAGTGAGGAACTAACTCTAAATTGTGGCGTTCCACAGGGCTCAATACTTGGCCCACTCTTATACTCATTATTAGTATCATCACTTAAAGTTGCTGGACTCAGTGGCCGCCACTTCACCTTTGCTGACGATACAGCTTTCATCTATGAGGGTCAGGATATAACCCAATTAAATCACTTAATCAACAATGACTTGACCCAATATTATCATTGGTTAATATGTAATAAACTAAAACTTAATTCTGAAAAAACTGTTTACATGGTTTTCAACCAAAAAAACAAAAAAATTAGTGACATGAATATTATTATTAATAACCAAAAAATCAATAAAGTGGAAACCACAAAATACTTGGGTCTTGTTATTGATGAGAAATTAACGTGGGAAAAACACCATGAAAAACTCAACAAAATGATAATCCCCTACATGGGGGCAATCTACAGATGCTCAAAGTATTTAAGTCGGAGTAACAGCTACCAAATTTATTATGCCTATATCCTATCAAATATTCTATACCTCGTTAACATCTGGGGCAGTTGTGGTGCAACTAAACTAAAAAAGATGCAAGCATTACAAAATAAAGCGATCAAGATCCTATTTAAAGAGGACTTCAGAAAAAATACGGAGGATCTATACAATAAGTACAACCTGAAGTCACTAAAACAGTTACTAGAAGTGGAGAGGTGTAAATATATTTTTAAGGTTATTAACGGGAGATTAAAGTGTAATAACTTTCCATCAAAAAACGTAAATCTCCACAATCATCAAACTAGAATCGCAAATAATATCCACGTGTCGACCTGTCGCACTAATAAACAATTAAATAATCCTCTAACACTAGCAATCAAAACTTTTAACTCATTACCTACTGAAGTGAAAAACCTAAAACGATACTCGACCTACATCCAAGCTATTAACAACACTTACAGACAATACATTTAAATATATCATTAATTAAATCATTCAAAATATTCATTAGATTTGATCAATTAATTATATTAATTAAAAATGTTATTCGTTATGTTTCCGTTACCAGCGATTACATTCGCTGCTTAGGAGACTATTTGTGTAATAAATAAATAAATAATGTAAATGTATTATTACTGGTTTTCAATAAATAAATAAATAAAACATATATATACAAACAGACTAAATATTTTTTTTTTCAGAAAATGTTTGTTGAGGACACTACGACAATGTTCTATGATCTTGGAGTTTGTTCGACACAAAGGAGTCGAAGTGAAGTTTCACGGCCGAGGCAAAAATGAAGCATCACATTACTGTGGCCAATGTGAGGTAAGTTATCGGTTAAAATCACTTTTACACTTCGTGTTGCGACGTTACCAAGTCGTGTTCCACTGTTCAGCAGGTTATACGTGGAAAGCTAAGTCGTCAACAAGTCCCTTTCTAAATATTTTTTTTCTCGGAAAACGAATTCCTTTGAATAATATCAATGTTCAAAATTACAAAGATATCGTAATTAAAGTATAAAATATTCATAGATCAGTATGAATACGGTACTTGACACTGTTAATAATGAAGCATTGAAAAATAAGGATACGATAAGAAATCAGAAAATATTAGTTTGTGTTCACAAAAACTTCAGCTTGGTTTATCTTTCCAATACCAAAATTGCAATTTTAAATCCCCGAATTATATATCACAAGGATACAAGTGTAACGTCACTAATCAGCAAAACTGGAAAATTCGGACGGTGTTGTAGAACGTACCAAACAGCTAAACTCCAACGCTAAAACTTAGATAAAAACTTCAGGAGCACTTTTTGATTTTTAAATCTTCTCAAAAGTAAGGTACTCTTAGGAAGGTAGAAGAATAGACATCGGAAGAAATCTATTTCTCACTATTTTGAGTCCCTGAAGAAGGTAAGCTTGTTATAGACAAGTGCTTCGGGCGCTCTTGTCTGGTTTTGACGTTGGGGTTTTAGCTGTTTAGTACGTTCTGTTGCTATTTCAGCAAATACGGAGCTGTTGGGAATGATTTCGTGTTTATCTCGTGATTGTTTTAAATTTGCTAATATTGTCAGCTTTATGAACAACTTTTTGGATATCTTTATTTTACACTCGTATTCTTATCGTTTGGTATCAAATGCCGCCCGTAACGATCAGAATTAATTTATATACAATTTGATACAAAACACAATCCAAACATCGCTTCGGTTGCATTTTGGTTCGCTTCTTTACTCTCTACTACATTAACACGTCACAAGGAAACATGGTCGTCGTTTTTTCACCGCACTTAAAACAGTCGAACTTTTGAATGGTATTTTATACCATAAAGCGATTTCATTTAAAAGAAATAAAAATTATTGTAAACTAATACACTGATATTGATAATTTAAGCCAATAAAAAATTACCACAATCAAATACGTGTTTTGAACCTCAGCTCCGCAAAGCAAATTGAATTTTTTCCACCTATCATGAAAATTATCGGAAACGGATTCTTTGAAGATGGCTACGAATTTCTTTTTGTAACATTTCGCTGTTTTATTTTATTATTGACAACCCCAATAATGAATTTTCAATTATTGTAGTCGGATTTATTTAAAATGTTATTTTACAGATTGAGGTGTTCAATATATTGTTTATACGTGAACAAGAAAAGCGGCATGTAGTTCACTGTCTAGATTGTGCTCGTAAGCAATCGTTTAATTTAGAAGGATTTGTATGTTTAGAAGAGTACAAGATGGAAGAATTGATGGATGTCTATGACAATTTTATTTTGCACTCAATTGTGAGTACTACTGCGGAATCATACCGCCATTTACCATAAAACTGACTTTTCTCAAATTTTCAAAACAAACACCATTAAGGCTGAGTAGTCTGTATTAATCATAAAGATAATTTACCCGAGAAACATTAGCAACAAATGTTATAATTAGTATAAATTAAAACAGTATCCTACAGAATTTTGCTTTTTTTACTAATAAGGAAATACCCCATTGAATTTTTGTATCCCCACTTCGTGATTAATCACCACATAAGATTTTACCTGTCGGGATCTTTTTTTCATGAATAATCGCCTGTGGAATTTAGCCATTTTAAACCTATTTACAAGTAAGGATAAATTCGTATTTCGTCACCGCGGTTAAAAATCTTACTTCAAACGTCATCCAAACTTAGGACTGGCTAAAACAGAAAGTTAAGCGTAAAAATTCTCATTAAAAGTTTGACTTTTTTGCTTTGGCAAAACAAAGCAGTAAACAATTTCACTCAAAGTTAAATATCGCAAACATTATAATATGTACGTTCCTTAATTATCAAACTAGTTTTACCATTGTGGATGTGCATAAATGTTTAATAACTTATTATATATGTATTATTGTAGATGGCAGAATTGCATTTATTAAGGAAATCACGAATAAAAGGCCTCTGAAGGTAAAATTTTATGACGTGACCAAACACGTAGTAACGAAACAAGAACACCCCGAATGATCCATTATAATTTGCAAATTTTATTTTAAGAGTTTCGATTTGTTTCTTCAATTATCATGTAAAACAAAATGTTTTCAAAAATTGTTTGTTCAGCTTTAAACATTTTTGGTATTTTTTGTTCTTTTCACTTTAACGAAAATAATTTTGTTTTAATAAGAAATGACGCCGAGTTGTTTTGTAAATTTGACAAAAGTATTTCTAAGCAATCACTGCCAATTGTAACTGATGTACAAGAGTAAATGTTTAATTTTTTGTTGTTATGGTATGTATTAAATTAACAAATTAGCCGAGTGATATAGTTAAGTAAGGTAAAATGTACATGTAAACTGTAAATAAGGTTGAATAGAGTATGATAGTGTTGGATCGGATGAATAAAATAAAGATTACTAAGAAGCTGATCTCATAGCAGTAAAAGTTTAAGCCTAATAGTGTACATAAGTCGCGAATAATGTTTATTTTGTTTTTCCTTTGTACATCAAACGTTTATTTATCTATTTGATCGTAGTGAATTGAACGATTTTTGTTTAATTTTAAGTCGTTAGCGTTTTTAATCGTCATTAAAATTGTAGCACTGCCAAAAAGTGAGTTGCATTTGTTTTTTTCAGAATTAAGCGATTAATTTATTCAGTGTACTCGATAAGTAAGGCGAATAATTCTCGATAGCAATTTTTTAGAGTGTTACCGAAGTTCTAATGGGTCGATTGTAATAAATGTTTTTCAAGCACTTGCAATCCATTATAAATTGATTACGTTTTTCACATGATTGTAATATATTATGTGTCGAGGGCTGGAAAGTGGTCAATCCAGACTGTTTTTGGCAAAAGTGGCAAGTATGTTGTCTGAAGTGATCACGTTTGAGAGCCCTAACTTTATGCAGTTGTTTTGTAATTTTTACGAAACTGAAGACTTTTGAGCATACTCAGTGAATTTCGCGCATGCGCACAGCGAGAGAATTACATCCCGTTCCATTTGAGGACGGGCTAAAAAGTTTTTTTCAGCTCAATTTTAAAGTAAAAAAGCGAACTTTTCGCGTTAGTAAAACAAAACAATTACTCTTATCTTATATTTGGATACTGTGAACTAAATAACTAAAATAAATTTCAACTTAAATTTTTTATGTAACTGTTGTGTATAAGTATTCATTGTAGTGATGTTTCGTAGTTTTTGCAAATGCTTGGAGGATGGACTTTTTTGTATTAACTGTTGTCTGTGAATAAGAAAAATAACGTAAACATATTTGGCTTAATTCTTTGTCATGATTTTATTAAATTAACTGGTACCTAATTCGAGACTTGGTAAAGTAATTTAAAGAGAGGACTGAAATACGAACAATGATAATAATTTCTAATTGTAAGTAGCAGTAGTGGAGAAGTGTAGCTACGATTGCATTTCTTAGCTATCAGATATTAAAATTTTTGTTTGAATTTAGATTATCTTAAAAATTTAAACTCAGGGGATATTAAGTAATTACCAAGTTTCAGATTGACAAGTATAAAAACGAGTTTATTTATACTGAAAGCTGTTGATAAGTTATTGATGTTTTAGTTTTCTTGTTCACAGTGACAATAGCTATTTGAAGCTACACAAAAGTTACAATGAATTGTTTCTGTAAAATTACATGTTGCCTTTATATCTACACCGTTTGTTTCTTATTTGAGAATAAAAAATTTAGCTTCGAGCAATCGTATTTTCTAAAGGTAACGAGAATTTTGCAAGGCAGGACGACGTATCATTAACCGACCTGTAATGCGTCACTGTCAGTAATTAAACATTATTTCTTACAGTGCCTTCATAAATAACATTAATAGGGAAACAATATTTTTTGCATCTACAAGATCCAATACATCTGAACTAAACTTCTGTGTAAATTTGTAGGAACTCAAGGATTTAATTCATTTGTTTATCTTAATTTGTTTGATGTTTTAATATAGTTCATATGAATATAAGTCTGAGTATTAACTGCAGTTTCATTTCTTTTTTGTATAAATTAAATTGTATTCAGAAATAGCAACTAAAATAAATTAAACTATTACCCATCTTTTTTTGTTTCATTTTATCTACGGATACGAAATAAAAGAGTCAGCTTGTCAAAAGATGAGATACATTCGGGTTAACTAAATGCTATACTTGAAACAGCCGTTAAACGACAGTTTACTAAAATACCATGGGATCCTGTAACGCAAAATAGTGCCTCATCAAACACCTAAAAATTTTTACACCATAATTAATTTGATTGTTTATTGGCCATACACTTACTACATATGATATCCTCTATCTTTTGCAAATTAAATAGAAGCCTCTGACCTTTATTAGTCAAGGTACATATGTTGGTAATTCTTTATTAATTAAGTAATGATATTGTAAGATATATTAATACTACATTCTACATTAATATTTTATACAAGCCAATATGATTAATACAAAGGTGCGTATATTAATGGATGTGGCTATTTATACATACAGTATGTATATGCAATTGGCTATTTATACATACAGTATGTATAAGAAATTGGCTATTTATACATACTGTATGTATAAGAAATTAAAAAAATAAAAAAACCGTCGTAATAATTCTTTGTCTTGAAATACGTTATGGTAGAGGGTGGGTGTATTTACATATACATACCCCACACCCCGTACCCTAACCTAACCAAATACCAAATTAACTATTAAATTATAATTTTGGGGTGTGGGGTATGTACATGCAAACACACCCACCCTCTACCATAACGTATTTCAAGACAAAGAATTATTACGACGGTTTTTTTATTTTTTTAATTTCTTATACATACAGTATGTATAAATAGCCAATTGCATATACATACTGTATGTATAAATAGCCACATCCTATATTAATGAACAATCATGTATCTCGTATCGACACTCTCTCCTGAACCCCTTCTGGCCTAGAGCATTCTTAATTAGTATTTTTTTTTAAATAAAAACGTGATAAAACACCTACTTTTTTGTTCTGTAAATGAATTGGCCTGGCCGATTAATTGAGATTTTTAGTAGTTACCTTAAAAAAAAAAATGAAGTTCACCTTTGTCAGTATTTACATATATTTCTTGAAGGACGGAAATAATTTATTATATGGTAAAATTCGTTTTAATTTAGTAGGACTAGTTTAAAATATGGCAATAGTGGATAGTTTTTCGAATATTTAATAGAAATTTGTAGCACTTGATTTGTAAGAAATTACATTTTGTTGCACCAAATCGTATACAATTACTTTTCGTCGTGATTTATATTTTTCTGAACATTCCGAGAAAAATAAGTAAAAACAATTCAATATTTATAAGTAATTTTTGTTGTTTTTTTTCCGTGAATTATTAAAAATAAAATCTACGTTGAAGGATGACTTTCAATAAGTCACGAGTAGGATGTGTCAAATTAAAAATAACATTTTTCTCTCTACGTCAATACAATACAAGTAGAAGTTGATGAAGCTGGGACCGGTTCCAGATTCCAGGATGCTAGCACCACCATCAAAAGAATTTAGTAGATAATACTTCAAGCACCCCATTTAAAGCGAAACTAAAATTGTTTAATAGCAATCGATAAAGTTTCAGACGCTGATAATTGGTCCGATATAATTAATAATTGATCATGCATGACGAAATAAAAATAACAAAAAGCAGCTATTACGACTGCTCTTCAAACCTTATATTTTGATATATTTTAAGAAGATTGTCATATACAGTTAACCAAAATAGTTCTAGAAGGATTAAAAAATTTACAGACTACATCTACAGAAGGTAACTCACAAATTGAAATAAATGAAGAACTCGAACAATTATTAACTGATTATGATGAATATAGAAAATTAACATTTATGGGATGACACCGTAAAACTATTTTACATGTAGTATCTTATCGTGTATTTTAGGGAGTGATGTGCTCTTGTAAATAAGGACGTCTTGGAAGCTGGAAGGACCAAATAAGCAGAATCGAATAGCATATATCACTTTTTAGTACTGATTTAGTACTAATTTGTACTATTAAAAAAAAATTTGTACCACGTGCCATTACAAAGAAAATAGTGGCGCTGCTAAGTCCATATGGAGCTAGCAGGACCATAAAACAAATAAATAAAAAAACAAACAAGTACATAAATAGCAACAATAGAATTTGTACTAATTTGTATAATAAATTTGTGAACAATATATCCACCAAAAAAGTACCACTTTTTATCAGCAGAATCGAATCGCGTTTTTTGCAATGAATACTTATGGGATGATTTGTACCGCAAAGATATGCAATGGCAGATTTTATACCTTTTGCCTTTCATCGAAAACTACTCCGAAGGGACACTACGCATAAGAGTATAGTACCATTTCTTATCAACAGAATCGAACATCGACCTTTGAAACCACCATTGGCTTTGGTTTTTCAACTCTGCAAATATGATGTTAAATTATGACGTTTTATAAATTATTAAGCGAAATAGATGTTATATATCGAAGTATTTAAGCATATTTTTTACTGATTTTGTAAACATTTGTCTGCATACAAAGTTGTTAGTAGAACTTAGGAATCGATGGTCGGGTCAGTTTATTGCATGGACCCAGTGGCGGCTCGTGACTAATCAATAGGGTGGTGCCAAAATTTTCTTAGGTATAAGACGCGTGAAATACAATTTAAGTAATACGTGTATGTAACTCACCTGTAATAGTCTTTAGCAGAATGTTGAAACGCGTTTTCACTATACATAAATGTCTGATAATAAACTAGCATTATGTCCTCTATCCGATAGTCACTTAAGTTATTAAAAGTCATTTAAATTGATCGATAAACAAAATCCATTCGGCGCTCTTTTTTACTTGCAAAAACATTGATCACCCGCTTATTAAAATTATCGATATTATCGACAGCAATTTTTGATGAGAAACATCATCATTTTATAATGTTCGAATATTATTTTTTTATGGTTCAGTTTTTTGAGTATAGGTACTAATTTATATTTAAAGAAAGTTGATACGCTATTTGTAACCCCCTTCCCCTAAGCAACTTCCTAATTCCCTAGAATTTGGGATATTTATTTAAATGTGGCAACAACGAGAATTACAATTCTCACTCCAACTATATACAAGCGAACCATGAATCACAGCCGTGCCAGTGTAGTGTCTGGCACGGATCCCCGCTTAAATCGCGTACCTCTCGCATCCTCTCTCTCCCCGCAAAGCTCCACAAACTGCGACTGTTTCGTGCCAATTGAATTGTGGCCCAGACTGCTATTGATACACATACACACATAAATATTATTCTTTAAACGAATAGTTTTATACTGTTTGTTTCTGCTTACTGTAAATATTTACTGAATGTAAGTAGATAATGGATTGTTTCGGAAAATATAATCCAAGAAAAAGACAAAGAAGTATAGATATGTTATTATCTCAATTTTAAGCTTAAAAAAAAATAATTTTTACATTTTGTATGGTAGTGCCATGGCACCTTGGCACTTATAGAGCAGCCGCCACTGCATGGACCTGACAATTTCTCTTTTATTCGTAGAATAGGTTTTTTGTTCCATCCACATTTTTACCCTCGTCCCTCCAACCCCTACAATAAATAAGTATGAACACTTTCAAAAAGGACACCCAGTCCAGTCATCTGAGCTCATCTGATCTACTACATTTTACACTCAGGAAAAGTTACAAAAGAACAGTTCTTCGACTGATCTGCTACATCACTCACAGACTCCGATATTCCACCCACCAGTGGCAAGGAAGAGAGAGTCTTGCGTGAATTAGCACTCAGTTCTTCAACTGATCTTCCACACCACACACAGACACCGATATTCCATCCACCAGTGGCAAGGAAGAGGGAGTCTAGTGAAAGTTATCAGTTAATAAGTGCATAGTGCGCATCACCAACAACAAAATTCCCAAAATGGACTCACCAGACATAGGCCAAGAAGATCTTATCACGAAGATAACCAGACTTGAAGACACCCTTTCAAAATACGAGAAGGCGCTATAATTCATGCAGGAAGAAAACTCCAACCTCAAAAAAACTCCTAGAAAATCAACAAAAAGACAACACATCCAACAAACCCAAAAGGCTAAAAACCAACACACCACCACTACCGCCACCAACGACAACAACATTAGAAGACCAACAGATGGAACTCACCAACGATCATCAACCTCCACCACCACCTTCGTTAAAACGCAAGAAGCCCAACCAAAACTCTCTCTTAACACAGTTTTAGAAAGGCATCATAGAAACCAGCAACAGATATGAAATCTTGTCAGAAGAAACAAATGACCCGCCCCTACCAGAAAACGATGAACAGCAACAAACCCCCCCCCCAGTGGTCCTTAGAGAACCCCAAAAATGGAACAACATATCCTCATTATTTATCCAGAAGAACATACAATACTCAAGAGCAAAGGCCAGTAAAGATGGAATCAACATCTACCCAACCGGCGAACTCAACTTCAGAGCAATGACCAAAATATTCGACGAAAACCAAATACAATACCGCACCTATTACAATTGAAGAAATCGCTAAAGATCTCCACCAACAGGGCTATCCTGAAATTAAAGCAGCTAGAATGACAAATCGAAACGATCAAGAAATACCACTAGTTAAAATAGAGATAGACAGAATCCACAAGTCAATCTACAACCTCAAACAATGCTGTAATCTCGACGTCACCATCGAAAGTCTCTACAGAAAACAAACCTCAGGTCAATGCCACCGCTGAATATAAATGCCTAAAGTGCGCAAGCAATCACTCCACCCATCTATGTACCAAGCCACGAACCACATCAGCAAAATGTGCCAACTGCAACGGACAACATCCTGCCAACTTCAGGGGCTGTCCTGAAAACCTAAATAGTAAAACTGATGAGTCAGTAAAACCGAAATAAACTGCATCATAAAGCCAAATCACAAAAGGAGACCACAACAAGATCAACACCACCAATAATCAAGACCTACCCAAAATCATCGGTGATATGTTCATCCAATTCTGCTAACTGAATCCAACTCCAGAACAAACCACAAAATTCTTCAACACCACTAAACTACTAATACAACAACCCAATCTATGAAGTACATCCAAAAGAGAATACCAAGGAGCCTTAAAATCGCATACTGGAATGCCCAATCACTTCCAGGAAAAATTAATCAACTAAAACACCTCGTTATTACACACAACATCGACATCATGGGAATCGGTGAAACATTCCTCAAACCTGCACAGTACCCGCGCATCCCCAACTACAGGTTGTATAAGAACGATCGAACACGCAGGTAGAGGCACGGCTCTATATATCAAGAACTCTCTGGAACACTCTCCTCTTCCCCCAACACCAAAGGAAAACATCATAGAAGCAATAGGCGTCCAGCTCGAAATTAAAAACATCGGCACAACTCAAATATACAGCATCTACTACCCACCGATTAAGCCCAATCAACCTCCACTATACGTGAATGAAATAAACAACCTACTAAACAATAATACCTCCAAGATCCTAATAGACGATCTAAACGCAAAAAACCACGAATGGCACTGTAAAACAGAAAACACAAGAGGAAGACACCTAAAACAATATGCCGAACAGAAACAAATATTAATCATAGCCCCAACGGAACCCACTCACTACCACATCCCCACCAAAACATCTGACATCCTGGACATCGCCATAGTACAAAACATTCCACAACAGTTTGAAATTTTCTCCATAGAAGAAAACGCCCTAAGATCGTGTTAGTGCAAATTATGGAGATGTGGCAAACCTGCTTTTATACCATATCTGTTTGCTTCTATGGTATTCTGTAAGGGCATTGCGCGCCTTTTTTGTCTAAAGAGAGAGGTTAAGCGTCATGTTATGTGTGTGGTTGTAATAGCGTGTATGAAACGTTTACTTTTTACTTTCTGCCTTTTTGTTTGTGTAATATGTATTAAAATGGTATTAAATTTGTTTTCAAGTACACTGTAGTGTTTTTGTATAACAGATCGGACCACAACCCAATCATTCTTCATATCGGTTCTGACCAGGAAAAGGACCTAATACAAATTCAAAAAAGCTTAATGAAGTCGAAGAATCACATAACACATTATACTTTCTCGCCAGAAGTCTAAAAAAGAAAAACAGAGACATAGGCCCACTAAAAACAGAAAACAACTCAGTAGCTATAACCGATTAGGAAAAAGCAGAACTAGCAAAACACCTAAAAGCACAATTCAAACCTAACCCAATAAACACAACCCTACAGAATATAAACTACGAAGCCCACATCAACCACCTAGTGCAACAAATCTTAAACGAGCCAACCTTGGACCCACATATAACAGTCAACTCAGAAGAAATCGCAGAATACATCAAAAGAAAAAGTAACAGGAAAGAACAGGACCGGACGCCATCACAATAAAAAGGAATTGACATCATTACAAACTTATGCAACGCCGTACTGAATCTTCAACACTTTCCCAAAACATGGAAAACCTCTGAAATATTAATGATTCCAAAACCTGGAAAGCCACCTGATAACCCAGGAAGCTATCGACTCATCAGCTTGTTAAAAACTATTAGTAAAACAATAGAAACAATCATACTCAAACATCTCAAATTCGAAATAGAGGAGAAAAACATCCTTCCTGACCACCAATTTGTATTCAGGACAAATCACTCAACAAACCACCAATTAACCAGAGTCGCCACTTACATCTCAACCGGCCTCAACAAGGGTAGAACTACCACAGCGATCATGCTCGATATCGAGAAAGCGTTTGATAAGGTGTGGATCGAAGGGCTCATCCTTAAACTAAACATGCTTAAAATCTCCAAAAGATTAATTAAAACTCTCGACTCGTATCTAACGGATCGCCAATTTTCAATAAAAATTGACAACACCAGATCAAGCCCAATATCACCAGCAGCCGGTGTCCCACAAGGGACAGAAGCAGACACACAGTCAGCAGATTAAACATATACCTCTCCGAACTCGAGAAGTGGCTTGACGCCTATAGAATAAAGACAAACGAAACAAAAACAGATGCTATCTGTTTTAATAGAAAACATAGAACTCCAAACAACGACATTTTATTCAAAGGCACCAAAATCCAACTCACAAACTACATCAAATATCTCGGAATCACCCTGGACAGAAACCTAAACTACTCAAAACAGATCCTTAACACAAAGAGAAAAGGACACGCCGCCTTCAAACTCCTCTACCCTTTGCTGTGTAAAAGCAGCAAATTGAGCAACAACATCAAAATTAAAATATACAAAGTATACATCCGCTCAATAATCACATACGGCTCCATCGTCTGGAATCACGCAAAGGCCACAAGAATGCTCTGCTGCCTGCAGAATAAAATAGTCAGGACAGCATTATGTGCAAAGTTCCCTCTAAGCTGCGCGGCAGCGCGGCTACGCACCAATGAATTCTATACTAATCGTAACTGGAAGGGCCACGACCGTTGGCTGAGGTAGCGCCGAGTGTGTCAGGAGCAAGTGAAACAAGGATGGCCTGATGTTACGGTAACCTGTCTTTGTCATACTCATGACAGGCTTGCAAACAAGTTGAATTTATCAACGGTTCGGGGCACAAATTACCAAATAATTACAATAAAATTCCTTTCAGGTAGTTTAGGCGTTTATGTGCTTTTCAAAACCAACAATTTTACTATGATTTTACTGAAGATTTACATTTAATCTGCTCTGGTATGCTCTTAATTTCGTTTCGTTTGTCGTGTGTTGTTGTGTTGTTTAAATAGTTTCGCTTTGATTGTTGTGTGTTTAAAAACTAAATTGTGTTTGTGTAATTTATTGTATTGTTAGTTGTAGTTAATATTCATAGTTTTAATTAAGAACAACAATGGTGATATTGTGTAGCATTTGGATGTAAGAACGAGCAAGATAAACGGAAAATATCTTTTCATGGGTGTCAAATAAATCTTACAGAAGTCAATAAAATGAAAGAGTAAATAATTAGCAATAATATTAACGGCAGATTCATTTGTTGCAGTTTTCCATTTAAGAGACCAGAAATTCTGCAGTCATGGATAAAGGCTGTTCGCAGGGAGAATTGGGCTTCATCTAAAACAAGCAAACTTTGTGGAGAGCATTTTGTACAAAGTGACTATATAAAAATTAATCCCGGATGTACTGCTAGAAGATTAAAACCAACTGCTGTGCCTAGCAAATATAACCCTTTTAAAGCCTAATCACCCTGTAACTGAAGAATTTATAGGTGAAGACTGTCATGAAATTCAAATCATCCCAAAAGTGCTTACTATATACTTAAAATGCCGCATGTTTCACCATGCTAAATTAATAAATTTAGAATTATATGGTAAAAGTGACACAGTTAGGCAAAAAATGACAAAGTTGGTTTTACAGTGAACCCCCGGTAATCCGGCCCGTCTAATCCGGCACCCCCTGCTATGACCCCCTGTAATCCGACATGGTCTATTACTAAATTTGACATAATTAATGAAGTATGATTTGTACTTCAGAGTACATATATATAATATGTATGTATAAAGAATCTTATCATTGGATCTGTAATTTGTCGGATTACAAGGTACTCTTTTGTAAAAAAATTCGGACTATAGGGAGTCTTAGGCAGTACTCTATAATCCGACAAATTCGATAATTCGACACTGACCTGCTAAATGTTTGTCGGACTACCGGGGGTCCACTGTATTTCAAAATTGTTAGATTTATTTATTTATTTTTTTTTGTAAATATCCAAAGTATTAAAAACATGTATTTCTAATTTTGTTTTTATTTTAATTATTATTTTATTATTTCACCCAACTAACTTAAATCATTTTGTGTATCATGATTGCATTATTTCCTTTTTTTCTATATAACTATTTAAAATAATCACGGATAGGTACAAAATAAATTAAACATTAATAAACTATTTGAAAGAAAGTACGATCCTTCCATTATCTATCATTGGTTAGAAAGAGATAGATATCCGTAACTATCGCGGGTTGCCTATGCAACTGTTTTGCCTCACTGGTTGTTCAATGCGCCACCGTTCCAGTTACGATTAGTATACCTACAATTCATTGCCGCGCACTAACTTTTTGAAAGTTGCACGGCCATTTTTCTATTTTTTAATCATATTATGAAATAATTGTAACTAAAAGACAAAAATCCAAATTTCACAAAAAAACAGTTGAAATATTTTGAAATATGTCTGACATTTAAAAAAGATTGATGATGATAATACGTCCAAATGTTACAAGAGGGTTGTAAAGATCTCGTGCAACGGGATTCTGAATTCTGCAAAATTTTTGTTTTGAGAGAGAGCGGTCAGTTACCACATAGTCGCCTATGTTAAAGAGCATTGCTTGTAAGTAGTATAGATTCGCCGGTTCTATGACACTGAGGAGGAGGAGGGAAGTCGTTAACTTCGAACGAGTTCAAACTTGTTGAGTTTGTGTCAATGACCTTAGTTGGAGTACTGAACTTTTTCATTGAACGAGCGTGAGACTGCCCGATAATCATTTTAGTTTCATGTGAGGCATTGGCCGGTTATTAGGTCATACAGCACGTACCTATATAAACAACAAGGCTATTTAGAAAAGCGGATGAGAACGTTGTTGATCGATTAGGAGGTTCGTTACCGAAAATTTGATTATTAAACTATTATTTCGTCGAATGGTTGTGGGGAGGGTAAAGTATCACGGGTCGGCTCTATGCAGTAATGTGAATGGGGGCTGGAGTATTTAGAGGCGACAACCTTTACCTTCTTACTAAAGCCGGTGTAGTCAGCTGAAGAAAGGTGTTCATTGTAAGTAAACATGGTTGTTGTAATTCTTCCGCCGGGAAATAAATTTAAGGTATTAAGTGTTTACGAAATAATTCAGTTGGGGGATGTACTTAAGCAAACACAGAATTTAGAAGAATCGCTACATATTTTGGAATCGTATTGGATGCGAGCAACTGATGTGTTTGATATGGATCTCATTAGTTTGGCTGCTGCACCCATGACGGAATTTTTGACACATCGCTTAGAAGAACGGAAACGTCATCAGTTAGCCAAAAAAATTCAAGAAGAAAGGACGAAACAAGAGAAAATACTTCAAAAGAGGGAATCGACTATAAAACAAAACTACGAAGAATGTCGTTTGTCAATAAAGGTGCAGAAGGAAGAAGTTAATAAGCATTTAACGTTGGCACTAAACGACAAGAAGGGTAAAAAGCGAGCAGCTCCTGCCGAAAGTGGGGCGGAATTGGATTTTGCTCGAAGTAAGGATAACGTCAAACGAAGGCTTACGAAAAAAACATTAAAACAATGTGCTACACAAAGCGTTACTTCCTTACCAAACCTTAAGAAAAATGCTAATGAAATAAGTAGAGGGGAATGCGTAACGGAAACAACTCAAGATATATTAGAGGAATTTCTTAAACCAGTACAGAAGCCGCTCTCAAAAGCCTTCACGTAAAACGTTCAAGGAGATAAGGAATGGGAAGAGATGTTTCAAGCAATGAAAGGGCAGAAAGCAAGTCAGCAGCAGCTAAATGAAGTAATTATGCTGGATGGCGATGATGACATTTTTAATAGCATAGTTTTAAACAATCGTTAGTTGAAGACCTTGTAATATACGCATAGTGTGATGCAGAATGCTGTAGTTTAAGCGATTTACCAAAAGACAATCCTATTATTTTAAAATCTAATCTTACTGAACAATTGTGTAAACAAAACCCTGTGAAAAAATTAAAGATATTTATCGATCAACGGTAATTTGTAAATATATATTTAAATATTTAAACTCTGGTTTATATAAAGTGCAGCAATTCCATTTTAGAATCAAACAGGTTTATACAGAAACTAAAACATGTCAAATTAAATAAAAAATATTTAGATTTCTTGTTGATAAACTAAAACGAGTTTCATTGAATTAATTTTTTTTATTAAATACTACAACTATACAAAATATATACCTGACCTGACCTGACCTACCTGACCCAACCTAAACTAACCTAGCCTAACGATCTGCAAATAGGGATTGGCGGAAGGGGGGAGGGGGGAATGAGTAACGAAAGCAGCAGGCTGCGATTATTGGGTGGAGGATGTGGTGAAAGGTCAAGTTAAGGTTATGAACCTATTAACCTTCCAATTGAATTCAAGCGTAAATGCTAGGAAAGAGAGGGGGAGTAGGAGGAGTGAGGCTGAAGGTTATTGAGAAGGGATACACTACTTTTGTATATAAGTTAACGCAGCTACCAGCGTCAATACGTTCGTTTCTACGTTTCACATAAATTAACCATCTTCAACACGTTTCCATCATGAGTAGTAACCAGTATCCATCAATACATTTCACCGGGCTATTTACGTCCATCGCGGCGCGAATAATATATAATATGTTAAATTTTGAAATCGAATCAGTGACTTTTCTCGATTTTATGACCGGTATTCGAATGGTTTTTAACAAAAATGTGCCTATTGAATGTATACATTATGTTAAGTGTCAGTTCATCATGATTGGTATGTTTGAAGCTAACGCTATACGAGTAGAAATGGTTGATGATTCCCAAATATAATCTACAAATTTTTATGCTCAATTTATTTTGCTCGACTAATAACCAACCTTCGCGCTGAGCATCATAGGTAATGCCCTAGACGATTTAATTTTTTTAAAGTTTGCAATTAAAACGGTAACTCTGCTTCATTATTTTGGTATAAATTCGTCTAATTTGTAATAAATTCTACATTAAATTGAGAATTTTGTGTTATGTAGTTCGCTATTGTAAAGTGCATGCAGTGCAACTTTTACCCATTTACTTAGCAGTAACTGAAGTGTTTGTTATCATGGTCTACCAATGTAATCAGTGTCAGAAGAGTTTCACTAGGATAGATAATCTTCGAAGGCATCAAAAGCATTCCTGCAGAATTTCCAATATCCCGAACGCGGTTGGTGAGCCTAATAGAAAAATACGTAAAGCAGACGGTGCAGCCTTTAAAAGTGATGCGCAAGCAAGTACGTCGGACGCTAAGTTCTGCAAGGAGTGTAATGTTTTTGTACCAAAGCATGCCCAGCAGGGGCATTCCCGATCCCTGCAGCATAAAAGTAAATGCGCTGTCAACGTATGCGATGGAGTTCAAACTATAAGATCAGCATTTCGACAAAAAGATTCGACGTTTAGAATATGGCCGAAACAAAATTATATCGACTACGATGATTTTTTTATGGAGATTAAAGAAAAAGTTTTCGACCTTCTGAATAGCCAAATTCAAAAACTTAAAAGTGTCAAAATCTGCATGGAACTGTTTGCTCTTTTTATTCATGCTCGAACTGAAGAAATTGATTTAAAATCGTTTAATAGTCCAAATGCTGTTCTGTCGGAGTCATCCGATCTTTTGGCCGACTACGAGAATTTCATCGATATTTTGAAAACTAAAGCAGTGGAATTCCAAGAGAGAGATTCCGGTAAGATTATATTATATATTATATTATATTATATTAAATACCTCGAATCATATGCTCACATTTTTTAAGCTAAAGTAGCAAAGAATTATTTTTCTTAATTGTTATTAAATTAATGGTAGTAATAATTTATTTTGCAGGATGGGCCCTTGTCAGTATTGAGTTTCTCGAAATAAACTACGGGAAGTTCAATCCTATGCGGGCAAACTCCTTCATTCCATTACCTAGATTTATCGCACTGAAGAAAGCTGTAGTGAATATTAAGAACAGCGATGACCACTGCTTTGCGTGGTCCATAGTTTCAGCTCTCTACCTGCCTTCAGGAAACCCTGCTAGAACATCATCTTATCCCCATTATTCAAGAGTGCTTAAACTGCAAGGTATCGATTTTCCAGTTAAACTTAAACAAATTTCTTTATTTGAAGAACTTAATAACGTTTCTTTAAACGTATACGGGTTGGAAAACTCTTTTTCTAACGGTAAATACTCAACAGAAATTGTTGGGCCTTTGTATTATACAAAAAATAGGAAACAGGTGCATATTAATTTATTAATCATAAGCGATCTTGCTGGTAATCAGCATTACGCCTGGATAAAAAATTTCTCCCGTTTGATTTCAACCCAGATTAATAAAACCAATCATAAAAAATATTTTTGTGACGGATGTCTTCAATATTTTTCGAACAGTCGAAGTCTTTTAGAACATCAAGCTAGAGATTGTAATCACATTGTAACAGTCACCCCTTCAGCAAATTTAAAAACTGATGTTAATGGCAGTTTAGTTCCTGAAAATATTTTAAAATTCGAAAATTTTTCAAAACAAATCGATTTACCCTTTGTTATTTATGCAGATTTTGAGTGCATTTTGAAACCAATTTTAACATGTCTTACCGAGAGCCGAGGCAAACCTTTCACTGTGGATACGTGTTATACCCTATTCCTTCGGTTATTACTTGAAATGCAACTTTGATGATTCCTTATCGAAATTAAATATTTACAGAGGTGAAAATTGTGTACAAAAATTTGTGAACGATTTAGAAGTGTTAACCATAGATATATATCATCATTATTTAAAGTTAACTCTACCTATCGAACGACTAAGTAAAGAACAAGAAATTCAGTTCCAAAATTGCAGGCAATGCCATATTTGTTGTAATGAAATTTCGGAAAGTGATGAGAAAGTGAGAGATCATTGTCATTTAATAGGTCATTTTAGGGGTGCTGCCCATTCTATTTGTAATTTAAATTATCAGCTCCCGAATTTTATACCAGTAATTTTTTATAATCTAAGTGGGTATGATGCGCATGTTTTCTTTAAGACGCTTTGCACATTAGAAAGCAAAATAGATGTGATAGCCTTAAATAAAGAAAAGTACATCACTTTTTCTAAAAGCATACATGTTGAAAACAAAACTGAAAACGGTAAAATAAAAAAAAAATTCTTAAAATTGCGATTTATTGATTCTTTTAGATTTTTGGAGTGCTCTTTAGAATCATTAGCCTCGAAAATGAGCGAGTGATCTAGTATCTGTAAGACGATTTTTTCCCAAACAAGATGAATTTCAATTTCCTTATTCTTACTTGGATTCGTTTGAAAAATTATTAGAAACAAAACTGCCAAATAAAGAAATGTTTTTTGATGATTTAACAAAAACTAATATTAATTCAATGCAATATAAGCATGCGCAAACAGTATGGGAGAAATTTAAATGTCAAACATTGGGAGAATATTCGGATCTATATTTGAAAACAGATTTATTGTTACTAGCAGACATTTTTGAGAATTTTCGCAAAATCTGTCATAAAACCTACAAGCTAGATCCCTGTCAATATATAATAGCGCCATCTTTATCATGGGACAGTTTTTTACGTTACACAAATGCGCAACTTGAGCTTCTTACCGATATTTCAATGCTTCATTATTTTAAAAAAGGGATAAGAGGTGGTATATGTCAGTGTATAGAAAGAAAGCATATTGCTAATAATAAATACTTATCTGACTATAATCCCAATGAAAGATCGTCTTTTATAATGTATTTTGACGCTACAAATTTATACGGGTATGCTATGAGTAAGAAACTTCCAATTTCTGAATTCGAGTGGCTTACAGAATCCGAAATAAGCGTATTTCATTTAGATAATATTCGAACGGAATCACCTTTTGGCTATATTTTAGAAGTTGATATTCATTATCCGAATTCATTACAAGAGTTTCATTATACCTCCTAGCAGCAAAACCAAACAAACCAAACTAATTACAACCTTAAATCATAAAGAAAAGTATGTAAGCCACTATCTTAATTTGAAACAGGGTATGAGGCATGGTTTAAAAATCGCCAAAATCCACAGAGTGCTAAAATTTAAACAAGAAGCGTTCATGAAGCCTTATATTCAGCTAAATACCGAAATGAGAAATAAATCAACAGTAAAATTGGATAAAAATTTCTTCAAAAAAATGGTTAATTCAATTTTTGGAAAGACGCTGGAAAATGTTAACAAAAGAAGTGATATACGAATTTCTACGGGGTGGGAAAATGTTGGTTAAAGTTTGGGAGCTGAAACGTTAATCGCGCGACCGAATTTCAAAAACTATAGCATTTTCTCAGAAAATTGTGTTGCAATTCAAATAGAAAAAGTTAAAGTTGTTTATAATAAGCCGATTTATCTCGGTTTCTCCATTTTAGAATTATCAAAAACTGTTCTATCTCTTTTATAAATGGATACTGATTCTTTAGTTTTAAAAATCTATCATGATGATTTCTACGGTGAAATAAAAAAACACCTGCAAAAATTTGATACTTCCAATTATCCGGAAGGTAATATTTACGACATTCCTAAAACTGAATCAATTGTTGGTAAAATGAAAGATGAATTCGCTGGCGTTCCTATTAAAAGCTTTTATGGTACTGGCGCAAAAGCGTATTGTGTTAAATTGGACGATTCAACAATTATAAAGAAAGCAAATGGTGTGACACGTTCCGTGATTCAAAACCGCCTAGATTAAAAACACTATGTTTCCGTTGTAAGTGAGCAAAAGCAGATAATGGAGCAAATGTCAGTTTTTACTTCTCGATTGCATCAAATGTATAGCCAATTAAAATATAAGGTAGCTTTAAGCCCTAGCGAAGATAAGCGTTTCATAATTCCAGGCACTACTAAAACTTTAGCTTGGGGTCATGACGACATCCCTAAAATAATTTCATTACATAAAGCTATTGAATATGGCAATGAACTAATTAACAAAGAAGAAGAGGAAGAATTATTGGTTTCGCAATTAAATAATCTTTTTGAAAGTAATAATGTTTCTGAAGAATATTTAAATGAAGTTTATTTTCTATTAACTGATACCGAATTATAAACTGGTTTAAGTGGTATTTATGTCTTACATTTTTTATTTTACTTCTTTCATTATTGTTAATATTAATATTTTATTACCATTAGTATGTTGATATTTACTTGTTACCATTGTAAACTGATTGTAAAATAAAATGAAAATTAAAAATGTAAAAGCTACTTAATAGAAGGAATATGATTATTAAATGGATACTAAACTAAAAGCGTCTTTTATCTCTGAGCAGAGAGGGGTGATGTAGAATATAAAAAGCAGCTCATATGTTTAACAATCAGTATACTTGAGGATGTCATCATGCGCATCAAAACAGCTATAATAGTTTTATCGTATTTTTTCAATAACACGTTATATATTTCACGACCGGAAAATAGTAATGGTGATATAGCCTACGCTTGTGTTAAATTTGAAAATGAGTTTAAGGGTTTTTGTGAGTGGCCGAAAGAGTGGATTCGTTTAATTTTAATACCAGTCAACAACAGCAACGTATTTGTTTTAAACATAACACGCCAAATGAGTTCGGTGAAAGTGAGATGGCTGTCGGCAACTGAAATATTGGAAAATAATACTCCAGGATACGTATGGGATTCAATGCTATTCCTTCAAGTTGTATCGTGCATAAGTTTGGTTGTATTTCTATGCATATTTATTTCAATTATGGCTTATTTGGTGTATATAAGTAGACGCTGGTGTTGCTAATAAAATTTAGCACTTTATCATTTTTTACCGAGCTGTTTTATTTATTTATTTATAATAAATACATTACATTAAAGAGTGCAGTAATTTCAAAGTGTGCGTGTAGTCTTCAACTTTGATGGAAGGCCACTTTGCCGAATCAGGCCCTGTTTGCCATCCAGCTCGCTCTCCCCTTCGCGCTTTGAATAAATTTCCAAGAATCCGCTGATAAACTGCTTTTTGTTTTCCAGCTTGAAGCGGGTTGTAGTTATAGACCAAGTTGTATACTTTCATTAGATGTATAACATTTGATAAAATATAAAATATGGGGTTGAACGTAGTAAGATGTTTCCAATATGATATCTTCTAAGCAGCATTTCATATTTTTGTAGTTTTTTGCAACATTTCTGAAAAGAAATTGATCACAACTTGTTACGTTGTTGTTTGTGAGAAGCTCTTGAACAAAGAATATATCATTCCGGCAGACAACATCTTTTGTATAAATAATGATAGTCATAACATCAAAAACAGTTAAATATTGTTTTTTAGCTGCTTGTTCCACAAATTTTGATATAAAGTCATCACATAATAGCTGTCTATGAAAAAGCAAACTGAGCAAAGGCAGAGGTGGGTCTACTCCTTCAGTTATCCAAGTAAATGCTTCGAACGGTACTTGAAATCCCAAACGTATAAATACATCTTTTGCATCAGCTTCGTTGCTGTTGCGGAGCACATTTCTCAGATGCCTTTTCAAGATATCTGTTTTGTAACACTTTTGTAACACTCGTATGAGATAGGATCCATTTAGTTAAATGAATGCTTCGGCTTCTGAATCGCTTTTATCACTGTTATCAGAGCAGTCAATATCGGGGTTGAAATAATAGCCGCAGATTTCAATATGGTCGCACTCAAACACGTTAAACTTTTCACAGATTTGTTTAAACTCTTTAGCTTCGATTGTTTTGTACTTTACAAGAGTATAATTTTTGTAAATTTTCACCACGATGCAATAAGAGCTTACCATGTTTACAGGGTGCAAGAATGTTTGTTATAACTGCAATGTAAGAGCATGCGCTGTAATATTATCGAAGAGCTTCTCCCCTCTACAGTTTACGAGAGGGGAGAAGCCTTAGCATAAAAGCACGGAGCAAGCATCCTTTGGTGGTAGTAGTAGTAGTATCACCTATCCTGAATAATAGTACTATCGTTAATATTGGTATGGATAGTTTTGTAAAAACACTCAACCAAATCGGTATCGGTTTTGAGGAAAAGGAAACGCTTTCAATAAAATCGTTAAACATTGGAGAAATGTATTCAGTTCAGCGTGTGAAAATTGTGCACACTCAGTGGGGGTCACGACTTTTAACAGATTTAAAAGACTTCGTCGTGTTCCTACCTCGTCGGTATGCTGATGCGCTTACTGATTCGCAAGTAGAAGAAATTAACAAAGAACTCCGTCAACATTCTCAAGCAGCATTTATTCGCGTAAAGGGGTTTGTTGGAAAGGCTGCAGACATAGAATTTATCAAGGATGAGCTATCCGCAGTACCTGAACTCGCTGCATATGTTTCATCAAAAGTTGGATAAACTGGATGAAGATGCAGAGCTCTTATATATTCGGCAGACTTTATCAAATACTGATTTAACTGATAGTGTTGAGATAAATGATAGTAATTTAAATTCTCTTAAACGTATTTTTAGTAGAATTAAGATTTTGAGAGGAATGTTCCCCTCTTTAAACTACGTTAAAATGAAATGTGACTACAGAAATAAATAAAACCCTTTAATGTAAATGTGTATTTTTATTAAAAAAATCATTAATATTTACAAAATAACATTTGTATTAGAAATCCAACTATTATGACTTATCAAATCCAAGCCATTTAACAAAAACCTTGTTACCTTTTCTGCGCAATACCTTTTCGATTAAATAAACATTTGGATGTTTCACTGTTTGTAGCTCCTTATCGTAAAATCCTCCTTTTATCTCGTTACCTGCTAAGTCCTGCAGATAATACATTAATGGATTGGAAAATTTAATTTTTGAAACCTTAAAAACTTCAGTAGACCAATTTGGGGTGTAGCCTTTTGCGAAAATCTCACGATGTTTGCTAATTCTTACAAAATCTCCAACAGAAAATTTCTTTTTTTTTAAATCAACCGTTTTAATATGGGAATAAGCTGTATTTAATAAATGCTTCTCACTAGCTCTTTTCACCGCACTTGGTTTCATGCCGATAGTTCTATGCATCGTATTATTATAAACATGAACCAATTGAGGTAGTAAGTCTAACCACTTATACGTTCCTTGCAAACTAAACTTTTTCCACATCATACCTTTTAATGTTCTATTGGCTCGTTCTACTATAGAAGCCTTCTTACTGCTATAGGTCGAATAATGATTAATAAAATACTTTTTCATTAAATTTTGAAACCATTTATTATAAAACTCTTTCCCCATATCGGTTTGCAGATTTGCCGGTATGCGATTACTTTTCCGAACTATTTCTTCAAACGCTTTCGAAACATTCTCTTCATTTTTCCGTAATACCGGCAACGCCCATACAAATTTAGAAAATGCGTCTATTACTACAAGAATATATCGATACCCTTTATTTTCTTTTGCGTAGGGTAACATTTCCACTAGATCAGCTTGAAACAGATCATTCAAGCCTTTAACAATTGTTCTTCGTCTAGTAAAATTTTTTCGAGCAGGTTTGTGTAATTCAGATACCACTTCTTCCTTAATAGTGCTTGCAGTTTTCTCAGTTTTTCTCATTTTCACCATTATAAATTGCCAGTTGTAGTAGGGGTGGTTGTTGTGGAGATGGCTGAGGTAGGTGATTCGCTCGAAGAAGACGGTTTGATTATTACAGAATTCTTCTCTAAACCAATATGCTTGAAGATTGCATCAATGTACAAATTATTTATACGAATATTTGCGTTAAGTGAATCAGCGTTAGACTTGAGAGAGTTTAGTAACGCTAATACTTCGTTTCGAAGACTCACGTTTTTTATCCCCTGCAGCCATTGCATCCCTTTTAACTTTTTCACATTCTATTCTAATCTGCTCCTTAGTTACTACGTCTTTATTGTCCACGTATGCTTTTGTTGCAGCATGCCAAGAAGCTGTAGGTAGTGCTAAACGAGTTACACGTTTGTTATCAAAATCAAAAAAAATAGTTAATTTTTTTAATGTCCTCAGTTGTCGCTAACGTATCTAATAATGCATCTGGGTATGTTTTTGTAACAACCTCATCTTCATCCCCCTCATTAACTCGAGCTAATGCCTTTCGTTCAGCGTCATAATCTACTACGAACCTTCGTTTAACTGCCGCTGGCAATGCTCGACCGAATTTATCGACAACCATATTACAACTAAGTGTGGATATGTATTATTTACTCTATTATACCACACTCTCGAAGTTCTTCAACAATGAATGCGATTTCATTAGCATGATTACTATTACCAGCAGTTTGTGATGAAATGAGTAATTTTAAACGATCACATAATTCGTTGACATCATTAAAATAAACATATTCTATGGGTTTCTTATTTAAATACATCCATACACCTCGACCCGATGGGTTTCTAATCGGAGTCGAGGTAACGGTAGCGGAGGTTACGGCTGTGGATGGAAATAGAGGTCCAGTCATGAGTTTCTTGATTAAACGATATTTTTTTTCTTTGTTTCCAGCTATTGGGGCGGTGCTCCTGTAGCCAATTTTATGAGCATTAGTTCTGTAAACTATATCTTCATACTTTGCCAAATCGGATTCTTTGTAATCTATAGGTTTTTTTTTTAAACAAAAGCTCTAACAATCCGTGAGTTATTGTATAACGCATAGTTTTGACGGTTAATTTATCAGCCGCAAACTTTATTTCAGAATCTCCGATGAAATACTTATTTTTATCCGGATTAAATCTTACGCCGTATTGGTTATCAAAAATTCCTTTAGTATCATGATTCAGAGCTGTTAAGTAAGTTTGAGGGTTATCTAATCGAACGAGCTCCATTATATCCCTATAGGCATCCAAATCTTTTCTCTTTTCTCCGGCGGGTTTCGCTTTGAATAATAATTCATAAAGTCCAGGTGTTTCAGAAAATTTACGCCCCATTATTTCTAAATCTTTACCATCCACCTTCATTTCTTCATTGCCAATGTATAATTTGTTCTGAAGCCAGTCGTATCAAACATCATTTCTGTTGTCATATTCTCCTTGAGTATCACTCAATATCCCTTCAATATAATACCTCGGCAATGGGTCATAATCATCTAATTTATCTTTAAAAACGGGATCATTCACGATCTTCTGTATTTCCTGTTTAGTGTAATCAAATAATCTATCCTCCTCTTCTTCAGTCATTGGAAGCATAGTACTAAGGTCGGAAGCAGATGTGGTTGATGAGGTTAATGAAGATGGTGCGATGAATGAGTTAGATTGTAGTGGTAAGAAAGAATGCTCAGCATATTCTTCTTCTTCTTCCTCCTCTTTTTTAATTTCTTGTTTAATTGACGGTTTGGAAAACTGAATTTCTTTTTTTAGTTGCATTAAAGGCTCAACCAAAGGTTTATATGTTTTCCGCAGTAAATCTTCTTCTTCCATCGCTCCTTCCTTTAAAGCTTGCAGTTTACGTTTGACAGCATTTCTCACATTTACAAGCTCTCATTTAATTTTCGGATCCATGTTTACTCGTTTACTGCTCTTATATAACTCGTATGATTTGATAAACTATAGATATATATATATCGATCGAATCCTTTACGATAGCGTCTGCTTTTAGGATCGCTGTCCTTAAGAATACTTAAAAAACAATATTTCTCATCCCAACAAAGTTTGCAAATGATTTTAAACTTTTCAAATGACATGTCAGTATTAACATGATCTGAATAAACATGCTTGAGATTTAGCTCATCCTGCTTGAATAATATAATTAGGTTTGCATTATCTCGAATTAGATGTTTTGGAATATGTGTGTATGTTTGACAAAGGTAAAAACAATCGATGTTGTTATGACGCCCCATACTAAAATAATCTCTAATTACATTCTGATTTTCGCAAGCGACATCATCAAATATAAATATTGAATTCGATTTCGCATGTGATGTAATATTCTCAGAATCCTTATACGGATAGTAGCCAATGCCCTTGATTGGTTTGAAAAGCTTCTCTAAGTATTCGTACTTAGGCTGATTTAAAGATTTGGAATATACATATTCATTTTCAAAACGCAGGTCATTAGGGTGTTCTAAAAGTGAAATAATAACGTTCGTCTTTCCGCAATTAGAAGAACCTGCTACAATTGATCTTATTGTTGGCGGTAGTAGAGGTCCATGCCGATTCGCCTTCGGCGCGTCGTTGAAATCGCGGTTGGTAATGGGTAGCACCGCTTTTTGTTGAACTATCCGCATGTTAATAGCCCAATGAAACATTTCAGATGATGTGTTCAATTTTATAAGCCGCTAACTCAGCATGAATTGGTTCATTTGGTAAGAAGACTTGAAGAAGAATCCACGTGCTGCTTGAGAAAGAAATGAGGAAAGCGCGGCAAGGCGGTGGTCTACTTAATAGACTTATTAATTCCCTACCGTATGAACTACATTTACCAGGTTATCGTTTTTGTGGGCCAGGCACTCGACTAAAGGAGAGGTTGACAAGAGGGGATAAAGGAATAAACCCGTTAGATGAATCATGCAAAGCTCATGATATTGCGTACTCTAATTCAAAAAATCTAGAGCAGCGACATGTGGCTGATAGTATTTTAGCAAAAGCAGCTCTTAAACGAGCTCATTCATCAGACGCGAGCTTTGGAGAACGTTTAGCAGCGCGAGCAGTTGCTTCCGCTATGAATGTCAAAACAAAGTTAGGTATGGGAGTTCAAAGAAGAAAACTAATAAGTAAAAAATATTTTAAAAAAAGAAGGATTGGTGGAAGAATACCATTTCGAAAATTTATAAGACGAACGGCAAATAGAAGAAGAAAAAAACAGAAAATGTTATTCGAGCAGCGCGTTTAGCGATGTCGCAATTAAAAGGACATAAAAAACAATTAATTAACTCTCCCAGGATAATACCCGTTCCAAAAACTGGAGGATTTTTACCATTAATACCACTATTCGCTGGATTGTCAGCCTTAGGTGCGTTATCGGGAGGAGCGGCAGGAATCGCGAAAGCCATTAACGACGCCAAGGCTGCTCAAAAAAGTCTCAACGAGTCTGAACGTCACAATAAAGCTATGGAAGCAATCGCAAGTGGGAAAGGTCTCTTCTTGAAACCATACAAAAAGGGTCTAGGACTTTATTTACCAGACCAAAAAAAAAAAAAAAATTCCCTCTAAACTTACCTCGCCGGCCGCTTACTGATACCGATTTATACAGATACATTAAAAAACTTGGAATTCTTCACTTTCGTGGAATATTCATGCGGGAAAGTTGACCCAAGAAAGTGCGCGCCATCGAATGCGGAGTTGTTAATCACGATAAGAAAACGGGAAAAGGTACTCATTGGACGGCATACAAAATGGAACATGGTAGAGCAGCTTATTTTGATAGTTTCGGAAATTTGCGACCGCCTCCGGAAGTGGTGAAATATTTAAATTCCTCTCAACCATGTAAAATTCATTATAATTACGATCGCAAACAAAAGTATAACTCATTCAACTGCGGTCATCTAGTACTAGAATTTTTATTCAATACTACACCGTCCCTCCACTTTTAAAGGCAAGTTTAAGTTAGTAACCCCATTTGACATAACGTTAACAGAGCATCAACATGTATACGTTTACTTTAACTGGTGTTACATCAACTTTGCAAGCTAATATTAGTCCTCCGATTGTTTTGTATGACAATTTTGAGTATTCATTAGGTCTAGTCAACTTTGAAACGTACAATTCTATTCCAAATATAGATCAAAGCAATAATAAATTTTACGTTGGTGATAAAATAATACCAATACCGGTAGGATCGTATGAGCTTGACGATATAAATCGTTATCTACGCATACAATTACGCGACCCGAGAGTAAGAGGTACTAAAGATGTGACATTTCTAAATATAACTGGCAACAACAATACTTTACTTTCGGAAATTAAATGTACAGAGCAAGTTGATTTCACAAAACCGGATTCTATAGGACAACTGCTAGGATTCAAACCGAGAATTATTAAAGCTAATAGTCATGAAGTGTCTGATTATCCTGCGAATATTTTTAAAGTAAATGCAATATGTATTCACTGCAATCTTGTCTCTGGTTCGTATAGCAACAACGAAGAAGCTCATATTATTCATCAGCTTTTTCCAAACGTTCCGCCGGGCTACAAACTCGTAGAAAATCCCACCAATGTTATTTACTTGCCTTTAAATACGAAAATAATCGACTGTCTCGTCATTAAAATAGTTGATCAGGATGGTGAACTGATTAATTCTCGTGGAGAGGCCGTAACAGTAAGACTTCATCTGAAACGTCTCCAGTAAAGTATAATGGTCTGCCGTTATAAAAACTTTAGCAAGCGTAGGGTGATTTATAGGAAACCTGCATTATCTCGGTCCGCCAGTACTAAGGCAGAATTGAAAGGGTTAACACCTTCAAACTCTCGCTTTTTGGAAAGTTTAGGATACCGAGTTAAACGAAAGCTAAGCTGAAACCATGCATTCTGAAATTTTGAATGTTACGGAGCGCGCGATGTTTGATTCATCTATAACCAATGCGGAACGACACACACATCAACCGTATACGAATACAACCTTTAAAAACAATGATGAAATTCGCATTCCAATTGAAAATGAAGACGTGTACACTTTACCGTGGGATAGTATTCTATAAGTTGAAGGAAAATTGGTAAAAACCGATGGTACAGCATCAGCAACTGCCAAATTTGTAAACAATGGGTTGCCCATCTGTTCGATGAAATTCGTTACGAAATCGGTGGAAAAACTGTTGATCGTGTTCGAAATCCCGGAATAACCAGCACCATAAAAGGTTACGCGTCCTATAACGTAAATGAGAGCCTACGGCTTCAGAATGCTGGTTGGGCTCCTAATGATGACTCATTTTCGGCAATTGATCAAAGTTGGAATTTTAACGTATGCATCCCATTGCTAATGCTTTTAGGTTTTGCTGAAGATTTTCGAAAAATTCTTCTCAACATAAAACAAGAACTTATACTAATAAGAGGTAGCGTCGATACAAACGCTGTAGTGAATACAACTGCTGACGAAACAGTAAAAGTTGTGGTTAATAAAATTTCTTGGAAAATCCCACATATATCTGTTGCAGATATAGAACGCCTGAAACTTCTAAAATACTTGCAAAAAAATCAACAGATGGAAATTAATTTCCGCAGTTGGGAGTTGCATGAATATCCACTACTACCTCAAACAAATATTCATACATGGGCTGTTAAAACAACATCACAACTTGAAAAACCTCTCTTTGTGATAGTTGTATTTCAAACGGATAGAAATAATAAACCAGAAAAAAATAAAGCCCACTTTGACCATTGTGAACTTAATAATATTAAATTGCATTTAGGTTCTTCTATGTATCCTTATGACAATCTCCATCTTGATTTCAAAAACAACAAATTCTCTATATTATACGAGATGTATGCTCAATTCCAACAGTCTTATTACGGAACCGTTAGCGAATAGGTGTTAAAACCGTCAGAATTTAAGAAAGTTGCTCCTTTATTTGTAATCGACTGTTCACACCAGAACGAAATTGTAAAATCCGGGGCGATAGATGTACGCTTGGGTTTTGAAACTAATGAGGCGATTCCAGCAAATACAGCTGCTTACTGCTTAATTTTGCACGATCGAATGGTTCGTTACAACCCTTCCACCAACATTGTCCAAGTATTATAATTCCATGGAGTTCGTAGTGGATGTTCAAGGTTTCAAAACAGAGGGAAATATCTTCCTTTTTAAAGAATTCGCTTTCAGTAGAATAAATTGCGACGAGAAAACATCATGGTATTTACTATCTCCACCATTTCCTTGGTCGCAACTTACAGCCCGATATAAGAGTCAGAATGGGTGGCTTACTAGAAACTATCACGGGTTAGGGTGGAATAGTGGGCATCACGATTATCAAGAGTCTGTCACTGATATAGGTAAAATTTTAAGTAATTCGACTGCTGTATACGTCAAAGGGTTGGAGAAACGGGTGTGGATATCGAAAGAATTTCCACATTTAGAGAATATTATCAATCTGGAGGATTTGGAGTGTCCATCTTTAACAAAACTCCTCGCAAATTATAAA
This sequence comes from Agrilus cyanescens, assembly GCA_947389935.1. Lineage (NCBI taxonomy): Eukaryota > Metazoa > Arthropoda > Insecta > Coleoptera > Buprestidae > Agrilus > Agrilus cyanescens. The sequence goes on from OX376704.1 coordinate 7,995,815, forward strand.
ACCACTCCAGTTTGCACTTACCACTCTTTCTTTCAAGATTCGTACTATAATTGCGCATTAGAAAATGTCTTTGTTCTTAAAAATTGGTTACAGATGTACCTATCTTCAAAATGATAAAATAAAATTTTTTTTTACTCTTGCATTTTCTATTTTTAGTAATAGAAAATACTATAAACATTCGAGCATGAGAATAAATTGAAACAGTAGTTAGTTGACAGTAACTTAGTAAGCATCGACATATCTTAATATGAACCGCGGCTGTAGAATTTTCATAAACTTCTACAATGACAATATTGTGCCACAAAAAAACGAAGATTTAGAACTTTTAGAATTTGAAGACTTTTTTTCTGAATACAATATAGCTAACTACAAGCACATTTCGGTAGGTGTAGTAGTTTATAGCAACAACAACATCGCCGACGTTGAGAATTATACAGGGTGTTACTGATATAACTGCGGATATTTAAGGAGGTGATAGGGCAGTAGAAAATAAGAAAATTAAGCAAAACTTCGCAGGTCCTAAAGTTTACCGTTTTCGAGAAAAACGTATGTGAAAATATAGGCAAAACCGAGTACGGTCCTGTGTAAGACGTGTCCTCGATTGACCTGGTCGTGTGTAGTGGCAACGCTGTCTTCAATCAGCTGACCGTGAATGAGGTTACTCGGTTACTATAACCACTGTAACGTAAACAAGTGTGTTCAAAAATGGCGTTTAGTTCATCAGAATTTTGTGACAGTTGCCAAATGTGTTGCTTAAGTCAAAGCGAAAACGCACAGGACCGTATTCAAATTAATTCATGTTAAGATGTTTTTCAAAAATTTTGAAAATTTTTTTGTTTCTTCACCGCGCTGCTGTAGTGACCATTCGATGATATATTGCATCTAGTTGACATTCTCCAAAAATCCGTATTTATATCAGAACCACCCTGTATTGTAATAGCAAAGTTCTACGATCGTAATGGTAATTACCATACAAGAAATATAAGCAGAGAGTATTTCGAGGGCCTGCCAAACGAAGAAGATTTAGAATTCTTCAACGTCGAAAATTTTGCAGATGAGAGGTGAACTCATTGGAGCTGACGAAGGAGTCGGGAGCGATTACTGCAGCAGCAGTTATGAGGATAGTGATGATGAAATCATGGAAGGATAAAGTATAATAAGTAGCCACTTCTAACGTACAAATGATTGTAGACTAAATTATTAATAAAGAACCTTAAATCGCCTTTTCTTGTTATGGTGTAAGTAAGAAAAATAAAGTTCACTTAAGGGCATTGACTCATACAGAAATTGAACATGTTTAAACTTGCTAGAGGTAAACGACTTCCCTCCTCCTCCTTAATGTCATAGAACCGGCGAATCTATACTACTCTTGTATGCGTCCCAAGTTTAGCAGTTTGATTCAAAAGTGCATATAGGTAAACTGTTGCAACAATTTGTTGAATTTCTGTATTATTGTTATATAAATACATATACATAATATAATATTATTATTACTATTATAGTTGTGTTTATAAAACAAACATAAAAGGGAGCACTATTTGTGAAACTGCATTTTAAAAATGAGAAATAGAAAATAAAAAACACTAAAATTTATTCGAGATACTCGACAAATTTGCTTCGACCCAAACGAAGTCATTTAAAGAGGAATACACAAATTTGACGAGGTTCATCAAATAAATTTTAGTGAAACTTCCTGTTTTTTATTTTCTATTTTTTCGTTGTTATAAAAGTAAATTTTAAAACATAAATCTTATAATAATTCGCCTTAATTAGACATATATTTGCATATAGGCATTACTTATTTTAAATAAAAATGTCTAAACGGAAATTAAACGATTACAAAAATATGGACAAGATGAAACTATAACGTAGAAATCCTTTTCTTGTTCATGTATTAATTAAAATAATTCAAAAAGTAATTATTAAAAAAAACTATGGCACCGGACCACCCTCTCACTTGCACACTTACATACGCTTCGAAAATTTTTGTTACTATATAATTTTGTACCGCGCAGTCAACATAAAAAATAGAGGGAACATTGATTATGTGCCCTCTGGTACATTCGAAACTCCCAGATTCAAAGGGAGATGGAAATCATCCCACTTGAGGAATTCTTTACAAAACTTACAAAAAACTTCACCAAAAACTTAGACCTCCACCAAAATGGAGAGATCGCCTCTCTAAATGCAAAGAATCAGAACACCAAAGAAATATACCTGAAAATGCCAATACAGTGAAAATCACCCCCTAAAACTACAGGATGAATATGCAAAGGAGCGAGTCTCCGGCATCTATAACAGAACGAACGAACGATCAAAAAGGACAGTTGTCCTTCCGATGTTGTAAGAAATCGAACTGGATATAGTTTTATGTTGTACATAAACTTGTTAGTTATCACAACAGAGTTTCATTTACTATCCTATAATTTGAACTAGTCACACAAAATTAATTTGGCGTGTGACGGTGAGTTCTAAAGAACAGTGCAGCAACATAGAGAAATTTGCCAGTTTTAACAAATTAGTACTTGCCCCCGAACAATAGGTGAATATAAAAGTAACACAACAAGGTGCACAGCAATGTAAAGAAAAATTATATATTGCGGCCATTTCTGAACATAAATGTGAACAACTTGTATCACCGAAAATTACTTAATACGGGAAATATCTTTAGCCAAATTTACGTGTGGGTTTTGTTAAAAAGAATGTTTTACTTATTTCTGATAAAATTGATGATGATAGAAAAAGTCTGAGAGTGCCATTGGATTGTTTTCAAAAAAGTGGTTAGAATATGTTTGCAGAAATATAATATTTTCCGAAGGTAAAAAGCACTGAAGACACATCTAAAGTTGGCGCCAGAATTTTCAAAAATAAATACAATATGATAAAACACGAATGGTTGCAAATAATTCTTCAGGAGGAAGGATGAAATCTTCTTTCAATAAACAATTCTTTGTAACCTTTCGTGTTTTAATATATTGTGATCATAGAGCTACAAAAAAATTTGATTTTCAAAAATAAATAGGTATTTATAAGTTCTTGTACAAAAATTACTATAGTTCTGCAAAACGTAATAAACATTTTTTATAGGTAACGCCGTCATTCGTGCATTGAGTTCGGGTGCTTTTTTTCGATTTACAAGTATTAGGAATTAATTGTTATTTTCGTAAGAAGTTCATTTAATTTGAAAAAATATTTGCACAATATCGCGAATAATTCTTCTGTTTTGAATCCAATTGAAGAATGAAACCGGAACAATTGATAGAATTCTTTCAGCGCTATCAAGAGCTAATCCATGATTATTGGGTTCTTTCGGTGGACTTGAGAATTTATGCAAGAACCCCATTACTACACATATCTAACTCAGAATTCCCAAAATTAGGATGATTTTTGAAAATTCGGGCGCCAGCATCAAACGAGTACAGTGAAGAAAATCATACGTTTGTTTATCAAATAACTGTTTAAAGTAGTACTTTTTAAATAAGAATCAGTTGGGTATCTTTTAGCAAGCAAGACATTTTTTTTCTTATTGAAAATATATAATATACGGAGTCGCTTTTGTTGTGTAAGCGTAGAGTATGAAAAATAAAATTATTTTAGCCTTCATTTGGTTTTTTATTATTGTTTCTAGATAACAGCACCTAAAAATATTTTTGACGATTCGAAAAAAGTTTTTCGAAAAAATCCTCTGATTGACTAAATTTTTACCAGACACTGTACTATACAGTAATGTCGCATCGGGGTAGTTTTCGATGAAAGGCAAAAGGTACAAAATCTGCCATTGCATATCTTTGCGGTACAAATTATCCCATATTCATTGCAAAAAACGCGATTCGATTCTGTTGATTAGAAATGGTACCTACTTTTTTGGTGTATATAGTGTTCATAAATTTATTGAGGAGTGTTTTCAAACGAATAAATGTAAATATTGCTTCCTGATAGCTAGTACAAATTAGAACAAATTCTATTATTGCTATTTATGTATTTGTTTGTTTTTTTTTAAATTTTTTTTTATGGTCCTGCTAGCTCCATATGAACTTAGCAGCGTCACTATTTTCTTTGTAATGGCACGTGGTACAAATTGTTTTTTAATAGTACAAATTAGTACTAAATCAGTACTAAAAAGTTTGATATATGCCATTCGATTCTGCTGATTTAGTCCTTCCAGCTTCCAAGACGTTGAATAAGGCTCTAGTGTGATTATGTACATAGAGCTTTTTGTGTTTTGGTTGTTATCTATTGAAATCGTACTGTTAGAAATTTTTATTTAAATCGGGGTTAATAATTATATTGTTTAAATAACAATAACAATGACATTTTCAGGAAAAATCATTTTTTTTAATATTTCTGGTGATATTTATTAAAAAGTAAATTGTTTGTATTGCCAATCTAAATAATAATAAATACACAAAATAAGCACACAAAATAATAATAAATACAATTATTTGTTCTTAATGATTATTATTTATTTATATTATTCATAAAAACGTCATTTAAATATATTTACAGAAACAACATTATTATAAGATATTTTTTTATAATACAATAATAGTTAAAGAAGTATTGAATCGTCGTCCAAATTCATAGATTCCATGTCTTGGGTCTCTCCAATTGGTGGATGATTATTGCAATCATTGCCACTACAAACAATGCATGCAGGTGAGCAATGCAAACCACTTTTCCTGCATCCACATGCTGCCCCGCAGCCGGTTTTGCACGAACAAAAAATTATTTTTAAAATTTTGTCCGGTGCTGCTGGTTGCGTCATTTGCACTGGCATTAAATAATTTTCTTTTTTCCAATCCCAGTTTTCGGGAGGTATTTGAGAATTATTTTTCCAATATTGTATTTGCAAATAAACCCTTTTTATATGCTGCTGAGCTGCATCTTCTGTAGGAGGACGTGATGCAATTTTAAAGCTTTTCGTCTTTGAAGCGAGCATTATAAAGCGTTTATGCCTCAATTCATTTAAATTTTTTGAAGTTTTTGCACCATACAGTGCAAGAATAGAAAATATACCTTCGTTAAAAAGTACTTCTTCACGTTGATCTTCAATCATAAAAACTTCAGCTGCAGCACGTAATTTTATATCATCATTGAAAATTTTTACAAAATGATTTTTACCTCTTCTATAAAAGGCTGATGTATCACATCCTGTAAATGCATGAATAAACAGAAGATGCTCCTTTTTAATATTTGGAAAATTATTTAAGCTTGTCTTTGATGAGTAAACTCTTGGTAAAATATTGTTTTTCGGTGGTCTAAAGAAAAATAATTCTCTATTATCTGGTGATAAAGCCATTAATAATACTAACACATTAATGTCTTTAACTACAACAACGACATGAGGAGAAAGGCAATCTAGAGCGGTTTGAACAATTAAACGATCGGCATCACCTTCTGCTTGAGTGCATTCAAAATTATTTTCAATCAGCTTCTTGTAAAAAAGATTAATAAATCTATTTTTATTCTTGCTGTTAGCTAAAAATTTTCCCTTAGTTGTTTGTAAAGACATATCATCATCAAATAAATAATCAATCGAAGCATTGCCGGCGTATCTACGATTCCTTTCAGACGCTTTAGTACCATCAGTCTTGTACCCATCAAATACAACTTTAATATTAGTGCCATTGTTGTTACGCAAATATTTGATGTAATTTTGACAAATGGAAGAAAATTTTTGATTTTGTTCCCAGTTCAATCTGTGAAGTAACATGCCACCATTAATGATATAAAAAAATTTATTAACATCATTAACATTCGTTTTAGATTGTTGAAAAATATCATATAACGATGATTTGGTTGTTTTCCTCATTCCGGCATTATCAAATAGGGAAAGAGGATAAGGGGCCAACTCGTAGTCAAAATAATGTCTAAGTTCGTCATTATCTATTCTTAAAAAACATATTTGTTGAAAGACTAAATTTGGATCTACAGCAATTTCATTATTATCCACTTTAACTTTACTATTCACGTTGAATAAAGATTTGACGGTGTCCATTATTGTCATTTTTATGTCTTTATAGTTACACCCTTTTGTTTTATTTCTTAATTTTACTCCGACATCAAACGCTTTGTAACAATCTATGGTATCATCACCTATAATTCCCGTAGAAATTCCCATAACTTGTTCTACGTCCGGAAATGGATTGTGAATTGTAAAAAATTCTATAATTTTATGTACAGCCGTAGAATCTTCATTTATCCTGCTATCGCTGGCGTCAACATGTTGAAATGATGATGTAAAAAAATGATTTTTCCTAAAAATGTCATTGTTATTGTTATTTAAACAATATAACTATTAACCCCGATTTAAATAAAATTTTCTAACAGTACGATTTCAATAGATGGGCATTTCTCTACTAAATGGAAAATCGCTGTCCCAAGCTAATTTTATGAAATAAATCTTAATATTTTTCAGTTTTTTGTGTCAATAACGATATAGTGTTAGGTATTCTTGGCACGCCACAGCTTATTCAGTAATTTAAGAATGTAATATTTGAATAAATAAACCTTAAACACCTTAAAACACAGTCCCCTGATATGTCCCTTTTTCATAATTACAAATCTTTTTACGAATATTTATTTTTTTTGCCGTTGATAACTGAATAATAAATATCCAAATACATAAAAAAAACATTAAGCATCTTTTATACATCCCAATTATATTTATACAGTAGAATTTTAACCAAAATATTTATGTGCAAATGCTGTCCTCAAATTATTAACAGTCCCCTGTTAAAATTTGAAAACCGCGCTGTAGTCAAATTTTGTATTAGTGCGAAACATTTTGATCGTAAAACGAAACCTAATCGGTGTGAAGTTCATTCGGTTGTGGAACTAAGCGGGCAGCTGCCATCTTTTGGTACTACGACTGTGTTTGCTGGTGAACCACGCGTCTCGACTGTTAGTGAAATCAGTCCCCTGGTAAGCTTTTGTTTTACTATTTAAGGAGTTTTAATAACGAACATTTGTTTAAAACAATTTATTATCTAGTATGTAGCCATATCTGTGTCGTAAATCTGATATGTTTAAACGGTTTTTTTTAAAGTATTCATGTAAAAATGACAGTCCCCTGGTCAACAGTCCCCTGTCATTTCAGATAATGAGGAAGGTGAACTAATAGTAGATAACTTTTATGAAAATTTGTGATGATAAGGGCCACAATTTTAGAATGGACGAAAATGATATTTCTGATGTCAGTTTTAACCAAATATTGGAGAAGTTACCAAATCCAGATTTAAGTCTAAAAAAAAGGGAAAAGATTATTTTATTGTTTTCCAATATCTGTGCCGGTTTTTGAAAAATGTTAATTTTATGATTTTTTCCTTAACTGTAATGTTAATGCTTTTATGATTAATGTTGATTTCTTTAGTTACTTCAAAAGTACAAATGTTTCAAAGTATTATGTCAATCCAAAATATTGTAACGACTTTTCTAGTAGAACTTATTTATTTAACGGATATTTATTTTACAACATTTATTGTTTATACTTTGTGCTCGATTCCATATCTGTTCTTGACGTATTGTTCTTATTCAAATATAGTTAGTCATCGACTTGTTTCGTTGCGAGTTGTTTCGCTCTGTTAAATCTTTTAACAAACCTTTAAATATACGTAAAAATACCGTTACACTGCGTTTAATTGATTTATCAAGTTTGGTTTTTTATATTTATCTCCTGGGAAACTATATAAATAATCACCGGTTAAAAGATTCTGGAAATATTTTTTGTTAAGCCGTTCAAAATTATTTATATTTCTTTGTGCTGCAGGTTCTAAAACTATTAGGTGAAAAAGAAATACAAAATTTTCTTAGTATAATATATGAGGAACTGCCGGTAATAGGTGAAGATTCATTTTATATTCTTTAATTTTTTACTTCAATTTTTCTAAAATAAGTGTGGATAGAATTTTTGCAAAGCATTCGGGTGTCATGCCGGCGTTGTTACGTGGCTCATAATTTACCGTATTATGGTTATTACAAGTATGGTGTCATACCGAGGCTTGACCCTCAAGCGTGAATGTTGCTGAAGTTTATAAATATTGTATCGATGTGCGGAATTTAACAGAAGGTGAGGCAAAAACCCTTATTAAATTATCAGACGTCAAAATTGTAGATTTTTGCCCTGAGCAAGCACTAATTAGTGCAAAGATAATTTAGTGAAACAAAAAACCAAGAGAATTTTTTTAAATTTTGAATTTTAATTTAAACATGTATCACCAAGAAGTTAACAAACATACAATTAATTTAAAGATAATTAATAAAACCAGAATTTATGGTTTATCACTTGAAGATAGAGCTTGTGTTGCACTTGCTATGCTTAAAAATTATCCAATCCTTACTTGTGATAAAATCTGGCAGAAACTAGATTTAGATATCCGGTTTATTATAGTAAGATAACGCGGTATTATTAAATTATTAATTTGGCTATATAGCACGTTTATTTTCCATAATATAGATTATAGAACTTTTATTTGTAGCCGGTTTACTTATATGATATTTGTGATCTGCTTTAACTTTTTTTAACAAGCATTATGCTAAGTTATAGTTATTAGTAAGATTATACTTAAAGAAGCAAATCAACATCTATGTCTAATTCTTTATACATTTTTTATATAAATCTATACTACCTTTACGGTTTTTATTCTCTATTTGCGATAAGTAAGTATGTTTCACTTATATTTAACTTCTAGCAAGCTGTGTTAAATTATATCCACGATATTCTCTTAGTATTTTTATTTGCGAATCTTCTCTTAAAATTATTTTTTCTACAATTGCGAGAGGAAAATTCTCTTGTACTCACCTTTTACCTTGGTATTGGTTTTTATCGATACGATGACTGCTTTCTTACCATGTGAATCTTCAATAAAACTTATATTATCTAAATTAACCATATACGTTACCTACGTTACGTTTTTTTTTTGGCAAACAATAAAAGCTAACATCACTATTTTTTGATGTATTATTACAATTAATAATGCAGCATTTACGAATTGTGTTATGACACCAGGAAGTATTTTATTACGTGTATTCCGACACGGTTTAATTTTGTCAGGAAAATAGTTCTTTGAGGTCGTGAATGAAAGAGAGATATAACTACAGTAACTACACTTTATTTAATTATTTAGTTGCTTTCTTAGTCTATTGACTAACTGACTATCTAACTCTAACTGACTGACTTGGTTGATGACTGACTGACTGAAACTCACTACTGAGTATTAACTGACTTCTAGGTACTAACTGCTGACTGCTAATTGACTGCTGGGTACTAACTGACTGCTGGGTACTAACTGACTATCAATCTGCTTCAAAGTCCTTTTTAAAGCTTCGTTGTTTGTGGATTACACCCCCAAGCCAACGTTCGCACCAGGCGACAAATGTTGGAATTTAAGAAACACACGGTTATAGATTATTACTTGGATTTTCCCATAAATAATGGTTGAACAACCCTGTTCCAGGTATAAATAAGAGTTACTATTGTCAGAAAAACTTAGTATTAGTATTGATCTGTATACTCGTGAACAAGGCCTAATAAGCCGAAACATATGTAGAGATTAAATAAAATCTTGTTGAAACATTATTTGCATTCAAGTATTTCTTATTATTATTTATAGAAATGTTTCATAAAAAACCGAGCATAGATTCCATTAATATGACAAATGTTTGCATTTGGTCAGATACGAGGGTGGCTTTAATAAACAAAGGGGAAATTTAGGAATGATTATGAATCCGATTTTGGAAAATAAACGAAAAAGCAAGAATTGTAGAAAAGATAACAGAACAGATTGATAGTTTACAAAAAGGGCTTTTAGCACAATATGGTTCCAAGCCGTTGCGTTCAAGGAACAAGAAATGACAAAATGTTTCTTATCATCGACAAATATAAACAAATATAAACGGATGCGTGTGGCAAATAGTACAAGATAATATAAAGAATTAATGGTATTTATGAATAATCAGGTGGGTATCTAACAATTGTCATTTTTTACCTTTGATTTTGTATCAGTACATGTGCCGTAAAAATGCCAGCATTCGCCGCTAAGCGCGCACGGTCGTTCAGCGTCTCCCTTCCAAGCAGCTGCACATAGCGAATACCAATTCAGGAGGATCTGCACCTAAAACGAACGTGCTCTGTGCGGGCTGTACGGGCAGTGTATTTGGTGGAACTCGAATGAAGACTCGGTATATCACACCTTTCAATTATTTTGTATGAGGGAGAATGGCATTTCTGAACACATTATTTGGTTTTATGGCATCATCGAATCGTATTCTTATGATTTTGGGTCCATATTCTCTTAAAGTGAGTTTAGCCCTAATTGTGAGAATGTTTTCCGAAGTTCTAGTATTTCAGGTCGAGGTGATAAATTAATAGCTCACCGAACGTTGACAATTGCTAGTATCTTTACTATGAGATTGGGACAAGATCATTAACAAACTTGTCAAAACTTGTGGAAACTTGTGGAAGGAGACGACGGAGGAGAGTAGTCGAGATTTGGCAGCGGGTGTATTCGTTTTCGGCTTGATATAATATTGCCATAGTTTAGTTATTTTCTTTAATAATCGGTCCTGGATCACCGCTTGGCCGCCTGATCCGACATGTATGAGGGGAGGTCAAAAAGTTCGCGGAATGACAGGGAAGGATAATGAAATGAAACATTAAACTATTTTTCCTTTTCAATGTATTCTCCCTTAACCCTAATACCTTTATTAGATCTGTCAACTAACTTATTAATACCGTCGAAAAAAAAAAGATTTGTCTTGGGCGGCAAAATAGGCTGAAATTGCCGACTTCACTTCATCCTCGTCGCCAAATTTTTTTCCACGCAGTTCTTTCTTCATTTTTGGAAACAAATGATAGTCGCTTAGGGCCAGGTCTGGACTGTAGGGTGGGTGGAGCAATTGTTCAAAACCGAACCAGTGAAACTTAATGACGGCGCGATATTCAATTTTCTCCATAGTGGCTAGTTTCTTCTCGAATGACTTGTTTACTCGTTGATAACTCAAAAGCTAATGAGCCGATTAGGCTGAAACTTGGTATATATAAGTATATAATAATTATGTTGTTTTGAGAAAAGTTACATATCTGAAAATTGTTGCAAACGTTTCTTTTTAAACTGATTACTTTCCTTAACCATACATCCCATTTTTTACTGTTATGAATACTATCCGTCAAAGATTGGACGATGGTGAATAGCACTGTAAAAAATTTAATCAGAGGGGCCGCTTTGTACCGTAACCTCACGGTGGTGCATAGCACACCTTATTAGTGCATAGCACTTCTCCTATTAATGCATTGCACTTATCCTATTAGTGCATAGCACCTATTGGCGGTTCATGGCGAAAATCATATGCTTTTTTAAAATTTTTTTTAATCTAAAAATCATAAAATACTTCAACCTAACTTTTAGTATTTATGACGTAGAGCACATCTTATTATTTCAAAGAGGTCCTTAGATACCAAACCGTATTCTACATACGCATTTACCTTTCTATTACTTCAAATATTTATTATTATTCAATAATTTGAACAAAAGTTAATAATATTTAGCATTTTACTGTATATATATATATATTATTTGATTTACATATTAATGTTTTTATGTCTAGCATGAAAGCTATATTGAATACTACGTATATTTACGCGTACACCCACCCATTTCCGTAGCTTCCTTCAGCCCTTACACAATTTGATTCCCATCTTTGACAATATCCCCGCCTCTCAATAGACATGCTCGGAGAAACACACACACATACACACCCTATCATAACTGTTTCTCCCTTGACATCTTGAAAAAATTTAAGAATACTGTTGTGGTGGGTGGTGGGGGTAGTAGTGAGTGCGTTCTAGGTGGTAGTTACAAAGGGTAGCGGTTGTAGGGGTTGGGGGTTTTAAGAGGGTCAAGAACTGTCCCCGTACCACACCCTCAAACCCATCCCAAACTTTTATTTTATCTACAATATTTACCACTCCCTTCCCTTACCACCCTCTACACAACCCCAACCCCCCATCACACCACCTGCTACAGTAGCCCCTCCTCTGACACCACCTTCATCCTCTTTTATTCTGCAAGAAGATCTCAGAGTGTTTCGATTTTGAATTCTCAAAGTGGAAAAAACATGTGAAGGGGTGGTTTCTGCTCCCAGCACACATGTATAATCTTGCTAGGGGCAATAAATACTACAACATACTAATATTTGAATCGAAACGGGGAGGTGGAAGTAAAAGCGTACACAATTACCTAGCATGTTTTCTAGGATGATCGCTAACCTTAATAACACACCCCATATTTTACTGTAATAGGACTACCCGTCAAAACTTGGAAGGTGGTGCATAACCTTTAACGAATTTGCCGGAACCTATCGCCGATTCATGGCAAAATTCAGATGCTTTTAGTAGTGTAAGATGACCGGTTCTAATTCAGAGGAGGAGAGGTTACTTAAGGTCAAATTGACGGAAGGTCATTGAATTTATACTTGTGTGTATGTAGTGGTCAAATGCTTCACAATGAATTGAAACATATGTACATGTATCGGTAATGTGAAACGAAATACGTCTGCAGTCGTCTGAAGTTTACGATTTTTATGACGGAAAGTTTTAAATACGTCTACAGCCGTTAAAGTGCCATTGCAATGTTATTAGAGGAATGATGTTAGGTATTTAGTTACACTTACACTGATTAATGCAATTGCAATTGTACGTGATTCATGTAGATATTGTGATGTGGAAGGATGGGAAAGAAGTGCAGTTGTAAGCAGGTAGACAATCGTTAAAGTAGTGAAAAGGAAGAGAAGGCAGAAGTAGTTGAGAAGATTGGTTTGAGAATGGATGTAAGAAGCAGTAGTAGAGGTAGTAGTATCAATGAAGTTTGTGGTGGTACAAAAGAAGTAGAGTATTGGAATAATGCGGACCACATGGAAGGATTGAATGATGCGCAGCGTAACACTGTGTTGCATAGAGGAGATTACGTAGACACAGAGGAGTATACTGTAAATAAAGCAAATAAGTATGTAAGTGATGTGAGCTCAATAAAAGGGTGGAATGTAGCTCGAAAACTCTTCAAATGTGAAACGAACTTCTCAGCATGTTCTGCGTACGTGCTGTACTGTGATAGGAATAATCTTCGCTACCTACCAATGTGTTGGAGCTGTCGATATGCGGGAAGTAATGGAGGAATTGTGTCATTATATACACGAGTTCCGAATTTATGGATGTTGGAAGTGTATATCCATGACGAAGTTCACATTCATTGCGGATGGTGTGGTGAGATGTGTAGGTACGAGTTTGTTTGCAGTGAGAACCACCGTATCACAAATAAGACCGTATTTGAAGAAGGATATGTAATAGAAATAAGTAATAATCTTGGTTATGTAGAAGGAGCGTAGAACGTGTACATGTATATATTTGTGTTAAGAAATAAATAAAGAGGCAAAAGGTAGTAGACGTTTGAGATATAAGATTAAGGTACAGTTTGGGGATAATAAGAAGTTATATGGAAAGTGTGTCAAGGTCAGAAGTCTTTAAAAAGGAAAAGGAAGGTGTAGGAGAGGGGACAGGTAATGACATAGTAATTGAAAGGTAGGTTTATGAAAACATAATGGATCGGAAGAGTTGACGCCTTTGCTCGTAAGTATTGCAAAGAATACAGTACAGCGTGTGCGTATCATAGATCTCGTAAACAAAGCCCGACTTTTCGCAGAGGTACGATTGAGGCCCCTGACGACAAGGTCGGCAGCACAAGTTTACGACATCGCAATGATAAAATCTGCAGCTGTGGCAGAAAAGCAGAGGTCTGTTGTCAAAACATTCTTGACAGCAGAATCCTGTTTCAGCCGAACAGCTTTCACGCAGACGCCGACAATATCTGCATTGGAGGGAGGTGGTTTCATTAACAGTTTGCCTGAATGGTGAAAGGACAATAGATACACGAGAAAGGTCCATGTTAATTCATAAGACCCTTCTGGTGAAGTGATGCTCTCTCAGGTTGATAAGGCTTTAAATAGGAAGGTATGTGGTGGGGAAAGAGTGGGGAGAGTAGTCGGGAATAGTGGGGATGTAAAGAAAGAGGTATAGAGTAGTGTGGTAGCGAAGGTGATGGTGTAGCAATATTTTTTATAATGAGGTGGCATCGCAAGGTAGTAGTAATTTTTTAATTGATGAAGGAGTGGGATAATTGAAAGAGTACATAAGGCGTAATATATGTTATTGAACCTGTTGTATTCGTTTATGAATTTTAATAGACAGTTGTCGGAGAAAAAATTTTTTGGTGAGAATAATGGTAAAAATTTTCTAAGTCCAGAAATTAAAAAAAATATATTTTGAGGGTAGGAAAAGAGTGGTATGAAAAATTAGTACATGAAAATATGGATAATGAGGTGTAGTATAAGAAGACAATGAAGTATTTAATGAAATACTTCAGCGTAAAAAATGATGGGGGTAAAAGTGTAAAAATGAAGCTTTAGAAATTTTTTTGAAGCAGAAGGAGTTGAAATTGGGTAATAACTTATGGTGTGGGAAGAAGGTCCCTAAGTCGAAGTACCTGAATCTGAAAAAATTTTTGAAAAAAAAAAAAGTTGACAAAAAGTTGACACCTTTAAGCTTAAAAAAAAAATAGAAGCAAAAAAGTGTTCCTCTTGGAAAATGTAAGTTGAACAGTGGGCTAAATGATCCCACCCTGAAAAGTCAAGAAATATTTTTTTAACGTGTTTCACCCTCATACTTTGACCCCCGAAAAGTGTATGAAGGGTAGATGATAGGGAGAAAATGTCTGAGTAAAAAATGTTTAGTGTTCCATGAAGAACAATTTGCTTCCAACGAAACTTGAAGGACGTCTGTAATGAGGGAAGTAATTTCTACCCTAAATTTCAAGAATTAATTAAAGGTATAAGGAGCGGTGCTAAAAAAAAGGTGCCTCTCTCACTATTGATGTTGAAGGCTAAAGGTACCACTTGGCAATGGCAGAAGTATCAAATTCGGACAACTACCCCTCTCGGACTTAACGATTGAGTCCCCTGACGACAAGGTCGGCAGCACTGGTTTACGACATCGCAATGATAAAATCTGCAGCTGTGACAGAAAAGCAGAGGTCCGCTACATTGTAACATACATGACGTGATTGCTACCAAAAAGGTGCGCGTAGAGCCAGGGTGGTCCTGATAAGGACCGATGAATTGGAAGCGTGTTTCAGGATCCAATTATAAGCGAGTCAGGTCTAATCCTGACTGACTTTATTACAATAAATTACAGCTATTTATAAAAAGTTTATTTACATATGTCTTGTGGTAGAATGCGTCGTCAGCCATTTACGCTAGTGTGCGTATTTGCTTTTTATACAAAGTTTATTACCTATTATGATTGTTATTGAAATATGCACAGTTTGGTTAGCAAAGTGCTGCTGGTATACAGGTGTTAATCAGAAAGTATCCACACCTCACTCTACAGCCATTTACGCTAGTGTGCGTATTTGCTTTTTATAAAAAGTTTATTTACATATGTCTTGTGGTAGAATGCGTCGTCAGCCATACTTGACTTACAAAATATAAAACGATACAATATAACAGAATTTTATTTAATATAATATAATATAATATAAAACATCATTGAATTTTAATCATTAAATTTACTCAGTAAAGCAGACTTAAGGTTAGCTAGCTTATTTTCGATTTCTTGTACCTCCTTTCTCGTTTCAACTACCGATCTGGTGTGGGAAGAAGGTCCCCGAGTGGAAGTACCCGAATCTGAAAAATTTTTTGAAAAAATAGAGTTGACAAAAAGTTGTCTCCATTACGCATAAAAAAAATAGAAGCAGTTAAAAAAAAGTGTTCCTCTTGGAAAATTTAATTTGAACAGTGGGCTAAATGATCCTACCCTGAAAAGTCGAGAAATATTTTTTTAACGTGTTTCACCCTCACACTTTAACCCTCGAAAAGTGTATAAAGGGTAGATGATAGGGAGAAAATGTCTGAATAAAAAATTTTTAGTCTTCCATGAAGAACAATTTGCTTCCAACGAAACTTAGAGGACGTCTGTAATGGGAGAAGTTGTGGGAACACCCTGTATTATGTACAATTCGGAAAGTATCACACTCTGTACAGCAGAATCTAAATTCTGCTGACAGAGAATTGTAACAGTTTTAGCCGCTAAACTAAGTCAGAACACAAATACGCATACTAGCGTAAATGGCTGACGATGCATTCTACCATAAGACATATGTAAATGAACTTTGTATAAATAGTTGTAATTTATTAAACTAGGTCAGAACACAAATACGCATACTAGCGTAAATGGTGACGATGCATTCTACCATAAGACATATGTAAATGAACTTTGTATAAATAGTTGTAATTTATTAAACTAGGTCAGAACACAAATACGCATATAAGATTATTGAATTATTAGATACTGTTAATTAAAAACACAATTGAGTTTCTCTGCAAAAACAAAGAAACGACATTTAATGCTATTAATTACAATGTCAGTTTCTTACACAAGTAATCTTAATTAATTAACGCTCTCTTTGGCAATTTATCACGTATGATTCAGCATGAATGCTATTTCTAAAGCAATGCAATCGAATCTCCGCGTTGGTCCCTACTATATCGACGCATCGACGCTTGTGACAGCGCGGCAATATTCAAACTAAAGAAGAATCTTCGTTACATCCCCCCCCTTTTAAGGAGAAAATATTTACGGAATATTTTTTTACATTAATAAACCATCTCATTTTTATTGTATCTTATTTTTATTCTTCTTCTTCAAGTGTAGGTATGGGAGTCAGTTTCGAGATATGGAAAAGGTTTGACTTTGACTTTCTGTGTCCAGTGTTGACTCGATAAATTGAGTTTGAAATTTTCTTTATGACTTTATATGGCCCAATTCTTAGTTCGTCGAGTTTCTTCCTATTTAATTTATTACCATTCTCTACAAAAACTTCGTCTCCAACCTTGAAATTGAAATGTTTACGACCCTGATCGTATAATTTTTTGTTGTAGTTGTGGTTCTTAATTGTGTTTTCTAGGGCAGTTTTTCTATCTTGAATCCAGTCTTGTTCAGACTTTTTTTTCACTAGTTCACTTGGTAACATTGTTACGTCAGTACCATACGTTAAGTATGTCGGTGCATATTTTGTGACCGTGTGCTCGGTATCGTTGTATTTTCGCACACATTCTTGAGCTATAGTTGTCCAAGTTGTCTTTTTGTTGTTTTCATTTATCTTACATCTTATTTTATTGATTAACGTCTGGTTCAACCTTTCGTTTAACCCATTCGAAAACGGAGAGTTTACGGCCGTGAAGATTAATTTTACGTCCCTCTCATCCAAGAACTCCTTGAATTCCCTTGAATTAATGCCTGGGTATTGGTCTGAGAGAATCGTCGTAACTTTTTCCGTTTTTGTAACGTTCTCCGTTAATTTTATAAAATCAGTTGCACTTTGGCTTTTTGAATTAAGGATGAATGCATACCTTGTAAAATGATCTACCAGCAGGTGCATATATTTCTTCGTTGATCGGGATCCTCCAAAGCCGCCGATTGTATCGATTGACATAATTTCGAACGGTTTTGTAGCAGGGCCCAGATGTGACATCAAACCAAATTTATTTTGACTTCTAGTTTTATTTTTTATACATGATGTGCAGTTTTTGCACACATTTTTTAAATTTTTTGTTAAATTTTTGGCCGTATAGAAGGGCCCGACCATCCTTTGCATTTGTTTTATTCCTATGTGGCACAAATTTTCATGGATGTTTTTAATAAGTTTCACACTAAAATCTTCCGATAAAATTATTTTCTCTCTTTTTTGAACTCTTTTGTAATAAACATCGTGTTCAATTTTCAATTTCCTTTTTTCTTTTTGTATATCCCAATTTTTTTTTTTGGTCTTCTAAGATGTCTCCTAGTTTAATGAAATTTACAATTTTTAGTTGTTCTTCCAGGTTTTCCTCTGGTTCGAGTACTGGATTTCTGCTCAGGCAGTCAGCTTCTAAATTATATTTACCTGGAGAGTACTTAACCTCAAAATCATATTGTGACAAGTAGTAGGTCAATTCTCCAAGTTCTTCGTCGGTCCTTGACTTTATATTCATATTCTCTAGTGGCTTGTGGTCCGAGAATACTGTGAATCTTCTGCCCATCAATCTATGTTGCCAGTACTTCACACATTCTTTTATTGCCAAACACTCTAAATAGATTGCCTTTCTTCTTTTTTGTACTTCATTTAACTTTTTTGAAAAATACGCCACTGGTTTTTCTGTATTGTCAGCCTGTGATTGTTTTAATACTCCAGCTACTCCTAGTAAGCTTGCATCAGTGTATATTTTAATTGGTAGATTTGGATCAAAAATTGCCAGTACCGGTTGAGTACATAATGCATTTTTTAACGTCTCAAATGAACTTTGGCATTCCTCAGTCCAATTAAAAGGTTGATTTTTCCTGAGAAGTTTATGCAAAGGATCCAATATTATTGCTATGCGAGGTACATATTTATGGTAAAAGTTTATTTTACCGAGAAACTGCCTCACATTCTTCTGTGTTTTCGGCACCGGAAAATTTTTTATCGAGATTAAGTTATCATTTAATGGTTTAATGGAATTGTTTTGGATTATGTGACCTAGATATTTTACTGAATCAGTTGCAAACTTGCACTTCACAAATTTTAATCTGAATCCTTCTGCTTTAATCGCTTGAAACAGTTTGTTTAAGTGCTGTATATGTTCTGTAAATGTTTTTGAAAAAACCAAAATGTCGTCGATGTAACTCACAGCGAAGTCTGAAAGTTTGTATTTCCTTAATATATTGCACATGATTCTTTGGAATATGGCCGGAGACGTCTTTAGACCAAACGGCAAACAAGTCCACTGGAAATGCCCTTCTTGTGTAACAAAACCTGTTTTATGTCTGTCTGCGACTCTTAGTGGTATTGACCAAAACGCCGAGTTTATGTCTAAAGTTGAAAAAAATTTGCAGTCTCTTGTTTTTTCGACTAAATCTTCAATGAGTGGAAATGGTTGCGATTGAGGTACCACTAATTTATTTAGGTCCCTAAAATCTATGCACAATCTTGATTTTTTGTTTTCATCTTTATTGAACGCCAATGTAACCGGGGCTGCAAAAGGACTGTATGAGTCTTCTATGAGTTTTTTGTCCAACAGCTTAGTAATTTGTTGTTCAATTTCTCTTCTATCTTCAATTGTGCAACGATATGCTCTTTTACTGCAGTATTTTTCTTCTAATAAATCAATATGCGCTTCATAATCTAAGACCGTTCCGACGTCATACTTATCCTTAGCAAAAACTGATTTGTTTTTGTTTATTAAGTCATCTATTTTTAATTTTTGGTCATAGTTCAAATGATTAATTTGCATTTTAAAATTGTTTATATCAATATTTTCATTAAAGTTCACCAAATAATTATTCAAACCAGTATCTTGAATAATTTTCTTATTTTCTGGTTTCTGAATTTTATATTTTGAAATCAGCTTTTCATTCTCCAAAATTTTGTTTTCTTTAAAATTGAATTTCTCTTCATAGTTTTCTGAGAGCTCCCTTGAAGGGATATTGTTTATTGAAATTCTTTGACTTATTTTCAAGTTTTCATCCTGAACTAAACGGAAATTTTTTATGCAATCCAGCCCAATTAGAAAATCATAGTCAAAGTTTTCTCTGTCTATTACGAAGACATTCATTTTTCTCTCTATATTAAAGATTTTTACATTTAAAGTTACTATACCATTTGATTGCCTTACACCATTGATCGTTTTTAAGTTTGGGTTGCTAAAATTAGTATTATTGTTGTTTGTCTTCTTTATTAGTTTCGAGTTTATCAGGGATACGTTTGAGCCCGAGTCGTAAACTCCTAATATATCAAGTTTCCCATTTAGTACTAATTTTATTTTGATCAATGGTGGCACTAGTAGTTTTTTTGATCTTCACCTTGTAATTCTAATTCCAATTCGGAATTATTTATAACCTTTATCTGGTTTCCTTTATTATCCTTTTTATTCTTTTCATTAAACCAGCACGAGTCTTCAGAATGGCGTCTATTTTTCTTTCCTAATCCCTCACATATTTTACAATTTTTGTTTTTTTCTGCTTTCTCTTTTGTGGTTATGGCTGTATTTTTTTTCTTATCAATATTTTTAGTTTCAGCTAAATGCTCAAAACTTCTAATCTCATTCAACAGATCTTTTGTTTCTTTTACATCTCTTTTATTGATTTTATTTGTTACAAAGTCTGGTAACCCTACTGCAATTAAGTTTACCAACATTTTGTTATCCATAGACTTGTCTACTTCTAATAAAAGTTTTTCTTTTTTTAAGGCATAGTCTAACAATGACCCACTCATGTATTTAAAGTTGATTGCGTATTTTATTGGTGTCCATCCCTTATCAGCATATGTCTCGCAAAAATTATTCTTCCATTCTTTCCATTCTGAATTAATTGAAAATTTCATCAGCATTGAGCTATACCAATCTGCACAAGAGCCGCTTATAAATAACCGTAAGACTTCTATTTTTTCTTCATCTTTATGTAAGCTCAAGCGTTCACATTCACTTTCAAAAGTTTCTATCCACTGTGTTACATTATTGATTTTACTGTTGAATTTTTCAAGCACAAATTTTTCTGCTAATTTATTAACTTTTTTTTTCTGATCAGATTTTGTTTTAGTAACACTATCCAAAATTTCTTTCAATTCTTCTTTTGAAATACCATACGCAGAGTCTAGGTTACCTTTTCGTACATCAATGAATCTCTCTTCCAAAATGTAGTCCAAAAATTGAATGTTTCCAGAGTCATCCAAATATGTTTTTTTCAAAGCCTCACTCATATTTACCCAGATGTTCCTTTTTTGGTGCCTTTTCGTAATCGCATTCTTAGCCTTTTTGAACGTATCCGTTTTTATCAATTTCTCGTGTACATTTACATCTTGATAATCGTCTGGCATCTCAAAAATTTCACCTGCAGTTGTTGTAATTGAGGTTACGTATAACCCCGTTTTCTTATCATCATCTTTTTTTGCTTTGGCGATAATTTCAAATCGTAATTTATCCATTGTGTTCAAGAAATGTCGTTTTATAAGATTATTGAATTATTAGATACTGTTAATTAAAAACACAATTGAGTTTCTCTGCAAAAACAAAGAAACGACATTTAATGCTATTAATTACAATGTCAGTTTCTTACACAAGTAATCTTAATTAATTAACGCTCTCTTTGGCAATTTATCACGTATGATTCAGCATGAATGCTATTTCTAAAGCAATGCAATCGAATCTCCGCGTTGGTCCCTACTATATCGACGCATCGACGCTTGTGACAGCGCGGCAATATTCAAACTAAAGAAGAATCTTCTTTACACGCATACTAGCGTAAATGGCTGATGATGCATTCTACCATAAGACATATGTAAATAAACTTTGTATAAATAGCAAATACACACACTAGCGTAAATGTCTGAAGGCGCATTCTACCATAAGACATATGTTTGAATAAACAATGGTTCACACCCTACATGAGCCATGTATCAGAACTTTTATGTATGTATGAGATGATACCAAGCACCATGTCTATCCGTAGGTTCATGACATTACTAAACATGTAACCTATTTCTATTTGCTGAATAAGCAATGGTTCACACCCTACATGAGCCATGTGTCAGAACTTTTATGTATGTGCTGCTGGTATACAGGTGTTAATCAGAAAATATCCACACCTCACTCTAACTTACATTGTCATTTATAGCTCAAACAACTTCTCTTTCTAGTTTTTCCTTCTTCGCACAAACACTTGTGCTGATCTTAACTTTACCCCACTCATATCCTCCTCCTCGAAATTGTATAAATACTCAAGTTTTCACAACGTTCAGCACAGATTGCTAACACTGTCTTAACAATAATACAACAAATACAACAACAAAAAAAATGGTTTACTATACAGTACTGTTTCTTGGCTCCGTGCCAACTGGTATCAATATAAGGGTGGACACCATAGTTTTCGAAAGTACCACTCCTGGAGGGTCGACGTTATGGAAGGTGTCCGACAAAAGACCGGTCGGAGCCTTCTGCGAACACTTTGAACAACAGCTCTTCTGGACCTCGTTCCAGGGAACATTAATCGTTTATGCCATGCACCACGGGGCGGCGGTCTACATTAAAAATTTTTATTGAATTTGTTTTTTATTATATATACCTAGCTGTATTGTTCTTATATATTAAACTAAATAAAATGTTTTTATTTATAATTTATATTCTCTTTTATTTCTTTAATTACAAAATATAAAACGATACAATATAAAAGAATTTTATTGAATATAATACAATATAATATAAAACATCATTGAATTTTAGTCATTAAATTTACTCAGTAAAGCAGACTTAAGATTAGCTAGCTTATGTTCGATTTCTTGTACCTCCTTTCTCGTTTCAACTACCGATCTGTTCAACTCCTCCAGCTCCTTCTCTTTCCGCTTCATGTACTCAGTCAATGAAGCGGCCTTTGTCTCTCTTTCATTCAGTACCATTTCTCGTCGCCGCTTTTCCTCCTTAACACTATTTATGGCTTCTCCTACTTGGTCGACTATCTTGGAATAATCGAATGGAGCAGCCGACAACCTTCGTGTGTACGATCGCTTCTTCGGCTTCATCGATATCGACTTCGATCTCGCCACCGCCATCGTAGAGGTGCTAGCCACAGGCTCCGCCATCGTTACCGTGGTAGCACCTCCAACACACCTCTCACCTTTAGCGGATGATGTGAAGGAATCGTTTGGAAAGAAGTTTTCCAATATATCAGCCAGCTCGGTTTCGTTCATATTTAGCTCAGCAGCTAAATCAACACCGTTACCCTGTTCTCTAGCACTCATCTTACCACACCGTACCCACTACAGTTTCAGTATATATTCCTTTCGCCCCTCTCCTTATGCCATCTCCACCTTACACATCCCTCCCCTTTTCCTATAGCTATTTATTGTCCCTCGCGTTCAGTATTCCTCAGTCGTTGTCGAGATATACCTCTTACCGCTAGCCGCTATGATCCCTTGTCCGGACTGTGATGCTTCCTTTACGCGATCTGATAATTTAAAAAGACATCGATTAACTTCTTGTCGGAAACGAGCACAGCTCCAACGTACATCGCCTCTACCGAAGAAAAAACTTAAAATTGCTATGCCTGCTGGTTCTTCTGACCGCTGGTGTGATACTTGTAACATTTACGTTCCACAACATTCCTACAACGGTCACCTTCGCAGCCTCAAGCATAAACAAACTTGCTGCTCTCCTCTTGAGGAAGGAATTACTTTCCTTTCGTCCGCGTTCGCTAACAGAATTGTGTCCTTTCGTATTTCATCCGCCAAGTTCTTCCTGTCGTATACCGACTTTTTCACCGAAGTTTTCGACAAATGCTTGCGTGTTATTCGTAATCAGATACAACTGCATGACACGCTTAAACTAAATCTTGAACTTTACGGACGATATGTGCACGATGCTAAACAATTGGTTGACGTGAAATCCTTCAACACCAATAACAAAGTTGTCACTCAGTCGACGGATCTTTCCAATATTCTCCAAAGCTTCTTCGACGTTCTTGAGGGTAAAGCTTCTGAGTTTCAAGAACGAGAGTCAGGTAATTTATCATTCTCTCTTTATATATATTTCACTTGTGTTTAATATTATTTCATTCATACAGGATGGGCTTTGGAAAGAGTTCTTTTCCTAGAACTCAATTGCAACAAGTACAATCCTCTTAGAGCTTCATCTTACATTCCTCTACCTAAACAAATTGTACTTAAGAGAGCTGTTGTGAACGCACGAAACGATGACCAAGCCTGCTTTGCGTGGGCTATAACCTCAGCTTTGTATCCCGCCCAAGCCAACCCGCACAGAACGACTTCCTATCCGCATTACTCCCGCACGATGGACTATGACGGTATCGATTTTCCTATTAAATTAAACGACATTCCCAAGTTTGAAACGAAGAACCATTGCTCTGTGAATGTTTACGGGACTGAATACGTTTTGAAAGATGGAAAATGGATCTGGGAAATTGATGGTCCCCTCTACTACCCGTCCGTCAAACGAAGGCTGCACATCAATTTACTCTTGCTACACGATGATCGAGGAAATAATCATTACTGTTGGATTAAGGACATGTCTCGTTTGCTCTCTCAACAACTCTCCAAAACAGAACATCGCAAATTCCTATGTGACGGCTGCTTGCAATACTTCAGCTCTGTGGCTCACCTGCACCGTCATCAGCGGAATGATTGCAACCACGTTTACACGACGCTGCCAACTGCTGATCTCAAATTGGATAAGATGGGTAGGCTCATCCCTAATAACGTTTTAAAATTTCAAAACTACCACAAACGTATCAAAGTACCTTTTGTTGTTTATGCAGACTTCGAAACCATATTGCGACCCATTCATACATGCTTTTCCGATCCTAACAAGACCTCCACCACACCTACCCACGAACATCAACCGCACTCGTTTGCTTACTTGATTAAGTGCTCTTTTGACGATTCCCTTTCAATATTCAGAACTTATAGAGGACCTGATTGTGCTAATCAATTTGTTAAAACTCTTGATCAAGACGTTTCTGATATTTATCACCGATTTTTAAAGACCCCGGTTCCTATGATACCCTTGACTGATGAAGAAATACGACTTTTCTCTGAAACGACGTCCTGTAATATTTGCGAAGAGCCCTTCCTAATCGATGATGTAAAGGTTCGCGATCATTGTCATTTGACTGGTAAAGTTCGATTAGGGGCCGCTCATTCCAGATGTAACTTAAACTACAAACTACCCAACTTTGTGCCTGTATTCTTCCACAACCTCTCCGGTTACGATTGTCATTTATTTTTAAAAGAAATGGCTGTCAACGATGTTAAATTTAGCGTAATTGCTCAAAATAAAGAAAAATACGTTTCCTTTACCAAATTATTGCGAGTTGATACTGTTCCCGGTGTTTCAGATAACTCTACTCAAAACGTATTTGTTAAGATTCGATTTCTCGATTCCTTTCGTTTTATGGCTTCCTCCCTCGATAAACTGTCTGAAGAACTCGACCCTTCTCAATGCTTCCAAGTGAAGAAGTATTTTTCTGATCCTACACAATTTCAACTTGTGCGACGGAAAGGGGTTTTCCCTTACTCCTACGTCGACGATATTACTAAACGTGACCAATCAACGTTCCCTCTCAAAGACGATTTTTTCGATAAATTAACATCTCTACCCATTTCTGATGAAGATTATGAAAGAGCTGCCACCGTTTGGAAAACCTTTAACTGCTCCACTCTCGGAGAATATTCTGACCTCTACTTGAAAACCGATGTCCTACTGTTAGCTGACGTGTTCGAGAATTTCCGTGAAATATGTATTTCCACTTACGCCTTGGACCCCGCTCAGTATTACACCGCTCCCGGGCTAGCGTGGGATAGCATGTTAAAATTCACTCGCGTTAATTTAGAACTTCTAACTGACATCGATATGTTAAAGTTTTTCCAAAAAGGGGTACGCGGAGGAATAAGTCAGTGTATTCAAAGAATGCATTTCGCCAATAACCCACACCTTCCTGATTATGACGCATCTGCTCCCACTTCCTACATTATGTATTTGGATGCTACCAATTTGTATGGACACAGCATGAGTCAATACCTTCCCATATCCCATTTTCGTTGGCTCACCGATGCTGAAATTGATGAATTAAATGTTCCCGATTTACATGCTTCTTCTGAATATGGTTATGTACTTGAAGTTGACGTTCAATATCCCCAAAACCTACACGATTTACATGCTGATCTTCCCTTTTTAGTTGAAAATATTATTTCTCCTGGTAATGTTAATGGTAGAGTCAAAAAATTGATTCCGAACCTTATGACTAAGACAAAGTATATTGTTCATTACCTACCGCTTAAACAAGCTCTCCAGAGCGGATTAAAATTACTTAAAGTGCATAGAGCTATTCAGTTTAAACAGTCACAATGGTTGAAACCTTTCATAGATTTGAATACTAGAAAACGTAATATGTGTAATAATAAGTTTGGGAAATCTTTCTTTAAATTGATGAACAACAGTACTTTCGGAAAAACGATGGAGAACGTTGATAAACGAGTTGACGTCAAGTTAGTTACTCATTGGCAAAACGTTGGACGGTACCTTGGTGCTGAAAGTTTAATAGCTAAACCCAATTTCAGAAATTCAAAAATTTTCACGCCCCATTTCGTAGCTATTCAGATGAATAAATTACACATTGTTTACGATAAACCGCTCTATGTAGGTTTCGCTATTTTGGATTTATCAAAAGTTGTTATGTATGACTTCTACTACGGCTTTCTTAAGCAAAAATATCAAGAAAATATTTCTTTGATGTATATGGATACTGATTCCTTCATTCTTAAAGTTTTCACCGAAAATTTCTACAGAGATATGATTGAAAATATTCATCACTTCGACACTTCCAATTATCCCCATGATAATAGTTTCAATATCCCTATTACCTCTTCTGTTATTGGTAAATTTAAAGACGAATTCCCTAATAATCCCATTAAAGCATTCTATGGAACCGGAGCAAAAGCTTACTGCGTTGAAGCCGTTGATCAAATTGTTAAAAAAGCAAAAGGTGTTAAGAAAAATGTCATTAAATTACATCTTCAAATCGATGATTACCTACGCGTCATTAGAGATGACGCCACCATTCTTAAATGTATGAATGTTTTCGTTTCCGATCTGCATACTATGTTTACCCATATGAAAACGAAAGTAGCCCTCTCTCCCAAAGATGATAAACGTTTCTTAATTCCGAAAACAACGAATACACTTCCTTGGGGACATTACAATATAAAAAACTCAAACAGTTCGCTTTCAAAGTTCGACGGTGCCGTTGATCGATTTATACAAAATTTTCATCAACCGTATACCGACGACTTAACGGTTGGAGAATACTTTATTAAAAGACTTTTCGAAGCTTCGTCACTTCCACAGGAAGCCATTGATAATATTTATGAACACCTACTGTAATACCTACCTTGAGTTCTGTTTAAGTATAGCTTACGCTGAAATGTCACTCAATGTAAATATTTTATCCTTAATGTTGGTTGTATTGTATAAATAATAATAAAACGTTACTACACAACTTGTTTGTTTACTATTTTTATTCTGCGAAATATATTCCTCAACTTCACAAATAACATGTGTACGATTTCTACTGTTACAATTTATTGTTTCAATAACATTAACAATGAATAAATTTTCTTATAATCTTCAATATTACTTGATGGCCATTTGCCTGAGTCAGGACCGCTCTGCCAGCCTGCAGCTTTTTCCGTTCCTTCTCTTAAAATATTTTCTTCTATCCATTGCAGCACTGTTTGATGACGACCATTGATATTTGGACTTAATGTATACGGAAGCCGAAACAAGTTGATCAGTTTAATACACTTTTCCAAATTTTTCGGTTCTGCGTAGTATGCTACATCCAGTATTAAGTCATCCACACACTTTAACAATGTAACATACTTTTTCTTGACATTCATTACGGAGAACTTCTTATCCCGCATTAGAACTGATCCGTTTGTTAACATTTCCTTTAAAAAATATACGTCGTGTCGCATGAAATTATACTTTGTTTTATTTAAAATCATTTCAACATCATCAACCGTTATTTCCACTGTTTCACAGCAACCTTTTAGAAATTCATCCACCAATTCGTCACACCTTTGCTTTCTTTCGAATATGAAGTATAAAATATCGAACGATGTCTCTTGTGTTACAGTTAACCATTAGAATGCTTCCTTTGGTACTGCAACTCCCAACTTCGACAACACAACTTTAACTCTATCTAAATCGTATTGCTCTTCGAAGGTTGAGAATGAGGACTTGCTTTTCTGCTTGATACAACTCGTACGATAATGAATCCATTTTTATAAAAATTATACTTCAAAATCGTCAGGATCGCTCTCATCAACCACTAAGTAGCCTCCTATTACGATTTTATCGTATTCACCTTTTAATTCGAATTCTTCTGTCACGCTATCCAACTCTGACGCTACCAAATATCTTTTCAAAGATAATAAACCCTCTTTGTAAAATTTCACTTCAATTACGTAACTTTCAACCATTACTACGTCTTAAACGTTCAATGCAGCAACTAACGATTACAACTGATTAAACTCGTCACGTTTTATCTTATTTATAATCATACTTTGGGGAAGGGGTAAAGAAAATCATTATTAACATTACAGACTTTATTATCAGAAAAAAAAAAGCTGGGGATACATTACAAAACGTTCGTTTTATGAATCTAGCTGTTATGAGATTGGTTAAGCCCCAACCATTTGACGTAAACCATGTCACCTTTTCGTCTTAGTACACGTTCCACCAAATAAACATCTGGATATTTCGCTTTCTGTAGTTCCATACCATAAAATCCTCCTTTTATGTCTTCCCCTTTATCATCCTTTAAGTAATACATAATTGGATGTGACAATTTTATGTAGCTAATCGTAAATAATTCGTTAGACCAATTTGGGGTATAACCTTTGCTAAACAATTCACGATGTTTGCTTATTCGTACCCGGTCTCCAACTTTAAACTTAATTTCTCGTAAATCCACCTTCTTTGGATTGTTGTAAATACTTTTCAAAAGTGTTTCTTCGTTTCGTTTATTAACTTTGCTTGGTCTCATTCCGATAGTTCTGTGAACCGAATTGTTATATTCCTGTACTATATCTGGTAATAACTTCAACCATTTGTAGGATCCTTGTAAACTAAAGCGTTGCCACATTTTTGATTTAAGTGTTCGATTTACCCGCTCCACAACTGACGCTTTCTTGGTGCTATACGTTGAGTAATGGTTAATTTTATATTTTTGCATAACTCGTTTCACTTGTTCGTTGTAAAATTCTTTTCCCAAGTCAGTTTGCATATTCTTAGGAATACGTTTACTTCTTTTGAAAATTAACTGTAGAGCCCTTCCAACATATTCACCTGTTTTGCGTTTTACTGCTTGAGCCCACACAAATTTTGAAAAAACGTCTATTACAACCAAAATGTATCTGACACCTTTATTTTCTCTCGCATACGGAATCATTTCCACTAAATTGGCTTGATGAACATCATCTAATCCTTTCACTATCACTTTACGACGTGTAAAATTAATTCTCGCAGGTTTATGCAGTTCTTTCACTAGTTCTTCTTTCACATTAAACATTTCCCTTATAATGATGAACTACACGGACGGAGCTGCTGTTGTTGGTTTAGAACTGCTCGATTTGGCACCACCTATTCCTCTTTGTTGTTGCAGAGTATCTAGCCTTACTTTCAGCTCCTTTGCTTCCTTTTTTAGTGATTCCACCATTACCACTAATTCGTTTTTCAGGTCATCTTTCTTTTTATTGGTTCGTTGAATTTCTTTCTCTGCAAATTCCTTAACTTTTTTACACTCATCCTGAATCGTGATTTTAATTAATTCAAAACTCGCGTCTATATCATCTTTCATATCTTGCACAATTTCCGTCTTCAATTTCTTCGATACTTCTTCATCCCCTTTCCTAACAAACGCTTCTACATCTTTACGCTCTAGTTTTACTTTTGTTGAAAAGACGTCCATGATTCCGACAGCATTCTTTTCTATTATATCGTTCACCTTGTTTGTTATTTCTTTATCCCTGTGACTATTATATTTTTCAAGTTCTCTTTCCAAATTTTTAATCGCTAACTCTATATTATTACTAAAAGTTTTCATCATCATTTCACCACTTTTGGAGACAGCTGTTTTCAATTCTTCTCGTAAATCATTCATCCTTCTGACACCTTCACTGACAGCACGATCCTTTACCTTTTCACACTCGATTCTGATATGCTCTTTTGTTAACCGATCTTTCTCATCTACATACATTTTAGTAGCTGCATGAAACCCAGCGGTAGGCTCGTTCAAATGTGTAATACGCTTATTAGCCACATCAACGAAATACAACACTTTATCGAATGCTTGTCTGATATCGGTTACATCATCTTGCAATAACAGACGTTGCACCTTCTTCTCCAAAAATCGCACATTCACAGCATCATGCTCCTGCTGAGGATCACCGATTCTTGTTAAGCGGTTATGATTGAAATCATAAACATTGCTGATTTCTTGCGAAAACAATAGTTTTTTTTCTAACGGACGTCCGAACTTATCAACCGTCATTGTCTAACTAATAAGCTTAATAATTTGTTTATACGATTATATTGCACTCACGCAACTCTTCTAAAATTGATAGAATTTCGTTTTCATGATTTGTGTTGCCTGCTTGTTGAGAAGCAACTAATAACCTTAAACGATCACACAACTCATTAACGTCATCAAAATATTTGTATTCGATCGGTTTTTCGTTGTATGTCAACAACGACAATCCTCCACCTTTAGAAAATTTCGATGTTTGCTGTCTTAACTTGTAAACTGCTCCCGTACATTTTAATATATCAGCGTAGTCTTTCCTTTCTTTCATCGATGTTGGATATTCAGAACGTAATTTGAAGAGTAGCTCGTATAATCCCACAGTACCTATGTATTTAAATTTTCCATTGATTACAACGTTTGGTCCGTCAAAATCCAGTTCAGAATCACCAATAAAAAATTTATTTGTGTTCCATTCGTATCGAACTTTATCAAGACGAGGATTCAGAACGTCAGCGTTAAATGTGTCACCATCATAGTCTTTAATAATTCCTTCTATATAGTCTCGAGGTAGAGGATCGAATTCATCCAAATATTGAGCAAATCGAGAGCTATTAATATAGTCTATGTACGCTTTCTTCAATTGTTCAAAGTCATCATTATCCTGGTCTGTGTTTTCATGACCCGTTGTTGGGTCTCTTTTGTAAACACTTTCATCCCTTAAGAATGAAGGAGCACCTGGTAGTAAGGTACCTGGAGCATTCGAAGGGTCAAGCTTTCTAATTTTTATTGGTGTTGACAAAGCTGGAATGTCACCTTTCGACCAATTACTCACTTCTGGCTTTAATTCTTTTTTAATCTCTTCACCCAGCTCTGATTTCTAGTTAAGAAGCGATTTTGTAAGTGGTTGATATGCTTGCTGCAACAGGAGATTCTGTCCTGCTGTCGATTCCTTTAACATTTGTAATTTCCTCTTTACCGCTTTCCTAACTTTGATTAGTTCTTTCTTTGCTTTTACATCCATGCTCTTGTCAAGGTTGTCTTTTAACAACTGATTGACTTTATATCACTTACATTAATATATATTTATCGAATCCTAAGCGATATCTTCCCTCATTTATACCACAATCCTTGTTTATCACTAGAAATCCAAACTTCTTTTTCCAACACTCTGCACAAATATTTTTAAATTGGTCAAGAGTCATGTCTGTAGTGACATGGTCTGCGAAGACGTGTTTGAGATTTAATTCATCCTGTTTAAACAGTATTATTAAATTTGCGTTATCTCTAATTAAATGTTTGGGAATCTGTGCATATGTTTGATTTAAATAAAAAGTGTCGATTGAGTTATGTCTTCCCATACTAAAGTATTCCCTTATCTTATTTTGATTTTCATTCGCAACATCGTCAAAGATGAATATAGAATTAGGTCTTGCCTGTGATGGGGAAATTACATCGTCAGAGTCTCTATAGGGAAAATAACCAATTCCAGCAATTGGTTTCAATAATTCAGCTAAATACTTATATTTTGGTTGATGCAATGACTTGGAATAAACGTATACGTTTGCGAACCGTAAACCGTTCGGTTGCTCCAAAAGTCCTATAATTACATTTGTTTTTCCACAATTTGAAGGTCCGGCGATAATGGCTCTTATTGTGGATGGTAGTAATGGACCCTGTCGATTTATTTTCCTGGCAATATCGAAGTCACGATTGGTTATGGGTAGAACAGATGGATGTTGTACTATCCGCATGTTTATTGATGATTAAGCGGTTTGCGCATGTGCTCTCGGATATATAAATTTAGAGTTAACAGTGTTTATGTAGTCAGTTCGTTCAGTATAGTGAGAGAGCTAACACTACATATGTCCCATGACACGAGGTTTTCTGAATAGGTTTATAGATAAATTACCTATTGAATTACACCTCCCAGGGTATAACTTTTGCGGTCCAGGGACTCGACTAAACAAACGATTAGCTCGAGGTGATATTGGTATAAATCCCCTTGACGAATCTTGTAAATTACACGATATTGCTTACGAAACTTTTCCAGACATTTCCCATCGTCGAATTGCTGATAAGGTTTTGGCGCATCAATCATTACAAAGACTAATGTCGCCGGACGCGTCTTTTGGTGAACGCTTGGCAGCTCTCACAATTGCTTCAGCTATGAAGGGTAAAGAGAAACTTGGAATGGGACACAAAAAGCGACGTCGTAAAGTTGGTGGTTCAATTCTGTTGCGGAAAATAAAGAAGAGAAGACGAACAAGAAAAGGAGGAGCTCTACCGTTTCGTAAGCTAGTGACATCTGCGAAAATTGCTCTTAAGAAAACGAAACCTTTCCAGCTGATACATGCTGCTAAAATAGCACTAAATACAATTCGTAAATTTGGAAAGCGATCTAAATCTCCCAGAATCATTCCTATTCCAAAGACAGGTGGTTTTCTACCGTTAATTAAGATCTCCGTCCACCTAAAGAATTGGTTCAATATTTACAATCTTCCGGACCTTGTGCTATCACTTATAACTACAATCGTGTTCAGAACCCCTCAGATTTTAACTGCGGCCATTTAGTTGTCCAATTCCTTAATAAGACTACGCAAACCTTTTCTTAAAAACAAACCCTCAAACTAACTTCGTTGTAGTAGACAGAACGTCAAACCGAAAACATGTCTTACACATTTACCTTGACTAATACAAAGTCGGAGCTGCAAATGATAATAAGTCCACCAATTTTTTTAAGCGATGATGATGAATATCAAATTGCTTTATTAAATTTTGAAGCATATAACAGTATTCCGAATATCGATGAAACTAACAATAAATTCTATTTTGAAGGTTCTACACCACCAGTCGTTGTTCTTCCGGAAGGATCCTATGAAATCGATGATATTAATCATTATCTTCGCGAGAAATTGCGACATACTGATGATGCTATTGAATTGTTTGGAGACAATACTACCTTAAAAAGCCATATAAAAAGCACCAAAAAAGTCAACTTTGCTCCTACAGATTCTCCCGCAAAGATATTGGGTTTTGAAAATAAGCTTCTACCATCACTTAAAGAGGTGTCTGATCATGTAGCTGACATTTTCAAAGTAAACACGATTTCAGTGATGTGTAACCTCGTAACTAACTCCTACATACATACCAGTGATGGTGTTAAAGGACTAGATGGACATATACTAGATCAATTCTTTCCCAATGTACCCCCCGGATTTAAAATTGTTGAGAATCCTACGAATCTTATTTATTTATCAATCAACACTCGTGTCATCGACTACATTTCCCTTAAAATAGTTGATCCAGACGGTAATCTAGTTAATTTCCGTAGAGAGCGTATCACAATAAGACTGCACTTACGAAAAGCATAACATGGTAGTGCAATATAGCTGTCCCAATGATATTCACAGAAGAATAGTACTATAAAACTACTACCACAATCCCGAGTGCTTATTTCGCCTACAACCATTAAGCGATTAACACCGCTCAATAAACAGTTCCTTAAATCTTTGGGGTTGCGATTGAAAAAGAGGAAACGGTAAAATGGTAGCAGAAATACTGAATGTTACCGAAAAAGCAGTCTTCGATAACGCTATAGTTAACGCTGATAAACATACTCATCAACCTTATACGAATTCAACATTCAAAAATAATGATACGATACGTATTCCAATAGAGAATGAAGATGTTTACACTTTGCCTTCTAGTAGTTTCCTATACATAGAAGGTCGTTTGCTTCTTAAAAAGGATGGAAAGGCAACTGCGAACACTTCTTTTATCCACAATGGAATTTTACACCTGTTTGATGAAATTCGTTATGAATTAGGCGGAAAAGTTATTGATCGAGTCCGTAATCCTGGCATGGTTACAACAATGAAAGGTTACGCATCTTACAACGAGAATGAAAGTAAACGTCTCAGCAACAGTGGATGGTTGCCTCCTGCTTTAAGCGATCTACAAGGAATTAAGCTTAATTCTGTAAAACTAGTAGATTCCAACGGTTACTTCAACGTTTGTATTCCACTACGTATGATTTTTGGATTTGCAGAAGACTTCCGAAAATAATATTAAACGTTCGACAAGAATTAGTTCTAGTTCGCAGGAGCACTGACAATAATGCTTTATATTGCTCAGCAACGCCACTTGAAGATGTACTTGTACATTTGGATCAGATTTCTTGGAAAATTCCTCATGTATCTGTAGCAGATGCTGAACGTTTGAAATTGTTGCGTTATGTTGATCGAAATTTAAATATGGAACTTTCATTTCGGAGTTGGGAACTACATGAATATCCGCTACTTCCCAAATCTTATTCTCACAACTGGAATGTGAAAACAACTTCACAATTGGAAAAGCCTCGCTTCATTATTTTCGGATTTCAAACAGATAAAAGTAATAATCTTGCAAAAAATATGAGTGCCTTCGATCACTGCAAACTAACCAATTTTAAAGTTCACTTAGGATCTACTATGTACCCGTATGATAATTTGAATTTAGATTTTGATACTTCTAGATTTGCCGTTTTATATGAAATGTATGCCAACTTTCAACAATCGTATTATGGTAATGTAAGTGAACCCTTATTCGATCCTAAACAATTTCTAGTCATTGCTCCTCTTGTAATAGTAGACTGTTCTTATCAGAATGAAACTGTTAAATCTGGTAGTATAGATATCCGTCTAGTTTCAAACTAAAGAAAATATACCAGACAAAACGGCAGCTTTCTGTTTAATAATACATGATCGTGTGATACGTTACAATCCGTCCACAAACTTAGTTCAAGAAGTATAAAACACAACGATTACTTCCACAATTTAGTTTTCTTACCGGTACTGAACAGTGAGCACGATGACTTTCTTATTGGACGTACAAGGTTTTCAGTGTAGTGAGAATCGATTTGTTTTTAAAGAAGTAGCTGTTGTTGCTCTAAAAGAAGAACCAGTTTATCATTTCACATTTGAACCACCATTTCCATGGGACGCTCTCCCTGTTCGTTACAGAAGTCAAAATCGTTGGTTAACAAGAAATTTTCATGGGTTATATTGGGATAACGGCGATCTTCCGTACTCTACACTTTATGATAGAATTCACTCCATATTGATGGAGTCAACAATTGTATATGTTAAAGGATTACAAAAGATGATTTGGTTGCAGAAATCCTTTCCTACTGTTAACTTTGTTAACATTGAAGATATCGGATGTCCAGCTCTCTCCAAACTCCCAACTCATTTTAAAGTTAAAGTGTGTTCTTATCATTTATTTACAACCGCTGTTGAACAGAATTGTGCTTATAAAAATGTTCTTTTATTAAAATATTGGTTGTCTTTACACTCATAAATTGACTGTATTTTTTTCCTTTAAACAAATAAAACACGTTCATAATATAAATTAGATTTTTATTTTTTATATTCTTATACAATGTTATACATTTTACATATGTATTTCTAACTCAGCCGCTTTTCCAACAAATCCTTAAAGGCGAATTGATGGATGACCCACTTTATTAACAATTTTTTCGTTTATGTCCTCGATTTCTGCATCCGTAAAAGCTTCTGCGTGGCTGCACGGAAGAAATATGATAAAGCTGTATAAATCAGCTAATAGACGAGGTCCCCATTTTGTATTCACCTTTTTGAAGCGTTGCACGGGATACGTTTGATTCACTTCCAGTGATTTCAGAGCACGTATTTCTTTCTCTTCATAACCCACCCGCACATTATTAAACTTTTCGATAAAGGTTTCCATGTTATACTGACTTAAATACACTCAACTCTGTTATGCATCTACCGCTCCTTCACTCGTTCCCGTTACTTATGTAAAATCCCCTTCCACTACATAAGCTTCAGTGGAGGGGAACTTATTATACAAACCACGTTGCTCGTTTTAAATGTCTCAGTTGTTATGGAAAAAAGCAATCATGATCAGTGTGTCGTCGTTACTGATTTTAACATATTTGTATAACAATACCCTCTACATTTCCCGACCTGATAATACTATTGGAGATGAAGCCTATGTTTGTAAAAATTTTAATAAGGATATTGATATGTCTTGTACATGGAAGAAAAATTGGGATACTATTATTTTAAGAAATGTTAATGGAACAAATGTTTTTACAGTTGAGAACGTGCAGAACCTTCACTCTGTAAAACTAGCATTTATTGATTAACATGGACAGTTTCGAAGATATATTGAAAGCCGATGGATTCAGCTTAAGGATGATGAAAACAGAGACGTTATAACTAAGGGCTATATCACCGACTCTTTCGCATTTCTACAAGTTGTTAGTACTATTAATGTAATCTTATTGTTCAATTGAAAAACAAGACTAACTAGAAACAATAGAAACAACTACTCCGAGGGCTAATACCCCTACCGGCATTGAATTACACTATTGAATCTGAAGGTACATACATGTTAGACGTAGATAAAATAATCTAAAAAGACAGGTAAATTCCTGTTACGTCTAAATAATTAAGGATTACTAATCCCACACTTGGAACGCGTCCTATACAATAGGTACAATGAACCACAAGCCAATTCTGCGACCGGTTTCGACCTATTGGGTCTCTTCAGGCAGAAGCAGGCAAAACACAAACTGTAAAGTTCACTTGAAAAACAAGACTAACTAGAAACAATAGAAACAACTACTCCGAGGGCTAATACCCCTACCGGCATTGAATTACACTATTGAATCTGAAGGTACATACGTTAGACGTAGATAAAATAATCTAAAAAGACAGGTAAATTCCTGTTACGTCTAAATAATTAACAGGAATTTACCTGTCTTTTTAGATTATTTTATCTACGTCTAACATGTATGTACCTTCAGATCCAATAGTGTAATTCAATGCCGGTAGGGGTATTAGCCCTCGGAGTAGTTGTTTCTATTGTTTCTAGTTAGTCTTGTTTTTCAAGTGAACTTTACAGTTTGTGTTTTGCCTGCTTCTGCCTGAAGAGACCCAATAGGTCGAAACCGGTCGCAGAATTGGCTTGTGGTTCATTGTACCTATTGTATAGGACGCGTTCCAAGTGTGGGATTAGTAATCCTTAATTATTTAGACGTAACAGGAATTTACCTGTCTTTTTAGATTATTTTATCTACGTCTAACGTATGTACCTTCAGATTCAATAGTGTAATTCAATGCCGGTAGGGGTATTAGCCCTCGGAGTAGTTGTTTCTATTGTTTCTAGTTAGTCTTGTTTTTCAAGTGAACTTTACAGTTTGTGTTTTGCCTGCTTCTGCCTGAAGAGACCCAATAGGTCGAAACCGGTCGCAGAATTGGCTTGTGGTTCATTGTACCTATTGTATAGGACGCGTTCCAAGTGTGGGATTAGTAATCCTTAATTATTTAGACGTAACAGAAATTTACCTGTCTTTTTAGATTATTGTTCAATATTTTGATTGTATCACTTACATACTTCATTTATATCAAAATAAAGAATCGTTAACTATAACGACTTCACTTTTATTTCATATGTCTATACCCTACACTTTTCTCCACTTCCTCTACATTATCATGTAAACGTATTTAAGATTCGTAAACTTCAGACGACTGCAGACGTATTTAATTTTACATTACCGATACATGTACATATGTTTCAATTCATTGTGAAGCATTCGACCACTACATACACTCAAGTTTAAAGTCAATGACCTTCCATCAATTTGACCTTAAGTAACCTCTCCTCCTCTGAATTAGAACCGGTCATCTTACACTACTGCTTTTGTTTGTTTCGAATAACCTACAAATGGTTACGTTAATTTAATTTTTTGGAATTTACTTTGAGAAAAATATTCATGCTCGAATTAATAAATTTAATATTTAAATTAAATGAAATAGTTTCTATTAAAAAAACAACTATTCTCTCACATATCGTTACAGTATATTTATATATTCTTGTTCAGCTTAACATGCTCTACAACATACCTACTACAAGCTCAAAGTAATCTAAGTTGGCGGGTTAAAGTCTATCATTACCGTCAAAATCGTAAAATTAAAAAAAAAAAACGAAAAACGAAAAACGAAATTCGCCTCGGATGGGACTTGAACCAACTACTGCTGGAGATAAAGCGATAGCGAGATCGGTGCACTACCGAATACGCTACGAACCGATTTGACTTGTAAGCCTATATTTATTT
This sequence comes from Agrilus cyanescens, assembly GCA_947389935.1. NCBI lineage: Eukaryota > Metazoa > Arthropoda > Insecta > Coleoptera > Buprestidae > Agrilus > Agrilus cyanescens. The sequence goes on from OX376704.1 coordinate 8,034,109, forward strand.
GCTTTTATATTAACCATGAAAACTGCAATGAATTGTATTGCATGATTGTTTATAAATTACATTTATTTTCTCATTTCCCATCTTTCTTAAACGTTCTTTGATAAACGTCAAACTTCCAAGGTTAGAATCTACAAATATACAAGTAATAACAACATAAGCCCCGCCCATCCCTCTGAGCAGTTGTTTCCTTAGAATCTGGACATGTCAAAATTAACGATTTTTAATTACAAATTTTGATTAAACGAACACATAATCGATTATGAAAATAAGCCTATGTAACCCTTTGGTCCTTAGATTAGAAGTTGTAATAGTCGACAAATTCGAGATTATCCTATCTTCGGACGAGATAGCTCTGAAAATTATGACTTTTAACCAAGAACGCGTTTCTTCCCATTTTCATTTGCTAATATCTTTTAAACCGCTTAATAAATCGGTATGAAATTTTGTAAAACCCTATTTCGTTTTAATCTTAATCGATATCGTTTAGGGCATTTCGTGCGTCTTTTGCAGTTTTTCGACAATCTGTTACCGAAGAGTGCAATTTTCGATGGTTTTTTTCATGGCTAACTGAGTGGGGCTCAAACAAACATCCGGACACTAGAACATTATTATATACTAGTTGAACCCTTCCAGCATTGGACGGTGGTGCATAGCAGTTAAGAAATCATAATCAGGTTGACAATTTAGTATCAAGACCTCAGTTACTTTCTGCAAACTTTTTTCTAAATTGTCTATATAATAATCATGCTGTTTTAAGAAAAGTTACACATCTCTGAAAATTGTTGCAAAAGATTCTATTTAAACTAATTGCTTTCCTACACCACACATTAAAATTTTTGAATACCATCCGTCAAAGCTTGGACGGTGGTGCATAGCACTGCAACCTAACCTAACCTAACCTAACCGATTTGACTTGCTAGTCTATATTTATTTGATTTTATGTTAACCATGAAAACTGCAATGAATTTTATTGCATGATTGTTTGTAAATTACATTTATTTTCTCATTTCGTACCTTTCATAAACATTCTTTGATAAACGTCAAAATAAACGTCAAACTTCCAAGGTTAGAATCTACACGTATAGAAGTAATAACAACATAAGCCCCGCCCATCCCTCTGAGCAGTTGTTTCCTTAGAATCCTGACATGTCAAAATTAACGATTTTTAATTACAAATTCTAATTATACGACACTACCTTCCGATTCGAAAATAGGCGCATTCAGCTGTTTGGTCCTTAACTTGGACGTTTTAATTGTCGACAAATTCCAGATTATCCTATCTTCGGACGAGATAGATCTGAAAATTATGACTTTTAACCAAAGACGCATTTTTTCCCATGCTAATATCTTTTAAACCGCTTAATAAATCTGTATGAAATTTTGCAAAACCCTACTTCGTTTTAATCTTAATCGATATCGTTTACGGCATTTTGCGAGTCTTTTGCAGTTTTTCGACAATCGTTAATAGAAGAGTGCAATTTTCGCTACTTTTTCCATGGCTAACTGAGTGTTTGGCAGACATCCATACACTAGAACATTATTATATAGTACTAGTTGAACCCGTCCAGCATTGGACGGTGGTGCATAGCACGGTAACAAATTTAATCAGAGGGGCCGCTTTGTACCGTAACCTCACGGTGGTGCGTAGCACTTACCCTAATGGTGCATAGCATTTACCTTACTGGTGCATAGCACTTCTCCTATTAGTGCATAGCACCTCGGCGGTTTATGGCGAACTTCTAGCAGGATAAAAGAGGATGAAGGTGGCGTCAGAGGCGGGGCTGATGTAGGAGGTGGTGTGATAGGGGGTTGAGGGTTGTGAAGGGAGTGGTACGGGAAGGAGGTGGAAAATATTACGGATAAAATAAAAGTTTAGGATTGGTTCGAGGGTGTCGTAGGGGGAGTTCTTGACACCTCTTGATACCACCAAATACTGCAACCACTACCCTCTGTAACTGCCACCTAAAACACACTCAATACTACCCCCACCACCCACCACAATTGTATTCTTAAACGCTTTCCAGATGATTCTCAACTTTCAGTGTTTGGAATTTGAATTCTCAAAGCGGAAAACCGTGTGAAAGGGTGATTTCTGTGCCCAGCATACATGTATAATCTTGCTATAAACGCGTATAATTACCATAACCTCATCGATAACCTTAATAACACACCCCATATTTTACTGTTATAGCACTACCCGACAAAACTTGTAAGGTGGTGCATAGCATTTAATGAATATACCGTAACCTATCGCCGGTTGACAATTAAGTATCATGACCTCAGTTGCTTTTTGCAAACTTTTTTCTAAATCGTCTATATAATAATTATGCTGTTATGAGAAAAGTTACATATCTCTGAAAATTGTTGCAAAAGTTTCTATTTAAACTGATTGCTTTCCTTCCCCACACATCCCACTTTTTACTGTTATGGATACTATCCGTCAAAGCTTGGACGATGGTGCATTGCACTGTAACAAATTTAATCAGAGGGACCGCTTTGTACCGTAACCTCACAATGCATTGAAAGTATTGATTGCCTCAATTATGCTCATTTTACTGCTCACCGCTTTATGAGTTGTTGGTAATTGTATCATTTTTTTTTCTTGTGACACTGGCAGAGTTGAGAAATCTTTCTCTAGGTTTTTCATAGTGAAAACAGATTGATTCAAGACTAAAAACTTGTTTTAGACTGTATGGCGTTTTATCGATCTCAAAACAATTTTTATTAACACATTTTAATATACTGTTTTGCATTGATTGTAACAGTCCTAAATTATTATTATATGCACCTCCCCATGCAACTATTCCATATGATATAACACTATGGAAATATGCATAATATATTATTCGCATGGTATGTATATTAGTAGTTGATTGTATTTTATTGAAAACATATAGTAAGTATTTGGTTCTGTTTAAAATATATGATATGTGGTTTAACCAAGTTAGTCTGTAGTCAATCATTATTCCTAAGTATTTACAGTATTCAACTCTACGTAGTTCAACTTCTTTTATTTTTATCCTAGTTATATTTGGTACACTATCTATATAGTTGCCGAACGTTATATATACAGTTTTTTCTTTATTTAAGGACAATTTGTTTAGCGCTAGCAAATCAGAAATTTTATCAAGATATTGATTCATTTTGGATACACATGTGTTCCAACTATCATCTATAGCTATAATTGCAGTATCATCTGCAAAACACAAAACTGATTCTTTAGGCATATTTTCAATAATATCATTGTAATACAATATAAATAGAAAAGGTCTCAATATGGAACCTTGTGGAACTCCCATCTTTATATTTGTATACATACTTTTTTGACCATTTATTTTAACAGATTGTTGTCAATTATTTAAATAACTGTAGATTAGGTCATATGCTTTACCCCTTATCCCTATACGATACAATTTGACTATTGCTGATTTGCTAATGTAGAGAATTTGACTTAAATTATTTAAAGCATCCTTAGTTCCTAAGCACTTGAGAAAACCAAACTGACTTTTAGAGATAATATTATTATCTTTTATAAAGGAGTATAGTCTATTGTAAATTAATTTTTCAAGTATTTTAGCTATGTTTGAAATTAAAGAAATTGGTCTGTAATTATTAAATAAGTTTTTTTCCCCAGATTTATGAATAGAAACTATGTCCGCTCTTTTAAGTGCATCAGGCCAGACAGCCACTTGTATACTTAAGTTAGCTATGTGGAGTAAGGCACTATCTATGTATAAGGATATGGTTTTAAGAATCTTAGTGTTTATATTATCTACACCACCTTTTTTTATTTTCATTTTCCTAATAATATTTTCTATTTCATAAGAAGTAACTGGTGTAATATATATAGTATTATTATTATTTTTGGGTAAATCCAGAGTTAAACTGTTTGGTTGAACTACTTTTTTACTTAAATTAATACCTACATTGACGAAATATGTATTAAAAGATTCAGCTATTTCATTATCATCTGTTATTTTTTTATCGTCTAACGTGATATAATCTATTTTAGAGTATTTTTTGTTCTTTTTACTAACTTTGTTATTTATGTAGTCCCAAAGTTTTCTTTGATGTTACTTACACTTAAAATCATTTGATTTTCATATTTATTTTTAGCTAAACTGATTACTTCTTTTAGTCTATTAGCATATTGTGTATATTCTCTCTTTTTATTTTCATTATATGAATCAGATTTCCATATAAAATATAATTTTTCTTTTTTCTCACAGGACTTTATAATTGCTTCTGTAATCCAAGGCTTTCTTTTTTTATACCTATTTTTTTTTTGTTTTCGCACTATCAATACAATTTTGGATTTTTTCTATCAATAGGTTAGTAGCCTTATTTACATCATTACATATTTCAATTTCATCCCAGTTAGTAAACCCTGCAGCTAATTTTAATTTGTTATAATCTAGAAAAGCTTGTGGTTGAGCACTAAAATGCTGAATTTGATTTTTTATTTTGAAAAATAATGTATAATGATCCGTTATTGCATTTTTTAAAGTATACGTTTTTATTTCTAAATCATCTGTTTTTATCAATTGATTATCAATGCATGTACCTCCATTTCTATTATTAGCTGAAGGTCTAGTAACTGAGTGAAAACCTGGAAAATAACCAACTTCCAAAACAGTTTCTAAAAATGCCTGTGTAACTATATCCTGTTATAGTAAATCTAAATTAAAATCACCCACAATCAAATGGTTTTTACATTGTTTCTTTATATCTATAAAATCTTTAAATGCTTTTAAAAATGTATATTTTTGTATTTCATGAGATCTATATAATGAAGATATTTCAAAATTTTTACCACTTAGCGGACTCACTTTAATATTTATTATTTTTAATGTTTCTATTTCCAATATTTCGCAATCATGTGCGATTTCATTTAAAACATAGACTGTGTATATATTATATATACTGTGTATATATTATTTGATTTACATATTTATGTTTTTATGTCTAGCATGAAAGCTGTAATGAATACTATGTATATTTACGCGTACACCCACCCGCTTCCGTAACTTCCTTCAACCCTTACATAATTTGATTCCCATCTTTGACAACATCCCCGACTCTCAAATAACATGCCCGGAGACACACACACACATACACACCCTATCATAACCGAACATCTACAATATTTACCACCCCCTTCCTTACCTATCCCCACACAACCCCCAACCCCCTATTACACTACCTGCTACAGCAGCCCCTCCTCTGACACCACCTTCATCCTCTTTTATCCTGCAACATGATCTCAGTGTTCCGATTATGCATTCTCAAAGTAGAAAAACCAAGTGAAGAGGTGGTTTCTGCGCCCAGCACATATGTATAATCTTGCTAGGGGCGATAAATACTACAACATGCTAATATTTAAATCAAATCGGGGAGGTGGCAGTAAACGCGTACAATTACCATAACCTGATCGATAACCTTATTAACACACCCCATATTTTACTATTATAGTACTACCCGTCAAAGCTTGGACGATGGTGCATAGCACTGTAACAAATTTAATCAGAGGAGCCGCTTTGTACCGTAACCTCACGGTGGTGCGTAGCACTTACCCTAATGGTGCATAGCACTTATCTTACTGGTGCATAGCACTTCTCCTATTAGTGCATAGCACTTCTATTAGTGCATAGCACCTATCGGCGGTTCATAGCGAAAATCATATGTATTTTTTTAATTTTGATTTATCTAAAAATCGTAAAATACTTTAACTTGACTTTTAGTAATTATGACGCAGAGCACATCCGATTATTTCAAAGAGGCCGCCCTTAGATACAAAACGTATTCTACATAACGCATTTACCATTCTATTGCTTCAAATATTTATTATTATTCAATTATTTGCGCAAAAGTTAATAATATTTAGCATTTTACTGTGTATATATTATTTGATTTACATATTTATGTTTCTATGTCTAGCACGAAAGCTATAATGAATTCTATGTATATTTACGCGTACACCCACCGCTTCCGTAACTTCCTTCAATCCTTACATAAATTGATTCCTATCTTTGACAAAAAACATGCTCGGAGACAGACACCCCATCGTAACCGTTTCTCCCTTGTCATCTTGAGAAAATTTAAGAATACTGTTGTGGCGGGTGGTTGGGGTAGTAGTGAGTGCGTTCTAGGTGGTAGTTACAAAGGGTAGCGGTTGTAGGGGTTGGTGGTTTGAAGAGGGTCAAGAACTGTCCTGAATATTTACCACCCCCTTTCCTTACCATCCTCTACACAACCCCCAACCCCCCATCACACTACCTCCTTCAGCAGCTCCTCCTCTGACACCACCTTCATCCTCTTTTATCCTACAAGAAGATCTTAGAGTGTTTCGATTTTGAATTCTTAAAGTGGAAAAACCATGTGAAGAGGTGGTTTCTGCGCCCAGCACACATGTATAATCTTGCTAGGGGCGATAAATGCTACAACATACTAATATTTGAATCGAAACGGGGAGGTGGAAGTAAAAGCGTACAATTACCATGTTTTCTAACATGATCGCTAACCTTCATAAAACACCCCATATTTTACTGTTATAGTACTACCCGTCAAAACTTGGAAGGTGGTGCATAGTCTTTAACAATTTTTACCGTAACCTATCGCCGGTTCATGGCAAAATTCAGATGCTTTTGTTTGTTTCGAATAACCTACAAATGGTTACGTTAATTTAATTTTTTGGAATTTACTTTGAGAAAAATATTCATGCTCGAATTAATAAATTTAATATTTAAATTAAATGAAATAGTTTCTATTAAAAAAACATCTATTCTCTCACATATCATTACAGTATATTTATATATTCTTGTTCAGCTTAACATGCTCTACAACATACCTACTACAAGCTCAAAGTAATCTAAGTTGGCGGGTTAAAGTCTATCATTACCGTCAAAATCGTAAAATTAAAAAAAAAAACGAAAAACGAAAAACGAAATTCGCCTCGGATGGGACTTGAACCAACTACTGCTGGAGATAAAGCGATAGCGAGATCGGTGCACTACCGAATACGCTACGAACCGATTTGACTTGTAAGCCTATATTTATTTGCTTTTATATTAACCATGAAAACTGCAATGAATTGTATTACATGATTGTTTATAAATTACATTTATTTTCTCATTTCGTACCTTTCATAAACGTTCTTGATAAACGTCAAAATAAACGTCAAACTTCCAAGGTTCGAATCTACAAATATACAAGTAATAACAACATAAGCCCCGCCCATCCCTCTGAGCAGTTGTTTGCTTAGAATCCGGACATGTCAAAATTAACGATTTTTAATTACAAATTTTGATTAAACGAACACATAATGGATGATGAAAATAGGCCTATGTAACCCTTTGGTCCTTAACTTGGACGTTTTAATTGTCGACAAATTCCAGATTATCCTATCTTCGGACGAGATAGATCTAAAAATTATGACTTTTAACCAACAACGCGTTTTTTCCCATTTTCATTTGCTAATATCTTTTAAACCACTTATTAAATCCGGATGAAATTTTGCAAAACCCTACTTCGTCTTAATCTTAATCTTTTGTAGGTTTTCGGCAATCTTTAATCGAAAAGTGCAATTTTTTTCATGGCTAACTGGGTCGTCCTCAAACAAACATCCGGAGACTAGAACATTATTATATAGTATAGATATAGATAGATAGATAGATGATGATAGATATAGATAGATGATGATAGATATAGATAGATGATTACTATAAAAGGGTGTAGACCTGTGGGCACACCCTATTTGTGGTAATTTGACTATAGATTTTTTACTGTGCACGGGAACGCACTCTCGACCGAAACAACTTCGATGCGAACAGAAAGCATGATGCTGGATGATGCCATATATATTTCCCAAAAACCGGGTATTTAGGGTTGCATGTAGATTATACTAAAAAGCATTTTTATGTATCAGTTCACGATAGATCTGTCTTAGGCCTGGATTAGGACCTGTTCTACGTTAGGAATATGAGCGTCTACATTCTGGACGCCTTTATGTCTTGCAGATGTTTAGACAAAAGAAAAATACCATATGCCCTTTTCAGAATACAAGAAATGAAGAAACATAATGTCTTGGGGTTTAAAATAACAAGTTTTCTAACAAAAGTGTCAGTTTCAGGATGAAACTCAGGTACACTGTGACCAAGCAAGGGGGTGTACCCCAGGTTCTCGTCAAAACGCAACAAAAGAATATTTAACTTTTCAAAAATCTTTATTCATTTATTTATTTCGAAGAATTTGGCTGTGAATATGAATCGTTTAGTGTTAGGACCTTTTACGTTGTGTTAATTTGAATGTAGTAACATATTCTTTTATAAGTTCCGTACAAGTTATATGTGCTTAAAAAGAAAACGAGGGAAATTTTTTAATCGCATCATTTATTTCAATTTTATACATATTTACAAATTTACCTGTTTATATTATACCAGAGAATGTAGGGGTGGAACAGATGTGCCATTAAAAAACTTTTAATTATCAAAATAATGCGTTGGAACAAAGTTCAAACTTCGTCATAACCGTGCTCCAACGAGTTGTGTAGGCAAAACTAGCATGTTCAACTTGAACTAGGAGAAGAAAAATCGTGCAAATCGTGTGAACTCTAACTGTGATTAAAGTCACAAGCGCTGTAAGCCCAAGGACTACCTTGGTTACCTAGGCCATGTTAAAATACCGGTTGTCTGACGATGTCATGTCACGGGCATTTGTATATAGCTTGTTTGGGGTAGGAATCGGGCACACTTGGTGAACATAGCCCTGTTTATTTTTTTGGTAAGACGCGTCACCATAGTGAACATTCTATTTTGTAAGGTTGGTCGAGACACGCCACGCTTAGTTTTATAACAGTTCAGAACTACAAAGTACGTCAACTTCCTCGATTTCCTTCTTTCGGAATAAGAGTTCTTCAATGAAGAGTTTGGTCTTAATTTAGACACAACTGTAATTATAATATTTATTTTCTAAACACATCTGTTACCAAGACAAAACCTTGAGATGCTCAGACAGTGTTAGTGGTTCAAGAATCAAATCGAAAAATATACCATCAACTGAAAGAATAGATACCGTCAAATGGAGTAATACGGTGGCTACACGTTCATCTGCATTAAGTGTAAACGAGAGAACTTCTAAATCCCTGCTGATATTTTTTACTCCCTCAGGCCGATTTAATCACATCTACGTTTACGTAATTTTGTGGTAAATATACCAAAATTATTATGAACCCATTCCAAAACAGCTGATAAAACTTCTCAGGAGGTACACGTTGAATAATACAAATAAAGTGCTTGTCATATACCTACCTAGTACCAAAGGACATCACAATAATCAGGGACAACTGTATAAGATCAAAAGTACCAAAACGTGATTTTCCCGTGGTCTGCAACAGCACTCCCTTTCCTCCCTACAATATCGCATACCTACTACGTGCAGCTCCTTCTCACTCGTTATCTAAAGATAAACAGATGGCTGTCAACACATACTCCGAGGCACAAAGTTGACGCAAAATGCTAGGTTCTAGGACGAATTCTCTCTTTTCTTAATTTATTATTTTACTCGGAAAAGTATTTATTTTTTAATTCATTAGGTATTAATTTAAATTCTATTATTAAAAATACCGTCTTGCCCAATGGAAAATAATTATAGAAATTTTATTACCCTTGTCTGAAAAATCTGAATTTAATATTTTTATAATTATCGATAATCAATTAAATAGGAAAATAAATACAAATCAAAGTGTGAAATCTTAATGTCAAAGTAAAGTCAAAGTTGTCCGAGTCAGACTCTAATAAATTTGAAATAAAGCAGTTATAAAATTACCTGTTAAAACAAATAAACAAATAGGGAATTTATTGAAATATATTTTAGTACCCGGGCAAGGGTAATTACAATACAGTTTCTGTGTAATATGGGGCGGTGGCTTTGTCCAGGGAAGTTGGGCGGGACATGTGTGGTATTACATTTTCCAGGCGCTCAATGTGACTCATAAGTAGAAATTAGGGATATTGAGTGTTATCACATACTAGGGGCAACGCTGTTGTTATTTTTGTCTTTCTCACATCCAATGTGTTCCTGACGCCTTTTACCTGATGTTCCCTCGTTTAAAGGTCCTGACCTCCTGACGACGTAATTATTTCAGGGCGTCCATGACGTATATCACTTGATCCTCGCTCGTATAAGGTGGATGGTGACGTAACTTTTTGAGGTGGCGTATGACTACGCACTACCGTTGTTTTCCTGTAATGTCCGTCAGAAGATGAAGACGAAGAACTATCGGAACTACTGCTATTACTATAGACTCTTTGACGCCGACTTCGTTTTCCCATTTTCTTCTTTTTTGTCCTTTAAAACTACACAATTTCACATTCGCACACCCGCACACAGATCTGTAAAGTTTTGTTTTTGAGCTCACCTCACACCTGAACTATAAACTATACCTAAATAAACCACTACGAAATAATAAAATCAAAGAATTAATTGAACCGAGTGTATGTATATTTATAAGAATAAAAGAATTGAGAAAAACATCTGGGTATCGAACGACAGCTTATTTATTATATAATGTTCTTAAAAACTTAGTGGGCGTCGAAATGTAAACCATCCTTGTTAACAAAGGAAGGCGACGGGAATCTCTTCGTTAACCTAAACATTACATTAGTAGATACATAGTTAATAAACTAAAAAAGAAAACGAGATTAATATCAAATTTAAAAACTATAAAAAACAGAGATTTACATTTACAGATATGAATTAATTGAATGTTGGGAATTTGGATGCGCGTCATTTTCATAAAGAAATGACTCGCAAAATACGAAGGACTTTTAAATATTCGCTTTCAGGAAACCCATTAACTAATAAAACGTTTCCTCAAATAGTTTTATTATGATGAAGATTTCTTAAAAGAAGGCTGCATCATTGCCCGCTTTAAGTGAGATATATTGTCCAATTTGAATGGCAGAGTTCATAACACTTACACCAATGGTGACAGTAAAGATGTACCTAATAATGTTTATCATGTGCCGCTTTATTAGAAAAATGTCATAATTACTTTTGTACGTTTTTGTGCTATTACTCACTTGCTTATTTTATTTTGAAAATATTGCTATACAATGCGCTAATAGCAGGGTTGTTTAGTGCTTAAATGATAAAAAACGATATCTAGTACGTTATAATGAGTAACGAAATTCTAATTTCAGTTAACATTATTTATCAATGGATAATGAAAATGAAGTTGTAACTACTTTCTAATGGATAATGGAACATAATTATAAATACCCCTTAATATTAAATGAATAATAATTTGATATAACATTATCCATTAAATTTTAATGGATAATGAAAACTAAATATAATAAGAATTTACTATCCTTTAAGCTCAATTGAAAATGAATACTTCCAAATAAATGGATTGAACTTTATTTTTCAATAAACAATTTTAGGATACAGTTACATGAAGGTGTAATAAAAAATTTCAGCTTTCCTAACCTGTTCCCGCGTTTATGAGGGTTGGAAGGTGAAAGTACCTATTAGTTATTTTATGTAAAAATTATAATTCGACATATATTTATTTTAATATTAGTATTGTTGCAAATCAATATGATCATCTCATGTTCATAAACTTAATTTTTAAAATTATTCATAATTTAGTATAAAATTCTATTTTAATAATTATTTTACTATTGAGAACGGCGAGTAATAAATAAATTTAGTTTCAATGTTTAGGTTGCGTATAGTCCAAACCGTGGGATTATTTTCTGAATATTAAAAAGAAATGGTTAAAACATCTTTTTGGATTAACTTTGCTACCTTCCAGCGAAATCGATCACCGTTTTGTTGACAAGCCTGCCGAAAATGAGAGAGTACCTACAAAATTTTGTGCATTACTTAGTAGATGACACCTCATACAAGAGTCTTCTAAATTTCCATCAAGTATTTGGGCAGATTGTACTACATAATAGTCCTTTTAGAATGACAAACGCATGCGAATTATCACACGCAAAATTTGGTAAGAGTTTTAATTCTACACTACAGTATTTAAGATTCCCATATATTAATTAATTCTGTCATAAAAAGGGAATGTAATTAATCAATGAAAAAACAATAACAAAAAGGAATTCATAGAAAACAATATTAGGCAATATAGACGTAATAACATCTTCTGGTATGATCGTGTAAGATCATGTAGTTTTTATGTAAAATCTTTAATAAAATATGAATACAAATTCAGGTGAATTTAAATTTAGAATTTTATTTTCCGTATTGTTACACCCTTTTAGATTTCGTCCACATTTAGGTCGCTCGTTGTAGCGTGGATAAGTAGCTAACGTGAATAGGATGCGTGTGCTGGTGGTTCTAAGAAGAACCGTTAGGATGCGGTTGTTTATGCCAACATCCGAGATGAACCATCAATACCTTCTGCGGTATTAGGGTGAATACCTACTGCGGTATTGGTGAGGACAGAAGACGAGTCAGAGTTAGACTAATTTTATCGAATAAATTACAGCTATTTATACAAAGAATATTTACATTGATATTATGGTAAGTACATGGTCAGCCGTTTACATTAGTGTGTGTATTTGGGTTCTGACCTAGTTTGTGGCCAGAACTGCCAAAGTTCTCTGTAAGCAGAATTTATATTCTGCAGTACAGAGTGTACTAATTTTTATAATTTGATGAATACTGAGTGTTCCCACAGGTCTTGCCAGGCAAGCGCAAATACTTCGTTGGCAGTTAGGCCCTTCGTTAAAAGCGGCCTGTAGTTAAGTACATTTCATTCATTAAAATGTTATGGATAAAGGTACACAAATTTCATTACATATTAAAATTTATTGAGTAGTACATAAAAAAATACATTATATCCAAAGAAAATTCGATACTCAATGAATAATGTATATAGAATGAATTAATTCATAACTGAAATTAATGAATTATTTGCAACCTTAGTTGACAAATAAAAATGAAATTTGTACAACTATTTATTTATATAAATAATAATTAGAATGCATATTGTATAACAATTTTTTGTTTTATGAGGTTTTGAATACGGTGCTATTTCTTTTATAGTACCTAACACAGTGATTATTTAACAAACAGAACTTAAAAGAAAAAGGAAAATATAATTGGAACCTAACATTTTAGGTACAATATTATTTTTGGTTTCCTTGAATGTATTAGTTAACCAATTCATTAACTAAACAATTTCTTCTTTAACAGTCTCCAGATTTACAGGAAAATAATCTAGCTTCAATTGAATTTTTGAATAAAAGCAAGTATTACTTAAAAAATTTCGTTTAACATAACTTTTTATTAACAATATTTTTATAGGTATTCTAAATTTTTGGTAAAACCTTGCTTCACGTGAAGTTAGCACTACAGCATCTAATAAAGGTGTATAGGCTTTCACTGCCGGCGTCAACTTACTGATGATGATCTTCTGGGCTTTGTGGCCGTGTCTAAAGGCTGGTATTTTGTCTGACGTTTCGTCAGCAACACTTTTGAAGATGTCAGCCGCAGCCGCTGACGAAACGTCAGGCAAAATACCAGCCTTTAGACATGGCTAAAAAGCCCGGAAGATCATCATCAGTTACTACAGCATCTATCTATCAATAAAAAGCTAATGCAAACGGCAAATTTAGGTGGTAATTGAGTGTTTCAAGGTCGTATAAATTTTATTTTAGTCAACTGTACAACATGGCACACATCGATGTAGTTTAAAGAAACGATTCAGGTACGACGTCATGTAGAAAATATAAAATCTTTCTTTGTTAGGTTAATTTAATATATATTTATATTAGCATTTTCAAAATACTTAACGCGCTTTAACCCACCCAATAACCTAATCCATTGTTTTTAAGAAAAGATAAAAAAAAAATGTGATGTGAATCAAACTCCCGACCTACCTGACCTGAGTCCTCAGTGTTATAGTCTGGGCGAATTAGCATTTTGTGGGGAAAAGGTTTGTCTGGTCCTGATTTTTGTATCTGACTCTAAAAAATTCTGAATGTTACTATGCAACTTGTGCGCACGCTCAAAAAGCTATAGAATAAAAATGAAAAAAATCGAAAAACCGACCTTAATTTGTATGTAGACAAAATTCCATGAAACAATGATGTTGGTAAAATCTTAAATGTACTACTACTGAAAAAAATGCAATATTACCCGAAGCTAGCAAGGAACTCAGAAATGTGATAGGGATAAGCATATTTATTGGCTATTCAGCACACGCAACTTAGAAACCGACCTCAAAGGACGGGGAAAGCTTACAAAATAAATGGCTTAGTTTTGCCTACCTGAGTAATACCGTTACCAACGTCAGACAAGGCCTGCGCGCTGATTACGTAAGCACCTATGCTGCCTGTGAGCCTATTATGATAGTAGGCTCATGTACGGCATAGGTGCTTACGAAATCAGCGCGCAGGCCTTGTCTGACGTTGGTAACGGTAATACGCCTGACAATACCTTAGAAAAGGGGATCACGACACATAATAGGAACAGCGGATATACCTATTGGCTCGTGCATTGGAATATTATGACGTCAAACAGACTTCGCAGAGACAGAGTGCAGGCTAGTTTCTAGGGTGGGCAAGAAACCAAAGGTAGTAAGGTGCTGGGACTGTGACCAGGTTATGTGAGAAGCGCAGGAAAGAACGAAGAGGGATCAGGAGCGCAATCCCTGCACTGCGCTCTGGTAGTAGAAATAGAAGGCAACGTGAATTTGTGCCCCAATATTCCTAGGAATAGAAAGATAGAATATTCTATGTTTAATGGATAATGGTTTTAATTGGATTCGCAGGAAAATATTGCATCGCATGTGAAATAGATAAAATTGGTACCGTCCAAAAGCCCTGCTGGAATTATTAAATAGAACAAAAGAAAGATGTAGTATCAGAATGCTATCATCAGTAAAGAAGTAATAGGTTGAGAAAGTTTTAAGTAATAAGCTGTCTATTCTTAGCAACACTAAAGCTTATGACATCGTCGGTACCTTTGGCTAAGCAAACTGGGTCAACGCCGTTTCTGCGTAGATTACCGCCAACTAAATAATGTGAGGAAGAATGATAGTTAACTTCAGCACTATTACACAGAGTTGGGTGAAATTGGCGTGACATTCATGCAGATGCAGTAATTTAATAATCTTGGGCCCAGTTCAGTTAGATACCCGAGTCAAGAAAAATTAAACTGATTTTGATCTAAAATTAGATCTCAATCAGTTTAAAACCTGACCTAAATTTGTGCTGAATAGTCAAAAACTGATGCAAAAATTAGGACAACTTTTAGGTCAAAATGAGAACAATGTTTAGGTCAAAATTAGGTCCTGCAGAGCTGCTCTGCTTATACAGTGGTACCTCGACATATGAATTCAATTCGTCCCGTAACCATGTCAAATTGCTAGTATCTCAAAGCAATTTTCTCCATTGAAATTAATTGAAATGCAATGCGCTCCGCATGTTGGGGTCGTGTGCAGCAGCGTGTATGCGATTCCTCGTATCTCAAATCTTGCTCTCATCTCAAAGTAAAATATCACTCACTCGACGGCTCGTATTTAAAAACACTCGTATATCGAGGTACTGCTATATGTTTGCATATATATCTATTAAGCAATGATGTGTTTGTATGTACAATAAACACACACAAACACAAAACACTCGTGCTCCACCGCCACTATTGTTCATATTTATTTTGTCTTGATCACCGTTTCGATGATAAAATACTTCAGTTTGAAATAGTAATACATACAATAAATAATATGAATAGAACTGACACAAGATTTACTTACTATATGTGCCTACTGTATTTGAAAGGTAATTAAAATATTTAACGATATATGTACGTATTCTTTTCAAAAACGCATCCAACGGTGAAATATTTTCTTTATTTGAACAAATGCTTGACGAAAAGGGGAATTATTTAGTAAAATGGGTTTCCAGATTGGGTCTATGACTGTTCGCCGCGGCCGTTTCGCCGCCGGCCGTTTGGCCACCTGCCCTTTCGCCGCCGAAGGAATAAAACAAAATTGAACCTTCAATAATTTTTATTGATTAAATTGGTAATTATTCGCTATTGAACGTAAATATTCAAGTCGAGTTCGATTGTCAAAATCCCTCACAATTCTCAATATTCTTTAGTCGGCATCTCGATTTTTTTTTAATTTTAGAGGTAGAAAATGTCCGGCCATTAATTGTTCCATATACACATCACCTAACCTAACCTAACCTAATCTAACCAAACCTAACCTAACCTAATCTAACCTAACCTAACCTAACCTAACCTAACACCTAACCTAAAATATGGGTAGTATAAAAATTTTGTAAAATTTGATAAATACGAATAAGTGAAGTAAATATGTTTATGTTTAGTATAAAATTCTTGTAAACTTTGTTAAATACGCCACTTCCATTAGAAGTACTGATTTAATGGATGCATTTTGTGCCGCCGGCGGCGAATCGGCCGCGGCGAACTGGCCGCGGCGTATCGGCCGCGGCGTATCGGCCGCGGCGAAACGTCCCATACCGTCCAGATTTGATGCTATTACGTGATAACATCTATATATCAATTTATGTATTATTTGCAAATAAAATAATAATTAACGTCTTGTAAATTGCATTACAAACACTGCATGGACTTGACGCGCAAAAGTTCGCAGTGTATCCATAAATGCGGGAAAAACAAAGGAATTGAGAACGACCCACGGCTACTGAAAGAAGTACTAAAAGAATACGACGATGGACTGCAAATAAGAGAGACGGTAATACACTGAATTAAAAAACTAAAGCTTTTTCAGAACAATCTTTGAAACAAAAAATTATACAGTTAATAAATCGTTTTAGATCTAATACTTAAAGAGAATCATAAAATAGTTAGGAATCATGTTCTAGTTGACAATCAAGAATAATCAGGTTTTGATAGAACTACGGCACCAGAAAAATGTTCTACAAATAGATCTGGAACACCCTGAAAAAATAGTGACTTTGCAACAGAAGTAGGTACATTTTATAATAACTACAAGCAAATGCAGCGTTTGTAATGAAATTTAAAAGACATTATTTTATTTGCAGATAATATATAAATGGACATATGGCTGTTATCGCGTACCTAATCAGCATCAAATCTGAAAATCCATTTTACTAAAAAATTCCGTCCAGCATTTGTAAAAATGAAGAAAATATTTCACCGTTGGATTTATCTTATGCGTTTTTGAAAAGAATACATACATGTGAGCATTCTCACGAACTCTTATCGTATCACCTGATTATGTCGCAACTCAACAAAATTGACCATGGCGCAGTTGTATTTAACATAATCAGGTGATACTATAACGAGTTGAAGAGACGATCGCCGAAGAGTCAGCAATAAATTAACAGTGGTGGTAGTGACATAAGAAATAAATCGACAGTGATAGTAGCGACAAGACAAATAAATTGAGACGCGCATATAAGTGAATAAAGTGTAAATAAATAGTGATCTAAGTTAGTAATAATTAAATAGTGTTTTATGTTTAATTAATAAATTGGAGTAATAAATTGTAATTGCTGTATATAAGTTTTTAAAGATAATTTTTTTAAACCCACGAACATTACAATATAATGGTGCAATAATTAGCAATACACATATACTTGTATGTACGCCAAACAAGTCACTTCTTGCAAAGGTAAAAGCACTGTTCTAGATTGTTCTTTGTTCTCGAAGAATAAATATACTATACATACGTCAAACATAAACAAATAGTAAGAACTGATAATTTAATAAGCTCGTGATTGGATTTATAAAAATATTTAAATAAAATGCTTGCAGAGATGGTGCCATGGTGCTGTTTAATTCATAACCAGATCAAATTGAGAAAAGTCCGCAAAAATTTTTCCTGGATGTATTTATTTGGAAAATGAATGGAACAAAAACATCAAAATAAGTTCAAATTACTGTCGGCATTTCTGTATTTCAAAGAAAAAAGGTCAACTTTAGGTTTTATTTTTCGACTCGCGTACACTCAAGTTTCAAGCTACATTGAGAGGATCTTTTGATATTGATTCAGTTTAAATTCCGGAACCCTCTTAAATAATTCTTTTTCCTTTGTCCCGTTCTTTGGTAATTCTTGTGGTTCTGTGGTGATTTCTAGCAGATTTACTTCATAGGCACAAGTAAACAATTTTATATTCTCTTTGGGACAATTTTTGTAGATATTTTGTTTAGGAGAGGAGGTCCTTTTGAGAATTGTTAGGGGTCAATTCAAAAATATACAAAATTTTTTTTTGTATGCGTCAGGAATCTCGAATGGTCAATTCAAAATAACCCACCAGCAGAGAGGGCTATATAAAGGATAGGACTTCCTACCTTATTGTCCGTATTGAGGGCGTTAACGGCCAGCTGATCACTCGGTCGGTCGTTGACACCAACCCTTTGGCCGTGAATATCTATATTAAAGTATGGGAAAACAGTATGAGCACCTAAGAACGTGTAATTGACTAATCTGCCAACGTGCTACTGTAAATTATCATGCCACTTACATCTGTATAAATTTTCTCAGACACCACAGTGTCAAATATAGGTAAATACCTCAACTGTATTCAAACAACGTCATGCACTACATCGTCATATAAATAATTACTGGAATGCAACTCAGAGGCAACCCCCATAAGTGCGATTGAGCAGAGCGCACAGGGAAAGTGTACTATAACGAATACTTGTACATTACGCAACTATTAAATAGTTTAACAACGTTCAATTAGAAGGCCAGAGGGATAAACCTCGGGAAAAGCCTCACCAGTACTAAGTCCATAAATAATACCAGAGAAGGTATACAATAGTACTGTTTAAATGGATGAGCCTTATACACACAAAGCCCACGATTCCACATATGTGTCACGTCAACCCAGAGCACAAGATATACAACATATTAAGTCATAACAACATAATACAACAAATCAAAATACGGGGGTAGCTAGTCCCCAAAGCTGTAAAACGAAATCGCGGTGCCTGGTCCCTAATCCGGATTAGTCCATATGGCACTGTGTCTGGTTATCACCACTGGGTGACCCATAGGGCACGTGTCTGGTTACTATCACGTGATAGCCCATAGGACACAATTAAAGGTGGTGTCTGGTTATCACACAAAGTGACCCATAGGACACGGTTAAAGGTGATGTCTGGTTATCACACAAAGTGACCCATAGGACACAATTAAAGGTGGTGTCTGGTTATCACACAAAGTGACCCATAGGACACGGTGAAAGGTGGTGTCTGGTTATCACACAAAGTGACCCATAGGACACGGTTAAAGGTGGTGTCTGGTTATCACACAAAGTGACCCATAGGACACGGTTAAAGGTGGTGTCTGGTTATTACACAAAGTGACCCATAGGGCAAGCTGTAAAGCAAAATGATGATACCTAGAACATCACAAAACAGCCTAACGCCAAGATCGTTAGCGTGTATTAAAATGCACCAATTATATATATGTAATGCCTAATTACCTCACCCCTTTCAGGTCAATATACATTGCGTACCACATGTAAACCTGGGCTCGTAACGGCGGATGCATCTATAACAATTCAGGAGCATCTGCACCTAAAAAAAACGTGCTCTGTGCGGGCTGTACGGGCAGTGTATTCGGCGGAACTCGAACGAAGACTCGGTATATCATACCTTTCAATTACTTTGTATGCGACCAGTTCAGGATCGGGAAAATAACCCTTGAACGGTACAGTAAGGAATGACGGTGCGAACAGAATGCACCAGAACATTGTTCTGCGAATTATCGAGTAATAATGATCTTAAGAAGGATCTGTATGTACTGAACAATCAGTACAAGAAGTTTTGCAATACCAACTTGTTATTACATTATCAACATGCTCAGTTACTTGTTAAATAGTAGATACTCAAATTACAATGTCTACTCAATAAATGATATCAATTAGTATTCAAATAAATATGTAAATAGGTACTCAGTGAGAAATATCAACTCACTAAAGAAATGTGTGTGTAAATACGTAAATAGGTATAAAAATTATAATTTCTATTGATGTTTTTTTGAGAGAATAAAAGAATTTTCAAGACTGATTAATTTTATTAAAAGAGATTGCTTTTAGTTCAACGTTACAAACAATTCTGAGGCTCTAAAAGAATTCACAATACATTTAACAATCAGTTACAATACCTCTGTGCAGGCTCAATCCTGCGAATATAAACATAAACAATATAAACTAGTTCTGATATTCCGATAAATAACTAAGAAGTCTTTGTTTTTCTCACACGTGCATTTAAGCCGTCTGTTAGGCGTCGTTGCGAGGTCAACCGTTTGATATCAAACATCTACCATGACTCAATAAACGTAACATAACATAAATAGGTATCTATAAATCGGTACTCAGTGAGAAATAACAACTCACCAAACAATTGTTGAGAAAGTTATCCAAAACACTTATATATTAAAATAGTTGTCCTTTCGATAGTTTATTAACACTAATATTGTTCTAAACAAACACCCACGGGAACGCACTCTCGACCGAAACAACTTCGACGCAAACAGAAAGTAAACTGGATGATGCCAAACATATTTCCCATAAACTGGGTGGTCAGGGTTGCATGTGGATTATACCAAAAATCATTTTCATGTATCAGTTCACCATAAATCTGTCTTAGGCCTAGATTAGGACCCGTTCCCACGTTAGGAACATTAGCGCCTACATTCTGGACGCATTTATATTTTGCAGATGTTTCGATAAAAGAAAAATACCATATGCCCTTTTCAGAATACAAGAAACGAAGAAATATAATATCTTGAGATTAAAATATCAAGTTTGCTAACAGAATCAAGATAGTACTAAAAGTAGACAACAACTAATCGTACTGTGACCGCGCAAGGGGGGTACCCTTACTTTCGTCAAAAATTGAGAAAAGAAAAACAAACAAAATTTATTTTTTCAAAAATCATTATTTATTTATTTAAATCGAAGAATGTCTTTATTGTTGAGAATTATAACGTTTCGACTGGTATAGTATCTTCAGGTAATGATTCATTACCTGATGACGACTGGAGACACCATACCAATCGAAACTTTGTAATTCTAAACAATAAAGGCATGCAATGTCGTGGTTGGTTTTCGGGCTATCTGGCCGTCGTCGGATGAGACTTATAGTTCTCGACGTTTCGTCACCTCGCGTGGGTAACATCTTCAGGAGATCTTCTTCGCTGGATGGTCGGTGGAGATATGCAGTGTACGCGGCCGTAGCTCATATTTATACCGGGAGCCGGTCGAAACGTAAGGTGCTGGCGTACTGCCATTGGTCGAAATGGTGGGGGGCGGAGCTTCGGTTCGACCTGGTTGATGTGTCTTCAGAACGTCCATCTTAGCAACAACTGGTAACCAAGTTTTGTTAATTTTCATGGATTCCTCGGTCCTATTGAAGTTATTGGTATGCTTGTGGATTTCTATGGCCTCCCTGTAGAGTCTTGGATAGTAGGGAACTGTTTTGCATAATACCTGGGTATCTTCGAATAGTATGCGGTGATTGTTGTCCTTTAAAGCATGTTCAGCTATCGCAGACTTATCTGTGTGTCCTAGGCGGCAGTTGGCACGATGTTCTTTCAGACGGGTGGCTACTGAGCGTTTGGTGGTCCCAATATATACTGATCCACAAGAGCAGGGCATCCGGTAAACCCCTGGTGTCGCTAGCGGTTCCTGTTTGTCTTTTGCCGATCTCAGATATATATATTGGGACCACCAAACGCTCAGTTTCCACCCGTCTGAAAGAACATCGTGCCAACTGCCTCCTTGGACACACAAATAAGTCTGCGATAGCTGAACATGCTTTAAAGGACAACAATCACCGCATACTATTCGAAGATACCCAGGTATTATGCAAAACAGTTCCCTACTATCCAAGACTCTACAGGGAGGCCATAGAAATCCGCAAGCATACCAATAACTTCAATAGGACCGAGGAATCCATGAAAATTAACAAAACTTGGTTACCAGTTGTTGCTAAGATGGACGTTCTGAAGACACATCAACCAGGTCGAACCGAAGCTCCGCCCCCCACCATTTCGACCAATGGCAGCACGCCAGCACCGGACGTTTCGACCGGCTCCCGGTATAAATATGAGCTACGGCCGCGTACACTGCATATCTCCACCGACCATCCAGCGAAGAAGATCTCCTGAAGATGTTACCCACGCGAGGTGACGAAACGTCGAGAACTATAAGTCTCATCCGACGACGGCCAGATAGCCCGAAAACCAACCACGACATTCTTGTTGACCGCGAAAGCTTGAACTAGTTTGTGAAAGGCATGGAAGTTCGACAATCTACGTATATTATTTTCAACACAAACGTGTCTACAACCTTTTATAAATTTGTTTATTGGACACGACACACTTGGTGAAAATAGCCCTTTTATTTGTTTGGCGAGACACGACAACTTAGTGAACATAGCCTCTATTTTGTAAGGTTGGTCGAGACACGCCGGCCTGTATCTTTCGTGTTGAACCCACGGTTTATATGCAACATCTACCCACCAACGCTACAGCAAAGAAACATCCAAGCGTCGCGTCGGCTGCTTGTTGCCGAGCGATTCGACATGACAGTTTTGAAGCAACATCCAGGCGATGATATGGATGCTGTAGAAAAATATAGTTGCTTATACAATTAGCAATTAGCAGAATATTCTAAAACAGATAAAATAATTTAAATTTAACTGGGTGTGTCGAGTTCCTTAGCAGCAATAAACATTCTGTTTCTTTGTTTTCCTGCAATAAGTGGATGCACCCACCATTTCTTTTTGTTAGACTCCAAAATTTTTTTTCTATTTTGCAAGTACCAGTACATTGCAAACACATCGTCCTCTTCACATGATGACATTGTTTATTGAACTGAATTTGTAGAAAACACGTCGCTTTGGTGGGACTATTCCATGTAGCCTGCTTGTATCATGTCGAAATCGTATCGCTATCGCGTTTCTTAGCTGGGACAAGGGCCTTAGTCACATCTACGTTTACTGAACTTTGTGGTAAATATACCAACGTTATTAGGAACCCATTTGAAAACAACTGGTCAAGCTCTTAAGATAAATATTGATTAAACCAAAATAAAGTGCTTATCGTTTACCTACTTGCAACGACTTTTCTAGTTTAACTAATAACAATTCAACAACTTATTTATATGAGAAGGAGAATGGGTATTTATATTACTCTGTATATCGTAGTTCAGTATTTATATTACTCGTTCAGAAGCTAACTGTAAACTACTGTTACTGACCACGTCAACAAGTATTTATAGAGACGTAGAATAATTCCAGAAAGATCGGGAATGACCCACTGGAATTTACTCGTGTTCGTTTTATTTATGGCCTTGTTTATTGTCATCAAAGCGCCGACCGACGCCGGTATTCTTTGAACTCCGCTTATCTCCTCCCGGATCTCGTCGCCGCTCTCGCACACATACACGCTCGTTACATACTGAATGCCAAGAAGCGGTACAGGGATCTGTGAACAAAGATTAACATGGTCCAGGATGGATTAGAGTATGTACAATATATTTTAATATACATAAGAATGTAAGGCAATTGCAACATTATAATAATTAAAACCAAAGTGTAAATCTAAAGTGAATTAAAATTTTATACCTAGAATGAGAAATCTAAAGAGAAACATAATTTTAACCTAAATCGTAAATTATAAGCAATGGTAGCAATGTCAAAGCAAAAGTCAAGAGTGATTTAATTAGGGATTATAATTAAGACCGATAGTGAAAAGTATCAAGTTACATCGACACATATATGGGTCAATGGTTTACACGCACCTTCGCTCTGGATGTCGTCAATCTCGGTGACGTCTGGCTCGGGATGAACGGACATGGTACCGTTATCGGGGTTGGTGACCAGGCGGGGTCGTATGGGTGACAGTGGTGATCTTCCAGTGGCGTAACCGGATGGATGTATCTCAGGGGAGGTCGTCGGTGTTTGGGCAGGCACAGTACGGAGACGGACAGCTCTAGGGCCTCTCGTATACGGGCAGGGGGTGACGGACGACACCACGGGAAGACGGGTCAGGGCTCAACCTCAGGTCAACAGGGGCAGCGGTGGCAGACACACGACGTGGCAGTGCGCCGGCGGTGTCGGCAGTCCCTTGGACGTGGCAGTGGCGGCGGGGGCAGACACCCGAGGTTGATAATGGCGTAGTCAGCGACAGGTACAGTGGCGTGATCGGTAAAGACGAGGCTGAACAACCAATTTACTGGGACGAAACAAAACCAGATCTCGATGGATCACATAACGGCAGTCTTAACACTCGTCAATCATTGTGACTACACTTATTCATGTACTGAGGGACGAGCTAGGCCAATAAATGACCGGATCTCACCAACTGCCGAATCCAAAGTGTCTTCGTTTAAAGTTGTTTATCGATTACTAACACCGAGGGACGAGCTAGGCCAATAAATGACCGGATTTCACCAACAGAAGAATCAAGCGAGCGTTCAAAGTGCATTCCGATTACAAACACTGAGGGACGAGCTAGGCCACTAAATTACCGGATCTCAACAATAGAAGAATCAAGTGAGCGTTCAAAGTGCTTTTCGATTACTAACACTGAGAGACGAACTAGGCCACTAAATGACCGGATTTCACCACATAAGAATCAAGCGAGTGTTCAAATTTACCTAAGGACCTTTTTTATTGAAGGACGAGGTAGGCCAATAAATGACCGGATCTCACCAGCAACCGAATCCAGCAAAGATAAAGGGCCGACAATGAGCAAAATCTCTATGAAATCGTGTAGAAACTCGCAGCTTTTATACCAAAATTCTACCCTTCCCGCTGTGCGAGTCTGCGTGTCGCGGGGTTTAAGCGCGCATATTCAGAAATTCCTATCTCTCTTACTTACCTAGATCAAGCTATTTTACTGGTTCTTTTTAACGTAGTTTGCATACCGCATGGTCTCTCCTTTATTACATTCCAACCTAAGCCACCCTACGAACTGACTCAGGGGTGAAATAATATACATAACTCACTTCTATACGTGGACAACCTATGAAACCTGTCTTTCTCACTCGTGGCTGACCGGAAATGTGTGTCTAGACGAAACATTCCTGGTCGCTAAGTCGATGTTAAAATGCTCGCTTTTACGAAGTTTTTAGTTCTCTTTCACTCGTTAACTCATTAGGTACAAAAATTATTTTAAAATTATTTAATTTGAATTGACATACATGCCTTAATTTAGGTGATATTTAAGATCAAAATTTGTCAAATGAAATTATTACATACAGAAAAACTATTTACCACTTTGGAACAGGAAAGTACAAATTAATTAAATACTTCAATTAATAAAATTGAACAAGAACAAAACAAAATTCAAAATTATTACGATATAAATAAAAAAATATAATACATACATTTAATTTAGTTTAAGCAGAAATGACGTCATCAGGTTAAATTTCCTGTTAAATAAACAAACAAAGGTAATTTATTTACATTATTGTAACACCCGGTTACGAGTGGTTACAGTACCAAGAAATTTGGCCAAGAAAGTTCTGTGTTAGGGGCCAATTCATAAATATACAATTTTTTTTGTGTCAGGAATGTCGAATGGTCAAATTCATAAATGACCCACCAGCAGAGAGGGCTAATAAAAGGATATGTACTTCCTACCTTATTGTCCGTATTGAGGGCGTATAACGGCCTGCTTATCACTCGGTCGGTTGTTGACACCAACCCTTCGGCCGTGGATATCTATATCAATGTATGGAAAACAGTATGAGCACCTAAGAACGTGTAATTGACTAATTTGCCAACGTGCTACTGTAAATTATCATGCTACTTACATCTGTATGAATTTTCACTGATACTAAAGTATCAAATAATAGGTAAATACTTCAACTGTATTCAAACAACGTCATGCAACTACATCGTCATAGAAATAATTACTGCAATGTCACTCAGAGACAACCCCATCAGTGCGATTGAGCAGATCGCATAGGGAAAGTGTACTATGACGAGTACTTGTACATTAGGCAACTATTAAATAATTTAACAACGTCCAATCAGAAGGCCAGAGTGATAAACCTCGGGAAAAGCCTCACCAGTACTAAGTACAAAGTAATACCCCAGAAGACACAATAGTACTGTTTAAAGGGACGAGCCATATACACACAAAGCCCACGATTCCACAAATGTGTCACGTCAACCCAGAGCACGAGATATACAACATATTAAGTCATAACATAACAATATAACATATCATAATACGTGGGTAGCAAGTCCCCAAAACAATAAAACGAAATCGCGGTGCCTGGTTCCTAATCTGGATTAGTCCATAGGGTACTGTGCCTGGTTATCACCACTGGGTGACCCATAGGGCATAGCTGTAAAGCAAAATGATGATACCTAGAACACCACAAAACAGCCTAACGCCAAGATCGTTAGGGTGTATTAAAATGCACCAAAAATATATCATGCCTAATTACCTCACCCCTTTCAGGTCAATATACATTGCGTACCACATGTAAACCTGTGCTCGTAACGGTGGATGCATCTAAAACAATTGAGGACCATTTGCACCTAAAACAAATGTGCTCTGTGCGGGCTGTACGGGCAGTGTATTTGGCGGTGATGAATAATAGATATATAGTGGTTCAGTATATGAATTGTTAGTTAATAAATAAATAAATTGTTAGTTTTCAGTAATTGAGGATAAATAGTGTGTACCAGCTCATAGTTATAAGAGTGTAAATAAAGTCTTATAACTAGAAAAATGCCTAATATATGAGTAGTAGAGTAGAGTAGAGTAGAGCAAGGTGGTATCGTCGGGGGAGCGGCGTATCCGCTTGGGTACCAAGCCTGCTAAGCATGGTAGGGAATAGATGTGTCAAGCTCACACCAGTGTGGGTTCCAGTGGTCTTGCAACCATTTGGTAGTAATTGGTAGTGGTTAATTTCGTCTTTCATGCGCTGATTGGGTGTATCCCAATCTCCGCGCCCTCGGGGGCCGCGGTAAGTGAGCCGAAAAACCGGTATCATCACGTTTAACAAAAACACCGATTCGGTGTGACCCGACGGAAAGGCGCAGGTACTACTTACAACTGAATATATTTTAATTAAACTTAAGAAAAGGTAATTTCGAACAATACATATCAAAACTAGGGAACGGTTTACAAAATTTAAGTTGGCTGCCACTTTGTCAATACGAAGAAATCAGAAGAGCAGACATTTGCTTTGGGTAGCACATCCGATGGTCTTTGAATTCTACCTGACGAAAAGAGCTCGATGTTTTTTGAACACAAAGATCAAACAATAACACTTAATATTAGCAGTATATATTTAAAATCAATAGGGACAGTACAGTATCAGATTGTCACCCCTTCCCCGTAGGAGGTGGGGATTGCAATTATACTGAAGTTTAGATATTTAAATAAGTATTACGATAATAATTTAACCCTTAATATATATTTTTCAAGGATGACCGCCAATTATTTCTTGTAGGGATAAATTTTAAAATTCTTGTTTTATCGCCCCCGCAACCCTAATCTCCTATGGGGATGGGGTGAAAATATAGACTATTTGCAAAATATTTTAGTGTTGCAAATTCTCGTCCTCACTCCTTGCAAAATTTTATTGAATATACTTTTTTTATTGGATGTATGAAAAAACGAAAAATAGAAATAATATATAGTATGATCACATTTGTAAGGAATTGATGTTAGGCTTATCTCGTAATCACTGTCATTAGATCACTACAGCAATAAAGGTGAGCTACTAGGGAGGTCTTATGTTTAGCTACCGGTAGACAAACAGATCCGTATTTAAAAACATTGTGTAGGGGTAGTAAATGATAGTATTTTAGAACATAAGATAATATAATAAAAACGTATTAAAATACACAGGAACATATACACGAACTCAAATCAGTCATCGATCTTAGAAAGCATAACAAAGAATGAATGCCAGTATAACATTTTACCAATCTGGTTCTTAAAATAGTGTATATATAAAAATTCTGATTGAGCTCTGTATGAACTATATTGACACGTGTGGTAGCAAGTTCTAGTTCCCGTCTGTCCCCTCGTGGTCCTGTCGCTAAATTCTTACAATTGTTTACTTTGTAGCTAAAATAACAAGGCAATTTCGTAGTTAATTAAAACTAAGTGGAAAAATGCAAATGTTTTACTATAAGGTTGTTGAGACCAAAATCCCCAGGCGATCAATATCGGCGGCGGCGCCCTTAACCCGGTTCGCGGAACGTCACTCTTTCAGGGCAAATAAGCGTTATCGAAGACATAAATCAAAAGCTGGCATTTCATGAAATTGGCAAAAACAGGAATGGTCTGGACGTAACGAGATGTGAGCTGGAATTTTCGAAAGACAAATACAGAGGAGATGCAACAGAATTCAGGTCAATATACATAGCGGCTCTACGAAGGCGAATAAAGCGAAAGAGCGAAGTAACAGAAATAGTGCGCAATAAATACGTTAGTAATATAAATAACCAACTAATATAAAGTTTTAAAGTGTTTCTTTGTACATATTAGCCTACAAGTGTTTGTGTTCTATACATTTACAGAGTTGTATTTTAGTCGTAACAAAAACAATACTCACTGTTTGTTTCCACAATTTATTTTAAAACTTCACAATTGTTTCGCGTTACTAACGTTGCTTCAGAAGTGCAACTATCTATTAAATAAGTTACTGTTCAAACAATTTGTAAACAAAGTTAATAATTACAAAACGATACCATATTTAAATAACTCTGGCAATAGTTTAAAAAAACTGTTTAATAAAAAGAATATAAAAATTGCATACTACACAACAAATACGCTAGCTAAACTTATTAAAAACAATAAAGATAAGACCAACAATGGAAATCGATCGGGCGTATATAAATTGAATGTCTTTCGTATAAAAAAATTTACATAGGACAGACCGGACGTACATTAAAAAAAAAGAATCAATGAGCACAAAAAATCGTTTGAGAATAAGAAACTCGAGTCGAATTATGCCAAGCATTTAAATGAAGATGGACATAATTTTAATGAAGATTACAAAATATTGTATTTTGAAAATAAAAGCAACAAACTTTCTCTTCTAGAAACCATGCAAATAAATAAACATAAGAACACTGATACATTGCTAAACGACTAAGTAGACATTAAAAATTAACCGTTATTTAATCTTTTTGTTAAACAAGCCCCCCCCCCCTAATTTTAAGGTATATAGGTTCCGTAGTCTTAATGTCAGTTTACAGATAGTTGCAAAGTTTTTAAATAAATTGTGGAAACAAACAGTGAGTTTATTTTTGTTATTACCTACCATGAGTTTCCGTTAAGCAAATTTGGATATGGTTAATCATTTTAGTCGCAATTTAGTTTGCTAAAGTAAATATAAGATATAATACTAGAAAACTTACCACAATTGGTGTCAGGTGTGGGGTTGTAAACACTTGATGAACAGAGCATTTTCTGGTTAAAATGGCGTAACAAATAGCAAATTTGAAAGTGGCGAGTAGGGTAAGGTAGCCGTTTCTAAAACAAGGTCGGAAGAGGAAGTTATGTGAGAGAAGTGGGTCAAGGTCATTGATGATGTAAAAGGAAAGGTTGGGAGGGGGAAGCAGACAGGGATGGAATTTAACGAAAACGCAGTTAAATTTAACGATTCTTTATTTTGATATAAAAAAGTATATGTGCTACAATCAAAATATTGAACAACAGGATTACATTAATAGTGCTAACAACTTGTAGAAATAGGAAAGAATCAGTCATGTAACCCTTTGTAACAATGGCTTCTCTGTTTTGAACACCACGAAGATGAATCCATCGGCTTTCGATGTATTCTCGACATTGTCCATCTTTTTCAACAAACATAAATTTTACATAGTGAAAATTTTGCACGTTTTCAACAGTGGAGACATTTGTTCCATTAACATTTTTTAAAATAATAGATTCCCAATTTTTCATCTATACACAGGACACATCAACACCTCTATTAGAATTTTTACACACATACGCTTGGCCACTAACCGTATTGTCCGGTCGCGAAATGTAGAGAGTATTGTTATAGAAACATGTTAAAATCAGTAACGATGATACATTGATCACAATCAGTTTTTCCATTACAACTGAGATGATCAATACGGTTAGCGTATTCTTATTGCACAGCCCCCCCCCTCTCCACAGACACTTTTTTAATGGAAGGGGATTATGCATAAGTTACGCGAATGAGCGAAGGAGCGGTAGACGTTTGCTTAGCAGAGTTGGGTGCGTTTTAGTTAGTAGAACATGGAAACCTTTATTGAAAAGTTTAATAGTGTAAGGGTGGGTTATGAAGAAAACGAAATATGTTCTCTGAAATCATTGGAACTGAATCAAACATATCCCGTGCAAAGCTTCAAAAAGGTGGATACAAAATGGGGACCACGCCTGTTAACCTATTTGTACAGCTTCGTTGTATTTCTTCCATGCAGACACACAGAAGCCTTCACAGATACAGAGATCGAGGATATAAATCCAATGGAACCAGGAAATTTGGAGATGAGATGTATTTTATATTCCTTGTATTTAAAGTTGAGAAAGCCAGATCAAGTGTATAACCCTTCTTTGAATGAACTGGGAAATATTGTTCCATATCAAAGTATGAAAACATGTTCATAACGTGTTCCATATTTTCCTGGATTAAAATATCATTTCCATTATAGATTACCATTAACGTGTCATTATTCAAATCACAATTTATCCACGTTATGCTTGGCAAATTATAATCACCAGCAACAAAAAATTCACAGTCTTTGTATTTTACAATAAGCTCTTCAATTATTCTAGTATGAATTCAATTAAAGAACCAACTACAAATTACCACAAATTGATGTGGAAAAAGGTATTATTGTCATCATGTCCCCGGCGGGATTCGAACCCGCGTCTCTGGCTTTACGCGCCATTGCTCTAACCACTAAGCTACGGCGACATGATGACAACAACATCGACGAAACGTACTTACAAAGTCACTGAATCGTCGGATCAATGTATATTATTATTAATAACTATTAACAATGAAATATTTCATATAATATTAATGTATTTAAAATCCGCCACTATTAAATATTTCATTGTTAATAGTTATATTCTAGTATGTTTAACAAACACTTCATAATCATCACGTGGCTTGGAATAAAAAGCACCAACAATCAATGTTTTAGAAAGACTAGTTATTCAATGAATAAATGTTCAATATTCTCTTCTTTATTTTAATTTTTAATATTTTAATATTTTAATTTTATTAACAGCTAAGTTTTCATTAACAGCTATAAGGATTCCTCCACCATCAGGAGAATCATTAAAACTATATCTATCTCTCCTAAATATTTTATAATTAGTTAATCCTAATTCAGAATCACTTATTCCTGGATGAAGCCACGTTTCAGTAATAATTGTAACATCAGGTTTGGGTGTTAGAATACCTTTATTTCTAGTAACAATATCCAATTTTGTTCGTAATCCATTGACATTTTGATAATAGACTATGATGTTACTATCCGTTGACTTTAAACGTTGTTTAAAATTTCTCTCATTATTACTAGTTATATCAATTGAATTGTCTAACCCTTCACTTGCCTTCTTATCCGATTTTTTAGATTAACAATAGTGAAATTACCTTTAAAGAATTTTGCTACTTTAATATTATTTTGATTTTTTTAATGCATTAAGTTCTTTTACTTCTTTTTAAGTTTTTTTAAATATTCCCGCTGATTAAGTGTAAGATCAGCTGATACATGATAATTAATAGGAATAAGTTTCCAATGTATAAGTATTTTCGTGACTTCAAAGTAATTATTTAGTTTCACAACTAGGGGCCTTCTTAAATTTAATTTAGCTTTACCAATACGAAATACATTATCAAAATTAATAACAGTGTTTATTTCATTGATCTTACTTAAAATCTCTTTAACCAAGTTTACATCATAATTATTATCAGTATTCTCCTCTTTTTCTGGCACATTCCAAATTATTAGATTGTTTTTTCTCCTTCTTCTTTCTTCTATTTCATTAATAAGTAATTGCGCAGAATCGGTAGAGATTGACGATATAGTAGTAGTGTTTGATTCATGAGAAATACTAACATCAAAAGAATTAAACTGCTTCTTTAATTCTTTAAATTGATTTTTGATAAGATTAATTTCTTCTGTACTTTCAAATATATGTCTATCAATGGATTCCTTCATGGTACTATACGATGATTTGATGTCAACTATATCCTGCTTAATTGTAGGAAATTCCTCAGAAACCTTTTTAAATTTCTTAGCTATATTGGAAAATTCTTCAATAAATTTCTTTAGCTCAGCAACAGTTTCTGTAAGTGAAGGATTTTCACTAGTGATAGGAATATTCGGATAGTTACTGTCCGGATTAATAAAGTATCCGGATGATAATCCGGATCTATCCGTTAAAAAATATCGTTAGTTCTCTGCCAGCTGTGAAACTAACGCACTTAATGCTCGGCGGTTATTTAATTAATACGAATGAGCATCCAATGCGCATGACGATTATTTAATACGGATGAATGTTACGAATACTACAGTCCGAATACCGAAACGGAATATTCGTCCCTATAGATGAATATCCAACGCGCATGACGATTAATTAATACGGGCTACAGTACGAATACAGCAAACGGAATAATCAGCTGTCCGTTTGTCTGTATCTACTTCAAGTAGCCGGACGATTTTTAATCCGGATGATTATTTAGTATTCGGATTAACCCGAATATTTTGCTATCCGGAACACGGATTAATTTTAATCCGGATTATCCCAACACTAATTTTCACCACCATTTTCAACACATGACTTACACCTATATACCATTTGCATTTTTGATTTAAACTTTATAACTCTTATCTCAGAGGCCGATGCTGAAGAACAATTTAATCCACCACCTTCATTTGTATGATAAAGATCATTGCACAAATTACAAACACCTATAATATCGGACATAGCGAAACCCGCATTACAGCCCGCACACACAGACATTATCCTAACAATTTTTCTAAACAAAAAAATCTAAAGTTTTGTCAATAACACGTTCAATGTCAAGGTTGTCCCACGAAGGTCTCGTATTGAATGTTGTTTGACTAGTAACAATTTTCAAACGCCAAAATGCACTCCAGAAACTAAAAAACAAAGTCAGAAATTCCTTGGAGCAAGTTGTAAAATACACTATGAGAACACACTCTAAAATTTACATTAGACTGATTAGTAAAAACCACAAAAAATTGAAATTAATTACGGAGCTTAACGTACCTATAATGTACACGCGCTACGAATATTTACGAAAATAATCTTATTTTCAAAACCCAATATCTTTGCGGGAGAATCTGTCGGAGTAAAGTCTACTTTTTTAGTGTTCTTTATACGACTTTTTAATGTCTCCAGACAAGAGAATACTATCAGTAGTACCTCCCTATTTCTCTTGAAGAGAATCATTAATATCGTTGATTTCATAGGATCCTTCTGGAAAAACTACGACTGGTTTCGTGGAACCTTTCAAAAACCTTGAAAAATTTGGTGTTTTTTTTTTGTTGAAATGGTCTGAGGTATAAACCGGAACCGTTACGATTAGGTTGTACTGAAATATTTTATCCAAGAGCAATGGCTTCCATGGAAGCGTTGTGACGCTCAGGAATTAGCGGTGGAAAACCGCCTGTTTTCGGAATAGGAATGATTCAAGGATATTTAGATTGCTTTCCAAGTTTCCGAATTTGATTTAACGCAATTTTAGCAGCATTCAACAAAGGGAGCGGCTTATTTTTCTTAAGAGCAAGTTTCGCAGTTTTGACTAGTTTACTAAACGGTATAACTCCTTCTTTTCTTAATCGTTTTCTCTTATTTATTCTCTTGAACGGAATCGAATCGCCTTTTTTACGGTGACGTAGTCGATGTCTTCCTTTATGTCCCATTCCAAGTTTCGTCTTAGCCTTCATAGCGGAAGCGATTGACGCGTCTGATGACTTCAGTCTTTGTAAAGATTGTTTCTCTAAAACCTTGTCTGCTCTTCGACGTTGTGAAATGTCGGGCGAAATTGTTTATGCAATATCGTGTAATTTGTAATGTTCGTCGAGAGGATTTATACCAATATCACCTTGGGCTAATCGTTTGTTTAATCGTGTCGCTGGGCCACAAAAGTTATAGCTTGGTAGATGTAATTCAAAAGGTAATCTATCTATAATACTATTCAGAACGCCACGTTTCATGTCAGGTCTGGTGTGAGTGCTTTCACTATTACGAACCAACTGACTATATAAATAACGGTAACACTAAATTTATATATCCGTGAATATACAGCGAAATCGCTTAATAATGAACAAACAAAGTGTTGAATATTTTCGATAACATCCCGATAAAAGTTTTCTTTGAACACTTTAAGAATGAAGGAATCAGTATCCATATACATCAGTGAAACGTTTTGTTGATATTTTTATTTAAGAAATCTGTAGTAGAAGTTATACTTAACAACTTTAGACAAATCCAAAATAGTAAAACCTACATAAAGAGGTTTATCGTAAACAATACGTAATTTATTCATCTGAATGGCAACGAAATTTGTCGTGAATATTTTAGAATTTTTGAAATTGGGTTTAGCTATTAAATTCTCAGCCCCCAGGAAGCGTCCTGAATTTTGCCAACGAGTAACTAGTTTCATATCAACTCGTTTATCAACGTTCTGCGTCGTCTTTCCAAAGGCGCTGTTATTCATTAATTTGAAGAACGATTTCCCAAATTTATTTTCAGACAAATTCCGTTTTCGGGTATTTAAAAAAGGTTTAAGCGAGTCAGACTGTTTAAACTGAGTAACTCTATGAACTTCAATTAATTTTAATCCATTATGTAGGGCTTATTGCAACGGTAGGTAATAAACAATATATTTTGTCTTATTCATAAGGTTCGGAATGAGCCTTCTAACTCTACCGAAAGTGTGAAAGAGGAAGCGGTTGACTCATATTATGTCCATACAAATTGGTAGCATCTAAATACATGATATAAGAGGTGGTAACGGAAGCGTTGTAATCCGGGAGGTGAGGGTTGTTGTGAAATGCATTCTTTGAACGCATTGACTTATTCCTCTACGTACGCCTTTTTGAAAAAAAAAATTAACATATCGATATCGGTAAGAAGTTGTAAATTAACGCGAGTGAACTTTCACATGCTATCCCACGCAAGCCCTGGATCTGTATAATATTGAACCGGGTCTAAATCGTATGTAGCAGAACATATTTCTCGGAAATTCTCGAATACATCAGATAATAAAAGAACATCTGTTTTTAAATATAGATGAGAGTTGAAACGGGAATGAAAGTTAATTTATCGAAGAAATCGTCTTTCTGCGGAAGCATGGTCTCATCAAGCTTAGAAATATCATCAACGTAGGAATAAGGGAAAACACCCTTCCGTCGCACAAGCTAAAATTGTTGAGGATTTGGAAAGTACTTTTTCACTTGCAAATATTGGGAAAAATCTAGTTCTTCCAATAGCTTGTCGAGGGAAGAAGCAATGAAACGAAAAGAATCGAGAAATCTAATCTTAACAAACACATTTTGAGCTGAGTCGTTTGTATCGGTCTGTACAGCATCAACTCGTAATAATTTAGAAAAGGAAATGTATTTTTCTTTATTTTGAGCGATTGCGGTAAATTTAACATCGTTCACAGCCATTTCCTTTATAAATAGGTGACAATCGTATCCGGAGAGGTTATGGAAAAAGACAGGTACAAAGTTGGGTAGTTTGTAATTTAAATTACATCTGGAGTGAGCGGCACCTATACGAACTTTACCGGTCAAATGACAATGATCGCGGACCCGTACGTCGTCGTCTAGAAACGGTTCTTCGCAGATATTGCAAGAAGTGGCCTCCAAGTAGAGACGCATTTCTTCATCTGTAAGGGGTAGCGTGGGCGTTATGATCTTCAAATATCGGTGATAAATTTCATAAACGTCTCGATCAAGTATTTGAAGAAATCGATTAACACAATCGGGTCCCCGATATGATCTAAATTTGGAGAGGGAATCATCAAAGGAGCACTTCATCAAGTAAGCGAACGAATGAAGATGATGTTTATGTATAGATGTGGTAGAGTGCTTGTTAGGATCAGGTAAGCATGTACGAATTGGTTGCAATGCGGCTTCAAACTCTGCATATACAACAAAGGGTACTTTGATAAGTTTATGATAGTTTTTTTATTTTTAAAATGTGGTTGGGGACGAACCTACCAATCTTATCCATCTTGAAATATCCGTTAGGAAGGATGGTGTAGACGTGGTTACGGTCATACTGTTGATGACGATGAAGCTGGACTAAAGTGGAGAAGTATTGTAAGCAACGGTCACATAAGAATTTGCGATGTCCTGTCTTGGAAAGCTATTGAGAAAGTAAACGCGACATGTTCTTGATCCAACAGTAATCAGTTTTGCCTTGATCATCACCGAGTAGCAGTAGATTGAAATGTAACCTACGTTTGATGGGTGTGTAGTATAGGGGACCAATTATCTCCCAGATCCACCTCCTATCTTTAAAAAGGATTAAGTGCCGTAGACATTCACGGAACAGTGGTTCTTGAATTCAAATGTCGGAATATCTGTTAATTTCATAGGAAATTCGATACCGTCGTAGTCCAAAGTGCGAGAGTAATGAGGGTATGAAGTGTTCTGTGTGGGTTTGCTTGCGCGGGGTATAAAGCTGACGTTATTGCCAACGCAAAGCAGGCTTGATCATCATTTTGCACATTTACAACGGCCTTCTTCAGTAGAATTTGTTTAGGTAAAGAAATATACGATGAGGCTCTCAACGGATTATACTTGTTGAAGTTGATTTCGAGGAAAAGAACCCTTTCTAAAATCCAACCTATAGAAAAGAGAACAAATAGGTAGATTGTTGGTAACCGTGTTATTAATAGAAAAGTAACCGATGTAAAAATGATTAATCACCTGACTCTCGTTCTTGAAACTCGGAAGCTTTGGTGTCGAGTATCTCAAAAAAGTATTGGAAAATATTGGAAACATAGGTCGACTGAGTCACAACTTTGTTATTTGTGTTGAACGATTTAATTTCTAACATTTGTTTAGTTTCGTGCACATAACGTCGAAAAACTTCAAGATTCATTTTAACCGCATCGTAGAGATGGATCTGATTACGTACAACACGCAAACATTTGTCGAGGACATTACTAAAAAAGTCTGTATAAGACAGGAAGTACTTCGCTGTCGTAACACGAAGCGAAGCTATCCCGTTAGCGAAAGCAGAGGAGAGGAAACAGATTCCTTCCTCGAGAGGTGAGCAGCAAGTTTGTTTATGTTGTAAGGTGCGCACATGACCGTTGTATGAATTTTGCGGAAGAAACATTTTACAGGTGTCACACCACCGGTCGGAAGACGTACCAGGTGCAGGACAGTTGGGTTTTTTGCTACGTAGAGACGATGTAGGTTCTGTTGCACTCGTTTACGACATTAAGCATTTTTATGTCTTTTTAAATTGTTGGATCTCGTAACGGAGGTATGTCATTTCGGACAACGAATCATATCGACAAGTTGCAAGAGACGTTTCTCAATAAAGACTGAGGACAAACACTGGGAGAGGTAAATTTAATAGTGTAAGATAATGGGGGAAGAAGGGGAATATGATAAAGGATGAGGATCTTAAGAGAGGGGATAGAAGATATTTAAGAGGGAAATATAGCAGTTGAAGTTAAATAAAATTACTGAAAAGGTAGAGTGTGGTGTTGCCGAAGTGCCCGTCATTACCCAAGACCATTGGGAACTGTCGGCGATGTTAGAGCAGTTCTTGCCCAACGATGAGTTGATTGGTAAGACATCATCGTCCGGTGGAGGAGAGACGAGTGTAGGAGATGTGGTCTCGGAAAAGCCTGTCGCTAGTACTTCGCGAACGGTGGCACGGGGCGTTAAATCCATAGCTATGAAACCGAAGAAACAGAAGAATTTCGAGCGGTCCGTTGGATTATTCAAAGCTTGTGGACCAAGTTAGGGAAGCAGTGAAGACTCTTCAACGTGAAAAACGTAAACGTGAAGGAGAAATAAAGGAGCACCACACGAAGGACGCTATACTGTTGGAGCAGATACATCGGAAAGAGAAGGAGTTGAAGGACCTGAAGAAAAGTCGTGAAAGCCGCAGCAAACTGGTCGTGAAAGGTAGAAGCGAGTAGAAGAGGTGGAGCAGCAGTTTGTCAGTTTACGCCCACATTTATTGGATATATTTGAATGAAATTTTACAAAAGAAACGAAATAAATATTATAATGTACTACAAATTTTATTTAAATTTTTTTCAAGTATTGGAAGTTAATAGTAATAAATATAATAGACATAAAACATCATCAAATATCAAATTAATTAAGTTATAAAGTAGTAAACAATTATTTTGCGTATGTTAAATATAAAAATGCGATGCGACGCATTTTCCGTACTTCACCGATTGTATGACTTCGGAACCCTCAACCTCCAACAAGATGCTTCTCCATTTCCATACGGAAATCCACGGGAGGCATGTTATCTATAATAGTCACAATGGTGACCGTCCCTCTCGATGTCTCCCACTGCTGGTGGAGTAATACTATGAATTTGTTGGGGTTGATTTCCAGAGGTGTCCCGGTGAATACGATGAAATAATGCATCTTGAAATCGTACTTGTTGAATGTGTACTTGTTGCTGTAACGAGAAGAAATTTTCTGCCGAACGAACGAAATCTGAGGGTATTTACATGATTCGGAGGAGTGGAGTGAAAAGATTCGGAGGAGGAGGAAGATGAGAGTGGGGCGAAAGAAGGAGCTGTGAAGTTGGTAATAAAATACGAAAAATTGTATAGTTGTATCAGTACGTAAGCAGACAACATGCGATTCGTTTGTAAAACATCGTGGTTCGATAACCGTTCGTTATCGAGATTGTTTAGAGGAGTGGGTAGGTTACCTGTTTTGTATCGAACAGACTTGGCAGTAGACGTGTGTGCAGACGAATGGTCGCAATCTTGGCGATCAGGTGCAAATATTGAGGAAGATTATCGACATTATTTACCAGTTAACGGCGAGAGATGTGAAAACATCGAGAGAAGAACAGTGATGGGTTATGTGCAACACAGTTATAGTTTGGAAAGTAACTGCTCGTTGAGTACATAGTGAGGTATAGTGTGTGTGAGATGATTAACAAATACACGTATACGGAAGGAAAGGTGTTGTTGAACATACATAAAAATACGACGATGGTGTTGTGCAATAGTTGCTATAGTGAAGACGGTATAGGGGATGATATTTGTAAATGTGACGATGAAGTTTTAGTTTTCGTTTTACATGTTCACGGTAGACATCATCACCATTGTAGCGAATGTAAACCGCCATTTACAACTGTAGGTATATGCTATTCAAGTCTTATTGAGCCCGGCTTTACTGGATACTCATCCACGAATGTAAAATTACAGCTTGTAGAATTATTAATAGGTTGTGATAGAGTAGGTAAATTGGAACATAGTTGTAGCACGTCTTAATGAAACTGTTGTTGATGACTTTAGCATAACCGTGTTAATTAGTATATTAAACGAAAGACAAAGTTGAATAGGAAAGCCATGTTGTGAGAGTAAGACAGAATTTACAATTAGGTGCGCGAATTTGAATGCGGTTGCGATATAGGAGCGGAAGGACAGGTTTCTAACGCATGCGTAAAGTAGATAAGTGAGTGTAGCATCATCACACGTTGATCCTGCTAGCGGATGTTTCGACGCATGCGTATTGAAGAAAAAGGCAGGTGTAAAACAGTTTTGTGACGTCACGTCTGGAAAACACATTCCGATGGTAGCGAAGAACGAAGGTGGCATCTGCAAGCCTCATTCAGTTGGCGAAAAACTGGTTTTTGCATGAGGAGGGGAAAGCGGAGGGAACCTGGGAAGCGGAACATTGTCTCATTCTCTTCTTGAACTTGATTGCAGTAAGACGGCTGATAAAATATAAAAAAACGTTAGGGACGGAAGAAAAGTTTGGAAGCCGGCGGTGCTAAAGTCTCGTTTTGGGAAATTCAGGACGGGTGCTGTAAGTGGAAGAAAATCTTAATTGATATTGTTATATCATTGTATAATTTTTACTAAAAGTAAATTTTTTTCAGTACGACGTTGTTGCTGCGGTGACAACAATGGCGGCGTTATCCGTTGTCACTGCGACACAAGTGTGGCAGGTACTTCGAAGAAGAAGCCTGTTCTAAGTGTTGGACAAGAAAACGGCCGAGGAAGGCAGCATGTACGTGGACAACGACGACAACGACGCCCACTCCGACAACGACGACGACCCAAACGATGACGATGACTTCGACATTGACTATGACTGCAGACGTAGGAGAGGTTGGAGGCCAACGGCAAAGTGGTACATGCACAACGGACGCTGTGACGATGCCTAGGTGGTGTTTACCACTAATGTCGCCTCATAGAGAAGAAGAAGTAGAACGGCTTTCGGAGAGGGAGACCCAGCTCACAGAAGGTGTAGACAAGCTGCGTCTCCAAAAGGACGTCTTGGAGGAGGAGGTGAAGGTGAAACGACCGAGGTACAAGCGGCTCGGTGTGGGTGCGCTGAAGCTGGCGCAGCCGTTTGCGCATATACCTGGGATGAAGGGGGTGGGGTGTAATTAAATTTAATTTATAATTCTAAAAATGTGTATAGTAAGTTATGAAATAAGATGTAAAAATTAGAATGTAACATTAATAATAATGTAGTGTAATAATTAAGTAATTGATAATTGATTGTAATAATAATAATTAATTTAATTAATTAATAAAGGGTAGAAACTAATTTCCTTAATATTTTTCGCGTTTCACTTTGGTTAGCAGCAAAACGTTCTTCATCCAAAACCAGTGATTTTTTATAGACAACTTCTTCTGATACCACCTGTTCTTCATACATTTTTTGGGGTTCAAAGTATGGGGGTTAAACACATAAAAAAATATTTCTTCTAATTTTTAAATGGTATCGTAAAGCTCGCTATTACAGAAACATTTTACAAGAGGAACACTTTTTTTTAAATTCTAAGCAAAAAGATGTCAACTTTTTGTAAACTTTTTTTTTAAGAATTTTTTTCAGATTCAGGTAGTACTGTAACTACCCGCATCCGGGTGTTACAGTATTATAAATAATTCTCTTATATTTATTTATTTAGCAGGTGGTTTTTATATGATAACCAATTTCTTTTTATTTCGTATTTCTAATTTCCATTATTTTTATGATTATTTGAAATGAAAATAGGAGTGAATAAATTCTTTTAAAATATTTTTCGTACTTAATGAGTAAGAAAAGGACGGAATACGTCTTTAATACTGGCATTTTGTGACAACTTTCGTACAACAGAATGCAATCTGAGGCCATGTGTTTAGCCAGAGGGTGTGTAGGGGCTAAAAGGGGAAGAGGGGGTGTTTTCGACCACTGCCAAGTCAGTGGAATATGAACATGTGAGAGTCAACTGTGGGTGGAAGTAGAAATATCTGTGTCTTTAGTTTCGAACGATAGGTCTCTTAGGGATGCAGGGAAGCGAGGGGAAGCTCGCGAGATGCAGAATCGTGTGTTGGCGAGGGTAAAATTTTGGGATAAAACACCACAAGTTTCAATAGGATAGACAGTTGAAGTTAGAGAGTGACAGTCAAACAGTAGAGTCAAACCGTTAGAGTCAGATAGTTACAGTCAGATAGTTACAGTCAGACAGCTACAGCTAGGTTACAGTAAAATAGATACCGAGGGTTAAACAGAGTTACAGTTGAGTTACCGTCATAGAGTTACAGAGTTAAAGTTAGAAAGTCAGAGAAGTTACACAGAGTTATTGCGCCATGCGGTCAGTTGAGTAGTGTTCTAAACCGATCGGAAGTGAAGTCCAATAGGTATTTATCAAAGCGCATATTTTGATTCGAATTGTTTGTGTTTGGTTCCGTGTTCGTAATTTGGTACTTGACCGCCACCACCCCTAATATGCATCGTATACAACCCCGCCGCTGGCGCCTGT
This sequence comes from Agrilus cyanescens, assembly GCA_947389935.1. Taxonomy (NCBI): domain Eukaryota; kingdom Metazoa; phylum Arthropoda; class Insecta; order Coleoptera; family Buprestidae; genus Agrilus; species Agrilus cyanescens. The sequence goes on from OX376704.1 coordinate 8,076,104, forward strand.
ATTTCAAACATTGTCCGAGAGTCGTACCATTTGACGCCGCTGCCGAACCGACCCGTCCGGTACTATAAACTACCCCATTAGCGCTAGCTCGTCCATCAACCCCTAGCCCGATGCTGCTGATGCCGATGACATACAATACAAAGGTGGGTAACTTACTGACCGATATTTTATTCGTATTTTGAGGTCATTTAACTTTGCCAGATTTATGTTGTATTTATTTTTAATTTTAATTTTGAATTGCATTGCAACCATTTTTTTATTTTACCCTTCAGGTTTTAATGGATATTATCCTGTTTGATTGCTATTTTCTTGGGTCATTAATTTTAAGATTCAATTGTCTAATTCGAGTCCTTTTTGGACCATGTACAATTCTTCACTGATTCATGTACTGCTTCCTGGTACTAGGAAGGTGTATGACAAGCACTTTAATTTGGTTTATTAAATCAATCTAGCCTGAGAGGTTTGATCAGCTGTTTTAGAATGGGTTCATTCTAACTTTGGTATTTTTACCTACAAAATTCCGTAAACGTAGATGTTGACTAAACCGGCCTGAAGCGAGAGACGGCGGGGGTTTAGAAGGATCTCCCTACGGGTAACGCTCTTATGATTAATTCAAGTGAACGTGTAGCCACGGTATTAAATCAATTTGACGGTATCTATCCTTTCAGGTGAAGGTGTCCGTTTTGGTTTGATCTTTGAACCACTAACACTGTTTGAGCATCTCAAGGTTTTGCCTTGGTAATACATATGTTTAAAAAGAGGAGATTTGCAATTTTTCTAAATTAAGGCAAAACTCTTAATTGAAGAACTCTTAATCAGAGAGAGGGAAGTCGAGTAAGTTGTTCTGTTGTTCTGAACTGTCATAAAATAGAGACGACGTCCACTAAGAGTGGCGTGTTTCGAACCACCTTATAAATAGAGGCTATTTTCACCAAGGTGACGTGTCTCGCCAAACAAATAAAGGGCTATGTTCACCATGTGTGACGTGTCCGACAAAAAATATGAAAGGTTTCGTGGTTACCAAGTGTGCCCGACTCCTAACACCAAACAAACTATACACGAACTCCCGTGACATGGTATCTTCAGACAACAGGTATTTTAACATGGTCTACTAAGGTAGCCCATGGGATTACAACGGTTGTGGCTTTAGCGACGGTTAAAGTTCACGATTAACACGATTTTCCTTCTCCCAGTTCAAGACGAACATGCGAGGGTTCTTCCTACACACTTTGTTGTTGCGCCGTTTGACGATGTTCGAACTTTGTACCAACACATAACTTTGGTAATTAAAGGTCTTTGATGGCACATCTGTCCCAACCCTAAATTCTATGGTATATATTAAAGGTGCTTGTCTTGCCGATCCGATACCAAGGGCAATTGTAAATATGTATACTTGTAAATAAATCGTATAATTTCTTGTGTTTTCTTTGTTAGTACATATAACTTGTACGGAACTCATAAAAGAATCTAAGTTACTACATTCTATTAACACAACGTATTTAAAAGGTCCAAACACTAGACGATTCACATTCACCGCCTAATTCTTCGATTTAAATAAATAAAGATTTTTGAAAAGATAAATTTTGTTTATTTTTCTTTTCTCGATTTTTGACTATGATTCCAATTATAACCGTCATTCTTGGCTAACGCGTTTAAGAAATTGATTCCGTTCGATAAGTTATCTCTATTTAAAGGAAAATTAAGGGCTCTATGTAAAAACAATGGAAGATACTTAATTTGATATTTCAACACATTTATATGTTTATAAAAAAAGTGTTTTGCTAGCACGGTATAAAAACTTCTGATTTCATTTAAAGTACAGTTATATCAGAATCAATTCGATCAGATAAATATTTTTTAAAAAATTCCAGAATTTACTAAATTTTAGTCTTTTTTGTTAAAAAAAAAAAACGACTTATGTAATTCTTTTCGAATCATATTGCCGTTAATATGCTTCGATCGGCACCTTAACGATATCATTTTTTTATTCGCACGACATCGATAAGGGGACACACATCAACAGACAGATTGCTTAACATTCCTTTATCTGAGGAAGATTAGCGATTAGCAAGACATATATATTTATAAGTGAGCTTGTTAAATTACATTCTTATATGCGCTAACAACGTCAATTTTGCTGTATAATTAATATTGTTCAAAGAGAATAATTTGAGCAACATAACATATTGTACATTCTTACCCCTGAGAAGGCTCTAAATTAAGAGCGAAACAACTGTCAAATTAACATTTAAAGTTTCTTCTTCAAGATCTAATAAGCGCTGTAAACTAAAGAAATTTGATTGTCGTGACCAATACCCTATATCCGGAAAACTGTATTTGAAAATTCAATATTTTAACGGTATTAACTGATAATGGAAAGAATATGTAATCTCTTGCAATTAAAACTTTTTGATTGTATGCTCTAAATAAGTTAATGATGTACCAGCGATATGTAGTTTTCTCGGCCTGTTACAATCTGGCATGTAAAGTTAATGCATTTAAAATACTCTTTTTTAACCATTGAAATCAAATAGTCAATTTCGTGATAGTAGGAACAAAACTGTATTTGAAAAATACAGGGTAGTCAGTTTTGTCGTAAGATAAAACAAAACAAGTTACGATCATGTACTTGTATACAAGTAGGTATAGTACGTAGCAGAGCAATTTTCCCCGTGTTAAATCGACGACATTGTGAAGGCGTATAAGTAATAGTATAATAGCTCTAATAGCTCATGGCTATATTGCTGAGCAATTGCAAGGAAACTAGTTTGGAACAAGACATCGCATTTGTAAGGTATAAAAAATTAAAAATTGGGATAACGTGCAAATTGTGTTGATTTGTTCTTTTGTAAGAGCAAAAAGTTAAATGAGGTGGTGAGCATCATAAAAAAGAAATAAATAAACATATTAGGTCGCGTTCACTTAAAGATGTTTAAAAATGACCTACTTAAATTTTTGCTTGAATAATACAAGGTCGTTGTACATATTTCTTAATTTATTGCATCTTTTAAATGACAGAAATAAGGTAAGGTAAATGGAAATTATTTTTAAAATAAGTCTACTTGCTTATTCATTTTAATGCCGTAATTGTTAAAGAATCAAATTTAACATCGTTCATAGAAACACGTAATATAATCATTCATGCTTTACCTATTTGATGTCTAACAGCACAAGTGCAACTACAACAAGCTCTAATTACCACGCAATTTAATATCATCCGTCAATACATATTCTCTTTTTGAATAAAATAAATTAAAAACACAGAAATTCTTGGTCATGTTGTTTGTGTGATTTGAAAGATCATCTTTCCGAAACACTATTGGTATTAGAAAGGTATTTTAAAATACATTTCTATTAATTAAGTATTGTTACTATTCACCTGTTTAAACGATTGTTTTATTTAAAGACTCCTCATAAGGTTAATTCAGAAATACTAAATTCGCTATCAACAATTAACATATAAAAACACTTTCTTGACTTACCTCTGCATTTGTAATAGCAATCACGCCAAAAGTTGATCGTTTGGATAATTCAAAAGCTCTTACCTGGATATACTGCCAAAAATAACAAACTATGGCTTTTAATTACTAAAAAACTCTCTTCTTTATTTTGAGATATAATTAAAAAAAATCATTTGTACTAGAAAAACTATTATTACTTAGCCGTTAATCAATTAATTTTAAAGGGTTAATTGCATCATTTTACTAAGTAGGTTATTAAAAAATTTCCAATTTCTGCCCCATGATGGTAAAGCGAATGAATGCTTCAATATTGACTTGCAGAATGCATAGACACGTAAAAACAAAATCTGTGGATCCCTTTGTTGATGTAATGACCTAAATTAAATATTTACATATGTTCAATGAAAATTGAAAATTCATGCAATAATTCCATATGGATATATTTGTGGTACCTACTTTTTTACATCAACAGCGAACTGATGAGCCAAAAATGAATGAAAATAATATATACCTCAAAAATTATAAAAACATTGCTATAATGACTTATACATCATAAACATAATACTATTAATTGTGTATTTTCAACTGTGATTTTTTACAGATTTTCTATGCTGCCACATTTTCAGTTACACATATGAAAAGCTTTTTATTTATACTTTCGTTACTTACATTCTTCTAGTCGGTTTATTAAAAAAACAATTTAATTCTTTTTCGGTCACATGCATTGTAGGATTTTTTAAAAATTTTGATTTTGCTCTTTATTTTAAAAATTTGAAGAATTTCTAGGTTACTATCTGAATTATCGGTATATTTAATATCTTACAAAATATGATACTACTGTATTTTACCCCCGGATTTTATTAATGCTTTCATTGTACCCCCGTACACTCGATGCCGTTTAGTTTTCGAGATACATGGTAACACAAACATAAACAAATTAAATGTTGGTTCCAGGTTCCTACTCTTTTCCGTTGTGGGTAAAAGGATATGATTTAGCAGGAGGATTTTAGTTTTGTTACATTTTTTCTTTTTTTTAATAACGATTTGTAATAATGGATATATGTATTACAGTATTCATATCTCTCCTTCAATAATCATTGTACATGATTTAGTTTTTAATATCAGAATATAAATTAAAAACTTAGTAGGTTTTTATAAGGCATAAAAAAACGTCTCAATGCAGCGGTTGTGTGAGAGATAATAAATCCATTGAACCAAGTACATACTCATGTTTTGTTACAGTAATAACATGATAAAGATACAATCACAAGTTAAAATCAATGTATAATTAAAACAATAAATATTAACAATTAATTAAAAACCACGTGGCTAAACGAGACGAACGACAAAAAGACAATGATATACATAAGAATGATACCAGATGATTTTTTGACATAACCTTTATATGGAACGATTAATTTTTTACGACGAATTCGACTAAAACGCTAAATTTTAAGGTAAGTTTAATAACCAACTTGCACATCTAGGATAAACAGTTTTTGAGATAATTTACTTTTCATAGAAAAAAATTCACTACCAAAATTCAAACAATAAAAAGTCATGACCTTCTCAAAAGGTGACAGAGTAGGAACCTACTAAAAGTTTTACCGCTTGTAATATAGATTTAAGACTAACATCTTACAAAAACTAAGCTTCAAGCAGAGCAAATTCCACACAGAATAATAAAAAAACAAAGGAAAAATGTATATCTTAACGGAAACAAATACCCAAGGTCCGTAGTCGTATACATATACCTATAGCTATTAGGCTTCAAAAGTAACAAAAATAGATTATAGATACTACATACCATAATCACATGATTCCTTGTTAAAATAAAATATTTTTTCGTAATGGGATTTAAAAAAACTGTATAAACATAGATAATCTATGAAAATGCAACTTTACAATAAAAGATTCATTCTAAATTAATCCATAACGCACGAAAGTTATAATTTATTCGACACACTTTCTAAATTTTCATCGGGTCAGCGGAACCCAGGGAAGGGGAGCAGCGCCCCCCTTGCTCACCACAAACAACGCCTATATCTGTGGCATATCTTTATAACACCAAAACTACCGAAACTAGCTATTTAAAGTAAAAATTCAAAATTACTCAAAATTTTTCAAATACAATAATAGAAAACATTTCAATGAATCGAAAGAGGAAAAAACAGAGGAATCGAAATAAAACAAAATAAAGTTATTCATGTTTGAAATTTCTATATTTTGGATTTTTTTATAAACGCCCTGTATAAATGACGAAGCTTAATTTTGGCAGGACCAATCTCTACTATAATCTTAAAAAATCTCAGTACTAAGTCACGTTTTGGGAAAGTTATATTTTTTTATTGTTTGGATAGCGGCAGTAATTTTTTTTCTATAAATTCAATTATCTCAAAAACTGTTCATCCTAGGCGTATAAGTTTGTGCTCAAACTTACGTTGAAATTTAGCATTTTATTTGAATTCGTCGTAAAAAGTATACCATTCTATTTAAAATAACAAAGTTGGTATCAACTTCCGGTTCAACCGGATGTGTTACAAAATTGATAGAATTTTAAAAACATTGACCTTGTGCCGCAAATATTACACGATTTATTTTAAACTTTTTCCTTCCATTAGTTTTCCAAACGCCTAATACGCCACTGACTTTGGGCCATCCTGTATAGTGTATTATACCAAATGCTGCTTTAATTTCATCTATGTCGATTTCCAAAACGTCTCGGGGAAGTGAATAATTATCACGAATGCTTTCTTGATATACTACATTGGTAAAGACTACATTGTCTTCAAGTATTTAATCGCTGACAAGAGGTTCAAAATGCATCTCAACTAAAAATTAAGCTGATGAACTCGGGGCCAGAATTAATGTAGGGCGGCAGTTAGAGGTTATAGCGTTTCTGGCTTGTTTAGGAAGCATTTTTAACATATTTAAACAGCTCTATTAAGAATGCCGAGACAGAGGAAGTAGTATTTAATTTTTAATTTCTGGAAAGAAACCGTTGACAAAATTAAAATTGCATTTGTTATGTATCGAAATGTTTTAAGTATTTTTTTTACTGATTTTGTTAACATTTGGCAGTAATTACATCATACAAAGTTGTTCGTAGAAGTTAGGAATCGTCGGTCGGGTCAGTTTATTGCATGGACCCCACAATTTCTATTTTATTAGGGTTTAGCAGATATGCGCGGTGCATGATCCCTTATTCGTAGAATAGGTTGTTTGTTCCATACACATTTTCACCCTCGTCCCTCCCCCCTACAGTAAATAAGTATGAAAACTTTCAAAAAAGACGCATTTGTTGTCCTTCCGATGTTGTAACAAATAGAACTGGAGATTTGAGGGTACATATATAGTTTTAAGTTGTACATAAACTTGTTTGTTAGAACAGCAGTTTTATTTCATCCTATAATTTTAATTAGTCACACAAAATTAATTTGGCGTGTGACGGCGAGTTCTAAAGAATAGTGCAGAAACATAGAGAAATTCGCATTGTTTTAACAAAATTAGTTTTTGCCCCCGAACAGCATTGTCTCAGTAAATATATAAACAAAATAATGTCCTAAATTATTAATTTTGCAATTATACAAAAATTACTCGTTCGGGGCTCGTTTGAAAGTGCTATAATTTGCCGGAATATCTTTTATTAACATTACCCTGAAATATAAATCCTTAAGAAATGATCATATCAAGTGCTATTAACTCAACAAAAAAAACCACTGAATTCGTTGATCGCTGGAATATCTCTGACCATCTCGTGCGTTCTCAAACTGCGCACATCATGCGTATAATACGGGCGCTATTTCAAGAAGTAAATCTTATAAATCATTTACCTTAGGGGTGGGTGGCTTATTGGTTTCATCTTTGTGTTATAACCAATCTAGTTAAATCGGCATTTGTGTACCACAATAAAGTCTGTGCAACTAGCTATTACATTACTATTCAGTGGCGTGCTCATTATTTTATTCGTACACGATAACAAGACTATAAAAACAAAATCTTTATATGAAATTAAAATTATGAATTATATTGCAAATGTAACTGAGCTCAAAATTTTCATTCTCCAAACTAGTAACAGGACATTTTCTTTTATAATTATGTTTTACTATACTAAATTCCGGAATATAGTTATTTTCTAACCTAACCTAACCTAACCTAACCTGTTATGAGCTTGACAATCATCATCTAGTGGAAATCACAAATCAATGAGATAACTTTAATGAGATATACATAGAAGGGATCATAACAAGGGTAATTACCTACATCTACTTAGAATTTAGGTATTACCGATAATTGCAGCTATTAACGTAAATAGCCACTACCATTTAATTGAATTGTTAAACATAAGAATTATAATAATTGAAAAGGAAAAAGTATACAATATTAAAATTTGTATACCTATGGAAAGAAACACACTGATTATTGAAACTGAATATTTCCGATAAAACAAACCAAGCAATGAAATTCATAATAACAAAAATTTTTATTTGGCGATTAAGAAAAGTTATTATTTGGCTATTATTTATGAAAACACAATTGTGATATTTGTTTCCATTTTTTAATTGTCTATTTTTTATATACCTATCTACCTATATAAAAATTAGTGTAAATGTAATTTAATAGAATTAAATTTGATCAAAATCAAAATTGAAAATAAAATTTTAGAGAAAAATTAAAGTAAATTATTATTATTTTTCTTTTTCATTATCTTTGAACGTCAATGCCTTCAAACTGGGTAAAAGCAACAGGCGGGGCCAACCACCATTACTGTATTTATTTATTTCCCTTTAAAGTGACAGGTATTTCTTGAAATAGCGCCAATACAGTATATGATTCGCCCACTGCATTTCGTAATTTTGTAGGAGTAAATAGTTCGTATTCGCTCTTTTGTATTACACGGAAGCACGTTAACGTCGAGTACCGTTGCCGTACCCTATGATTATCGTAAAATGCAGAAATTATGATGAACTTTTTTAAATGTGGTATATTAATCCTCGACTAAACATAATAACTTTTAATTAATCCTCGACGTTTCGCTACACACATGACTAATATCTTCAAGAGTGCTTCTGGTGAAATCGATCGTTAAATAAAAACGCGGTAGGTACTCTGGTAACATTCAATCTAATTAATTATTGATTTCACAAAATAATGTACAGAAATAAGACAACACTTCTACAGCAGAATACCGTGAATAGTAGTACTCATTGTAAACAAACAATACGGTGTTTTGCGATTATTCTTTAAAAAATTTAGTTACAAGTTTTCCTTACAAAAAGACATAATGCATTAGGATATCCATAAGTTTTGGTGGAAATAAAATAGATTTGCAAATATAACATGATAAAAAAGTAGTAGAGATATTATTTAAAGATTGGGACAGGAGTCGAGTAGTTCTTAAGAAAATGAAAGTACCTACTTCTGTTCTTGCTAATGATCAGGCTGGAGACTTGAAAAAGGTTTTTAAAGGTATCTACGAGGGTGGTTTGAAAAGTTATCGGCCTCAATAAGAATCACGCGCGCTAGAACTTGCAGCATTCACGTGCACGTTCATACGAGTCTTTGCAAGTCTCAGATGAAATTCCATCTAATTCCGATTAGCAGTTTGGCTTTGGCACTCGATCAAAGTGGGTGTAGTATGAAGCACCGTAAGACATGGAGAAGCTTGATTGTTTCAGCCATTACTTTATGGAAAATCATAATATAATAAATTAATTAACTAAATCAAACACGAAATTATTTTTCACTGTTTTTTATTTGAATCTTAACAATTGTTTCACCCTACAAGGGCATCTTCAGAAGACAAACTACTTATTACAATTTCTTACTCGACATATATACAACACATGAACTTAGTCTAGCTGGTTAAGGTGGGGGAGTTCTCTACTAATTTATTTAGAATTATTGATTCGTACATGTTTTGATGTTTTCAATTTCATTTACAATTACATCTTTTTGTTTTATATGTTTTTTAATTTCAAATGATTCTAGCATAACCAGTTTTTTACTTTTTGTTAGATTATGTAAAATGTTAAAATTATTTTCTATGTTAAATTCATGTTTTTCCTTTGATACATGGTTCATGAAAGAAGATTTTTTGTTATAATTTTTAATATGTTCATTCACCCTTTCTTTAAACGTCCTACCCGTTTGACCTATATATGTAGTCTTAATTTGTATACCCTACATTTATTCATTTTATCTAACTTATCTTTGTTATTCAAAATGTATTTGGATAAATTATTGTAAGTTTTAAAGGCTATTTTTGAGTTATGATTTTTAAGTTTATTTGCAATTTTATTTGTCATATTACCAATATATAGTAAGGAATTAAATTTATTTTTATTTTTATTTTTATTTTCAGTTTTTAAGGTATTTGTATAGACTGACCTGAAACAATTTATTTTCTTTTTATTATTAATTAAATCATCAATTAATTTTGTATAGTACCTATTGTTATATGCTATGAATTTTATAGTTTTTAATTCTTTATTATAGTTACTAATCGACAATGATATCTTCATTAATCCATTAATCATACTGTGGAAGGCAGCAAGTTAATGTTAAATGGGGTGGCACGAGTTTTTATGAATTATAGAGTCTGTCCAAGATGGTTTCCTATATATTGCTATGTCAATTTTATTATTTTCTTTTTTTAACGAAAGGTCTAAAAAATTAAGCACGTTATTATCTTCTGCTTCTAATGTGAATTTTATCCTATTATGTTGGTTATTAATGCTCCTTGTAAAAACCTGGCTAAAAATCTAGTGTACATAATCAAAAAATTTATAAAATTCAATTCTACGTATAGTATAAATCTCTATAAAGTTCGAAATTAAAAAACATATAAAACCAAAAGATGTAATTATATTAAATGAAATTGAAAACATGTACGAATCAATAATTTTAAATAAATTAGTAGAGAACTCCCCCACCTTAACCAGCTAGACTAAGTTCACGTGTTGTATATATGTCGAGTAAGAAATTGTAATAAGTATTTTGTCTTCTGAAGATGCCCTTGTAGGGTGAAACAATTGTTAAGATTCAAATAAAAAACAGTGGAAAATAATTTCGTGTTTGATTTAGTTAATTAATTTATGGAGAAGCTTGTTGAAGCTGTACGGTGATCAAGTTCTTTGTAAAAGAAGGTTTATCTCGGAATGAGATTCACTAAAGGTTTGTTAAAGTTTACAAGCAAGATTCACCTTCTCCCCACAGCCAAGAAGTGGGCTGCTGAGTTTAAACGGGGGAAAGAAAGCATTGAAGATGACCCGCGCGACGCGAAGAGCGCCCAAAAAGTGCAACAACTCCTGAATTGATTGACCGTGTGCACGATATGGTTTTGGAAGACAGGAGAGTAAAATTGGGCGAAATTGCCGAGGCTGCTGGCATCTCAGTGGAACGTGTACTCGTAGGTAACACTTTGCATAACTAATTGCACATGAGCAAGCTCTGTGCAAGATAGGTGTAGCTCATTCTTACTCTTGAGCAAAAAAAACAACCGCATAATGATGTCACAGTATGCTTTGGAGCTGTACAACAAAAATCCAGCGGACTTTTTGCACAGATTTATAACAATGGATGAAACATGGATTTACCATTATACGATACACCGGAATCGAAACAACAATCAAAGCAGTGGACTAAAGTCGGGTCCTCTACACCAAAGATATCCGTCAGTTCCCTCCGCAGGAAAGGTAATGGCTTCTGTTTTTTGGGACGCTAAAAGCATTCTGCTTGTGTATCACCTTAAAAAGGGTAAAACCATAACTGGGGAGTATTATCCTGACCATTTAACTCAATTCGATCTGAAAATTAGTAAAAAAAGGCCAGGTTGTCAGAAGAAGAAAATCATCTTTCACCAAGACAATGCGCCGGTGCAGAAAGGGCAACTTCCAATGGCAAAATTGCACGATTTGAAGTACGAATTGTTGAAGAACCCACTCTATTCTTCTGACTTGGCCCCGTCGGACTTCCACCTGTTCCCAAAACTCAAAATCCTTTTAGTGGGCAACGTTTTCCATAGAATGAAGAAGTGATTGCTGCTGTGGTTGAGTATTTTTTAGAACTTCCACAACTTCCTGGCTCTGGAACCTCGGTGGACCAAGTGTGTAGAGTTAAGAGGAGACTTTATCGAAAAATAAAAATAATTTTGAAGATCTAAAACGCTTTTTTCTACATCAAGCCGATAACTCTTCAGACCACCCTCGTACCTAACACGTCCGACGTATACAATTCGTATGGGAAACGTAGACGGTAAATACGGTACAAAAGAAAAAGAATCGCCTGAAACGCAAATGAAAGAAATACCACAAAAAGGGGCGCTGTGGACTTCTGAGACATGAAGAGGTAGTTAGAGACAAATTAGAGGCAGAAACAGAAGTAAAGAAGGGTATAGGACGACCGACATTGGTTTATTGTTTGCAAATAGTTAGATGTTTTGGTTTTCGTGGAGATGGATTATTGAAGTCTTGTTGATGATCAAGATGATCATTGAACAGGGAATTAACTGCGCGATTTTTTATCTGAAACACGATATACAGTAACCGAAGCAACATGACCTCACAATAGTTTTTAAAACGAAAATTCTTTTCCTGATAAGTATTGCTTTTGGCCTTGATAATAACACAGAACGGAAAGCAGAATTGATTTATAAATTAGAGCTCAACATAGAACTAAAAAGAAATTTATGATTTCTCGGAATGGCTAAATAAATTTTGTTGGTTGTTTGAGTATTCAAGTGTAATTATGATTTTTGTTGTTTTCTTCACAAATTAAGAATTATTAAGAACTATAGTTGAAGCCGTCCAAATTTGAATGGTGGTCTATTGCATTGGCGAAACTATAATCAAGGCGACAATTAAATACCATAACCTCGCTTTCTTTTGCAAACTTCTTTCTAAATTTACGTACAATAAAATACAGGCAACCCATCAACCGCCTGCTATTGGTTTAAGACAGATCAGGAAATGTCAAAATTAGCGATTTTTAATTACAAATTCTGATTAAACGAAAACATAATGAATGTCGACAATAAAGCTGTGTAATCCTTTGGTCCTTATATTAGAAATTTTAATAGTCGGCAAATTCCTCCTTCGGAGGAGTTTGATGAACGCGGTTTCACATAAGTAAAAGTAGTATACGTATGCTGCTATTAAACTAAACAATCAGTTACTTTTCAATATAAAAAATATACAAAATACTAGTCTATAATACGTCAGGAAACATATGTAGAATGGTGAAGATTAAACAATATAACTATAAAATGATATAATATTAGTACGAAAAACTTGGGAGTGAAGTATGATGTGGCCAAAACCTAAAACAAGTAATTATTTTAAGATAAGCTAAACAGTAATGAATAATTAATAAAAACAGACTATAATTATATGTACAGACAATGCGTTTCAATTTTATTCTAAAAGGGGTAAACTATTGGCTGATTTATTGATTTGGATGTTTGTAATTAGATTAATTAGTATTTATTTTTATTTTTGTTATTTACTTTATACATTAAGTTAAATTAAATCACTGCAATCAATAATGGCTATTGAACATCTCTTGATAGACTTAGAATGACTAAAAACTAAGCTTAGTAGTTAGAGCATTTTCGCGTAAAGAAAGAGACCCGGGTTCGAATCCCAGCAGGGGCATGATGACAGCAATAGATTTTTCCTCATTAATTTGAGGTAATTTGTTGCTAATTGAATAATTTAATTCACATTAATGTATTTAGAATCATCACTACTAAGTATTCCTTTATATTTGTTAATAGATATTAACAAAAAATGTATCGCAGTCGCTAACACAACCAAGCGCACCTTCCGGTCTTGTCGCCCTCTCGTTGCTGTCTCGATACGTGTCATTAAATAATTATACTACTGTTTAATTGTTAAAATAAATTCTGCGGAGAAGGTACTTTGATTAGAAGAAAATAATTTTTTGTTGTTAATGACTTCAATTATTTAATTTAAAACAAACAAAAAAAAAACATAAACATATGGCACACCGCTTTCTCTTACTTACTTCCGACCTGCAATCGTCCTTCGTTTGCTGATTGGAATAGTTTTTATCAGGTTTATTGTATAATTCTAGATCCTTTTGTACTAAATTAATTATCTTCTCGTCATTCATTTTTAAAATTTCGATCACACTGCACAAAACCGTACTCTTTGTTTATTATAATAATTACGAGAATCACGGTGATAACCGATTTGTCGTTTTTTCATACGATTTATCAAACTACAGCGGAACGATACTGCCAAATAGTTCGCACTACATGACCGCGCGCTGGACCGTTACTATCGTAATCCAAGGCCAGAGTGCCGATGATGTACCTGTAAGAGATGACGTTGATAGTAGGCCCATGCACAATGCTTGTGGTATGAGGTGATTTTGGAACCAAATCACGATTTATAAATCTTTTGTTTCCTGAAATACTTTTACTTTAAGTATGCATAGGTATGTAACGAAAATGTTATGTGCTTCCGAAACACGTATATTAAACTAAAATTTATTTGAATGATTTTAAAATATAAAATGAATTTGGTAAAAGAGTTGAATTGTAAGTCTACTTAAACCGTTAAATGTAAAGCAAATAATCAGTAGTTCGCTCATATTATGCAGGTTGTTTAATGACGCCTGAAAAGGCATAAGGAGAATGGAGAAGAAGAAGAAGAAGAAGTTTAATGAGAAAATAGTGTAAAAATTGAAATCATACAAATATACAAGAAATTTACTAGCGTTTTACCAGGCATCAACAAATACACTTACTAAATTTTTTAACCCCCACATCTTCGATTTGATTCAAATTTTAGTATGTTGTAGTATTCGTCATTCTGGCCAATAATATATACACTTATATATAGTAATTTATGTTAGGCGTGGAAACCATCCTTTTACACAGTGTTTCAATTTGAAAATTCAAATTTGTATTTACAATATTACAATGGATTTTTTTAAAATGAAGAGTTTTGATCAGAACAAAGAAGGTATAGTAAGCGGCGTCTTAGGAGATTCAAAAGCCTTAAATCATAAGTTGCGCAGTGGCAAAGTGTAGCCCACTCGGGGCGGGGGTTATCAGCCAGGAGGTGGTGGTGGAGGGTAGTTTCAAATAGTTACAAATGAATAGGGGTGAGACGTAGTTATTTACGATTTGGGTCCAACAATGTTATTCGCTCTTCTATTGATTGCTGTTATAATGTTTCCGTCTGCCTACCTGTCAATCTGACCGTCACTGAATCTCCTTACGCGCCGTTGGTTATAGTAGTCGATCACGCGTTGCTAATGTATAAAAAAAGACATTGACAATAATTATGTAATTCGGTGGTTAATATTACTTGTTTTTAAATACAATATACATTATGCCATTTAAGTACTGTCTGCCGGGGTGCCGAGGAAACTACAAAGGTAAAAACTGTGTTCATGTTTTTGAATTCCCCAAAGATTGTGATTTGTGTAAAAAGTTTCTTCGGGAAATTCACCGTTATGATTGAAATGCCTGTTATTGCAAATTTAGGAGGATAGTGCTGCTATATTGTCTTAAAAAAATACTAAATTCGATGCATGTAAGGAAAACTTAACATTTGCAGACGACATTAACATCGAAGAAAATTCACTTATCAGAAACCTTATCTGGGACAGCCTTCTGTTTATAAAAAGATGAAGCAACTAATATAGTTTGATTTGATTAAATAATTTTCAATACATTTTTTTGCAAAGGAAGGAAGATCAGTTTCTCAGAATTCACAATAACATTTTTTTTTTATCAACAATAACTTTAGATTACATTAATACTTTACTTAATTACTTTTGCATTTCTCTATAAATAGTAGGTAATATTGATACTGCTGAAACTATTCTCAAAATTATCATAAATTCCGTTACAAATAGGTACGCTTTTACAAAATTACTTCTCAAATTTTTTGTATCTGTACGTCGAAGAATCAAAAAACACGTTTTGCAATACTCTAACATAAAATAATAGGAACGATAATTTGTCAGTGTTAAAAATTTGCACAAATGCTCTACTCATCGACCTCTACAAGAATTCGCAATAAAAAAAATTGCACTGTGTTATCCGTTCGCTATTGGACTAAACAAATTTCGTTCACAGCCCTACTAATATTAGCTGTTCGTTTCGGCGCGCAGGCCTTGCCTCACGATGGTAACGGCTGGGATTGGGTCGCAATCACCTCAGATTATCTTAAAGGTATTCAATAAGACCGCGATGAGGACGGTCCCAGCTCGCGAACGTCTAGTGGAAACGCATGCAGTTAATATTTACAGATACTTTACCAAGCTAGAACGGTGGTAGCATTTTCGCGATGTGCTTGGTTCCTCGATCGCATAATGCGTTCTCTCCTTAATGTGAAGAGGAACATGCACACACTCCCATTAATGTGATGGATGTGCTTGTTTCTCGTTAGTCAACTTTTTCCCATCGCTGATCTGGTTTTGCTACATCATACAGAATTAAATCGGTTTAGGCAATTTCTGTGTTTGGCTTTTATTTGACGAATCGACGAAAACATCAACATTTCTCTTGTAATTGCATTTAAAATGGTGTATTTTTGACCTGTAAAAGGTAGATAGGTGCTGTCCTATCTACAAAAAGGTCTATATACTTTTTTCACATCTATTACGGTTTTGGCTACGTAAGCGTCGAAAGGTCAAAAGCACGTTCTGCAAAACTTAACGTTAAATGAGAAATTATAACAATTATTTGCTAATGCTAAAATTTGCACAAATCCTCTTCGGATCTTCCTCTACAAGAATCCGCCATCAAAAAAATTTTTGCATCATAAATACCTCCCCCATTAGATTAAAACAGTTCCCTACGAGAACTCCTTTATATGACATTGCGCGTTAGTTTAAAATGAAGTAGGGTATTACAAAATTTCGTTGCACTTTATTAAGCAGTTTTTTTAGAAATTAGCGAATGAAAATGGGGAAAAAGCGCACTTTTGGCTAAAAGTGAAAACATCTTTGTCTATCTCGTCTGAGGACAGAATTATCTGGAATTTGCCGACGATTAAAATGTCTACGTTAAGGATCGAACCAAGTAACGCGTCAACTTTCGAGACCCACTTGGACATGTAGATTCTAACTCTAGAACGTTGACGTTTTTTGGCGTTTATAAAAGATACGGCGTTAGATAATGAAATGTCAGGTGTAATCGTGTAATACTATTCATTACAGTTTTCTTGCTAAGCAGGAATACAAATAAATATGTGAATAAAATAATATATAAGCAGTAAAATGCCGCTAAATTTTGCGGAGATAAATAATAACTACATATTTGAACCAATAGAGTGGTAAATGCGTTGTGTAAAATTTGTTGTGAATTTTAGGGGTGAGTCTCTTTCAAGTAATAACATGTGCTGTACATAATAAATACTAACAGTTATGTTGTTATATAATTGTCGTCGTCTTAGGAGATTCAAAAGCCATAAATCATAAGATGCGCAGTGGCAAAGAGTAGCCCACTCGTGGCGGGGCTAGTCAGCATGAAATAAATTTTGTTGACTACGCGCCAATCAACTGCAACTTGGTCAGAGCAATAACACTCTATCACTTCGGTCCTACGATATTATTCGCTCTTCCATTTATGGTTGTACTAAATGTTTCCGCCTACCTACCTGCCAATCTGACCGTCACTGAATCTCCTTACGCGCCGCTTACTATAGTTAATGTATTGTATGTTTTTAGGTCATACGAAATGAAAAAAAATATATCTGAATTTTGCTATGAACAGCCGATAGGTTACGTTAGGAAGTGGACCCTCTAATTAAATTTGTTAGATGCTATGCACCACCGTCCAAATTTTGACGGGTTCTAATAAATACTTTAAGTGTTACGGTGTACCGTCAGAATTATTGATAAATAAATACAAATTTTGGGAGCACTGATTTTGGTTTAAAGTTTTTATACATTTTTTACGATATAATTTGTACCTGCTGTTTTTATTTCACGCCAAATTCGAAAATAAATAGTATCGAAGAATTTTATGTACATTTTTACATAAGTTTTGTTGTTTAAAACGTTTAGAGTTTATGATTAATACACATAAAAGAAAAATCGTGTAGTATTCATAACAGTAAAAAATGGAGTGTGTAGTGAAGGGTAGCGGTCAGCTTATATAGAATCATTTATAAAATTTCTTAGAGAGCTGTGTGACTCTTCTCAAGCCAGTTTTTTTCAGGACATCAAGTACCTAATTACAATTAAATTTATAGATCGTAACTTTTTTATCAGTACATACCAGCAGAATAGTGTAGAATAATACGAAAATTTTTTCACTCTACAATAGCTGAATTTGTAGTGTTTATTTTTTTTGAGTTTTTGTTAGAGGGGAATGTATTTCAAAAATACATCCTGTGTCTTACAAGTTTGAATGTTGTTCTCTCCTTGTTCGACGTTTTATGTTTGTTATTCGTGTTTTGATGATAATTCGTTGGTAGTCTACTATTTAGGTTTCAAAGCCGGTTGTGATTTTTGACAATAAGGTATTTTAATTAGTGTATTTGTTCTTATTAAAAAATACCTTATTTCAGAAAACAAGCTAGTGCCCTTTAACTATTTAATAAAATGAACTTTACAAAGGTCTAATCAATATAAACTCTTCATTTTTTAAATTAAATTAAATCGTTTGTTTGTATTTTATTATTAGAGTGAAAATAACAAAATACCTTATTGTCTTGTCTTAATTTCTTTTTTGAAATTTACTAATATCTTCTCACTTGTTGTACATCGTTAAGCAAGTGAGTTTAATTTCTCAAAAGCAATAGGCTAACGTCAAGTTTTGGACAGGTTTAACTAGTTTCTCTAATATAAGTCTTAGTCGAAGAAAACTAATCAAAGTTTTTTGCTTTATGGATGAAGACCATAATTTGTTTTTTTTTTTCAGGAAGCTACAGTTCTTCTCTGTAGTAATAATGATATTTTTTTATCCCGTCCATGAAGGCTTTTTATTCAAGATACCTACGTTAGATATTAAAATGTTCGAATATAAATATCAGACAAAAAATCAGTTTTAAATGGAATTCAGTATTGATAAAATCATCGTGAAGAAAACTTTTTACAATGATATCCCTACTAAGGTCGTATTATTTTTTCGACGCAGTCGAAAAATATAAATGTCTGTTGGAGGTACGGTTAGTTCACTGGTTCTCGGCCTTTTAAGACGAAAAACTACTTTTGGAAGTTTATTAATTGTGTAGAAGTTCTCAGATCTACATATGTACTGTGAAAAACAATGTTCAGAATGCTTTTTATTGAAAAATAATAGTTTGAGCATTTTTTTAAAACATAAAATGCAAATAAAATTGAAAAATGTTATAAAAATGCCATTTTACTAGTTTTCGGCCACTCCTCGCAGATCTCGGCCGTTTTTATACTTGTTCTCAGCCATATAAATTCTTATAGGTAGTTGATTGATTTGGAAAGAAAAAAATAACGTAGTCACCTAATAGTAATATATTACATTACAATGCCTTCCTTCCTTTATTGAAATATTAAAACTGAATAAAGTACAGTTGGGATTTTCTCATTAACAAAATCTCGCTTAGCTCTAGTAGGACTACTGCCCAGCACTTGACTCACATAAAAAATTATCCCATAAAAAATATAGGCACCAAGGACAATATATCCAGCATACACAAATATACAATATACAAGTCCGCCGCAGTCTGAACATTAACCTGACAACATATTCTGCGAATATCGATAAATAATCCAGCCGACCTGTATATTACCTTCATCTTAATTATGTGTGTGTCAAATACCCTTACAAGAAAACATAAGACAAAATTAAAAGAATAAACTTCTTCATTTTTGGGAAATAATAATTTTCATTTACTTTCGCGTATGTTTTGCAAATTCCCAAATGTGCAATCTCACGATGAACCACACTCACGATGGCAAAACGTAAATCAAACGGCACGTTATATAAAGTCAATTTTGAATGAGTTATCTGATCACCCGATTTTACTTTTTCACGATATCAGTTATTGCGTTATCCGTACGTTGTAAAGCCGCAACCCAATCCGTGCTAATTTTGATTCCAAAAATTGGCAACCCTATCAATTCGACTTCTTCGGCGGGCCCTACCGGATTTCTGCTGAGCGCATCAGCTATGACGTTACTACGAACTTTTTGGTACTCTATTGTAAAATTAAATTCAGAAATTTTCAAAAACCAACGGCCAATCTTCGGGCTGAGATGTTTCTGATCGGATAAAAACCTTAAACTGTTACAATGCGTAAGTATAACGAAATCGATTCCTAATAAAAATTCTGAATTTTTCTAACGCACGTACTATGGCCAGACACACCAGCTCATATGAATGATAATTGCTCTCCTCCCTCGTAGTTTTTCTGCTGAAATACGCGACCGGAAGTAAATGATCATTAGGCTGTTTCTGTAGTAGAACCGCCCCTATTCCCATACTGCTCGTGTCCGTATGAACTTCCGTATAAACTTCCGAATAATAAACGGCTAATATTTGCCTACTCGTTAATTTTGTTTTAATTTCCTCGAATGCGCGTTGCTGTTCAACCCCCCATACAAATTTTGAATTTTTACCTAACAAATCCGTCATTGGTTTAACGATATTAGCAAAACCAAAAACAAAGCGTCTAAAATACCTTGCCAAGCCAATAAAACTTCTTACCATGCACACTAGTTGGGCAAGGAAATTCTTTAATTGCTTCAATTTTTCTTTTACCTGGTTTGATGCCCTCTTCGGTGATCGTGAAGCCCAAATAATCAATTTCTTTCATCAAAAATTGGCGCAGAGAAATGTTCAAAGTAAGATCAACGCACCTGAATTTTTCTAGCACTTCCCGTAACTTTTCCAATCCTTCTTCCACTGTTACTGATGGAATTATCACGTCATCAATATAGGATAATGCTGTATGAAATCTTAGAGTCCCTAGCACCATATTCATCAATTTTTGAAAAATTGCGGGCGCATTTGTTAGCCCAAACGGCATGCGCTTAAAACGATACACCCCGTCACTAGTTATAGACGACGTTATTTCACTTCCTTTTTCGATTTTCCATTTATTTCCACTTTTATTCATCACTGGAATCACTGCATTTCCCGACGAATCAGTTGATATGACGCATCGTAGAATTAGGTTGCCCGTTGTTCGAATACCACCCTCGACACACAGGGTCGTATCGCAACAATCACTTTTAATCCGAACCTGTCCCAAGGTATTATCAGGAATCGTTGAACTTTCAACCGCCATTAATTCAGGTCTTACTGCCTCATTTTTGCAATCTTCAATTTTTGGAAAACCATTATCCGTAATACGAACTTCCGTTGCGATTTTGATCACCGTCACATGTGGTTGTTCCGTAAATGGGTGCCCAAAAATGAGCTCGACCTTTTACATTTCATTCGGCACGATATGAAACTCAACATCAGCTGACACATTGTCGATTTCCAAACTATCCATCGTCATACCCAATGGTTTTACTACGCCACCACCGTAACCACTCAATGGAAATACCGAACCCTCGCGATAGTCCAATTTTAGTCTGTTAGCGGTTTCTTGTCTCAAAACGCAACTTTGACTTCCAATGTCGACGTAACTGTTTACCGAGTGCCCGTTTATATGTGCTTCTTTAAAATATTTTTCATTCGCAGCACTATTGTTTATAATTAAAACCTTTTTCTTAATTTTATTATTATCGCAGTCTCTCGCATAATGTCCCAAAGCGTTACACTTGAAACAACTTACTTCTTTCTTTACAGGGCGTTCACTTAAATGTTCCTGTTTTGTTGATTTTGACAGTCCCAAGCTATGTGACTGGTTTCGCGATATCGATAACAAACTATCGCGCCATTTTCTCACGACCTCCGTCAATCTGCCTAACACATAATGTCGGGTTTCCAAATAGTACATCCATAAATTCTCTGATTTTGTTCAACAATGTCGATCCACTTACAAACCAACTGTATTCTTCACTGGATCAAATTCCGGAATTAATTCTTCCACACTTCTCAAACGCGTTCCAGTTAAACAGGAAACTCCCAAAAATGCTACCAATTTTCCAACGTATTTCTTCCATCCTTTACCTGATGTTACAATGCCTTTCTTCCTCCTTCAATGATTCGGACAGATTTCATTTAATTAAAACTTCATTGAAAGATTTGTTAAATTAAACGAAGACTTAATTATAATCATACAGTATATTAATATATTTAAACAGCAGATTATTTAACACACAACAAGTTACAACTTCTAACTTTGACAATCAATAATCGAATTCCCCCGTTCCTGTAGCTTTTCTTCGTCCGAGGTTGATTGCCGATGCCTTCCCGCGTCCCGTCGCAGGAACCGTCTCAGGTTTCTAAATACTGTGCGTCATTACGGTTCATGGGCAACTCGGGTTGACGCTAACAGATTAAAACTGAAGAAAGTATAGTTGTGATTTTCTCATTAACAAAATCTCGCTTACGTTTAGTAGGACTACTGCATAGCAACTGACTCACATAAAAATGTTCCCATAAAAAAAAGGCACCAAGGACAATATACGCAGCATACATAAATAAACAATAGGCATGAACCAATGAACTAAAAAGTAATATCCAAATGCACCTTAAGAAATATATTCGTTATGGAATATTTTCATAAATCTCAATAATGGTAGAGCATTGCACTAATTGTCGGCCAATGTTTTTAATCAAATTATAAAAGTTAACTATATTCCTATGAATAAGAACAGTTATCACTAATTTACATACTTAAACATTTTAAATAATTATTATTTCCTGAACAAGTATCACCAAGCACTTTTTAACTAATAAGGAGCAGGTTATTTGTGTCATGAAGAGACAGGTACTAAATGAATTTTCAAATTTATATCGTTTGCATTTCCAGTACACCTGATGCAATTTGGATTAACTGAGATATAGGCGGTAACTTTCAAGTCTTCAGAATTAGAAAAAAATTCTCCAGTTTTCTTGTTTATTGACACTAAATGACGAAAAAGCCTATTTAATGTCTATACAACCGATAATTTATAAAAAATAAAATAAAATAAAAATAATTTACAAAAATATACCTACAGCGTTGAAAGCATTGATTGATATATTTGTATCATACCTACTTCAATTTTTTTTGTATTTATCTATTTGAAGAGGTTGTTGTTACTTTTACTGTTAGAGTATCCTGCTTTATTTAAGATAGCAGAGTCCACAACTTCAGAATTAGATGCATAGATTATGTAAATTACTTCTATGTGAAAGTCCCACAATAATAAAATTATCAATCACGTTTCTCTTTTTCATGGGCGAGTTTGCGCACAGTTTGTAACTTGTAACGGGATGAATCTATCGATTTATATTACTGCAGTGTAAAATGTAGTCGGCTGCACAGCAAAGGCTGCAGAGCCTGATGAAATCTTCGAATTCTAACATTATTTTGTAAATTTACCCCAATTTAAAAAGTACGTATTCTGTTTAATACTCCAGTCCTTTTATAACCGACTATTAGAATTCAAATATCACCCTAGTTTAGTACTTCAACTCTTATGTACATTGCTAAAAAGTGTTATTTCCGACAAATTTAAAAATAACTCCCACGTTGATTGATTAATCATCAATAAACTATAAAAGCTGTTTAAAAATTGTTCGTACCTCTATATTATCAATTCAGCATTCATTCATGTCTTGTAAATTCACAAATATAATAATATGCAACCGCATGCTTCCTAGTTATATCTCAATTTATATCTGTATCTGTATGTAGAATGTATACAGATATGTTGTGGTTTTTATAAAGTCGTAGTGAAAATGTTGGTAATTTTTGATAGGTGGATCTTTCTTCCGTATTTTAACATTATTGCAGTTTATCGTTAGACCTGATATACTCATTGAATATTAATCGATTTCTTTTTGGGACCTACATTTTCAAGGGACAATCAAGTAAATTTTTGGAAAATTGTAGACGAACATTCGTTTTAAAAACAAGAGCTAAGTTTATTTCCGCTTTTTCATACAATGACTGATTGTTTAACAGTAATACATAGAAGTATGTAATTAGTATAGAGCGGACATGATTAGTTTTTTCACTGGAATTAATTTGCTGTAGTAGCAGATGTGCGCGGTGTTAATACAAAAAAAAATTGTGTTGGACTGCAATTTGAAGTACGATTACTCCGAATATTTCGTCTTTCTTACAATTCACCGTTCGCCCTTTTTTTAACAAGAACGTTAAGCCTTGAAGTGAACAATTTTTACGCCCATCTTTATACTCACTTTATACTAAATCTGAGTGCCTATTGGTCGAAGGTTGATATCAATGAATGATACAACCGTCAGTTCAAGACCATAGGCGGCGCATGAGGGTTTTGCAAGGGTATCGCGGTTGAGGCAAATACCTAATATATTTGCGGTAAGCGGTGTCTACTACATCACCATAGGACCCTATCCCCTATGTTAGCAGTTCAATACGTGTTTTATATACTCGCGGCATTTTTACAACACAATTTGATTGATTTGCTTTTTCAACACTTTTGTTACAAAAGTATATTCTGATGTATTTAAGTATACATTTAAAATTTTTGACGACATTCATAATAAGTAAATAGACTTTATTAAAAAAAAAATAAGAAGTAGGATTTCGATGGAGACATTAAATGATGACCCTGAATTTGACACTGAAGTCAATTTTCAAGGTTAATTCAAGGTCAAGTTGATTATTTAGTAGTAACAATTTATAAATAATGAACAGGTTTACAATTACAGTACAGCCAATAATCTAACGTTTAAGCAAATAAAAACACTGAACAACTTTGCAATTTTATCAAAAGTGTACCTGTATATAGGCTGGAAATTATTGTAATTTCAACCAAAATGACTTTCTTCATTTCTATGATTTAACTGTAAATTTTTATTGAATATATGTTTTAAATGAAGTGATAGTAAGTGAGAATTTGTTCTAGAAAAGAGAGCTATGGAACAATTGCTATGGATAACTTCGATCAAAATCAGAAATCCCCAAAGGCCGAAAATCAGGACATGTCTAAGTCAGTTACTGTTGAAAAATCAGCATCAGATGTAGAATTAAGTCTATTAAGTTTAACTTCAGAAAATGGGGACGATAATGGTATACTACCAGATGTCGTAGTAGATACAAAAGCCTACGAAGACGACGATGAAGATGAAACTTATTTATCTATTGCCATCCAAGTATTCATACCTTTTGTCATTGCTGGTTTTGGTATGGTTTTTGCAGGATTGGTATTCGATAAAATACAGGTACCTAACGTGTACTAAAAAACGTACTAAATAGCTCAAACCCCAACGCCAAAACTTGGATCAAAAATGTCCGCAGCACTTTTCGATAACAAAGTATCTTCTTCAGGGACTGAAGTGAACTGTTCACCTAGAATACATCCTCATTAATTTTTAAAACAATTATTCTATTTTATTTAACTTGTATCTTTTAATTCGCAATTTTAACAATCACTGGAAGATTAACTGATTAAATGTGTCATAAAATTGAGTCTAATTTATACTTTTAGTTTGTGAAGTTCTACCTTCTCACTGAATAATAAATAATTAGTAGGTATTTATTATAAAATTGCATGACATAAAGCTAACTTATTTGTAGCATTGGGCCGTTTTTGAAGAAATAACCGAACTGGTCATTCTGGTACCAGCATTGCTTGGCTTAAAGGGTAATCTGGAAATGACTTTGGCTTCTAGACTTTCAACTCAAGCCAATCTTGGACATATGGACACTTTGAAACAGAAATGGAGTATGATAGTAGGAAATATAACACTTATTCAGGTATATATTATCGCATTTATCACAAATTTCTTTTAATTTGGTATTATAAATAGTAGCAGCAGAAAATTGTCAGATTCAAAAAAGTGCGTTTGCCGAATTAAGGCCTTAAGCTATCTACAATAAACGTCCGCCTTTCTGCCTCTATTATAGTTAAAGTACAAAAGAAGGAGATAGTAGATTTTGCCATGCAAGCTGCTCAAGACAGTTTGCTAAACAACACAGAATTCTTCATTTATAAACTGTTTGCTCAGGTTTTGTTAGAATTTATTGGTATTGCAAAGGATATTTTAAACGCTGTACTTAAAACAGCTATTAAACTGTAGCATACTGAAATGGCATTTATAGATGTGATGCTATTGCGCACGCAAATACCGAGTTAGGTTAGGTTTTCTCTCTTTCTGAATAAAAATTTGTCAAATGCGTCATTTCAATAACGTCTACACTATCATTTTAAAATATACGACAGAAGTACCCAGTATACATATATCATTCTTATCATTTTCTTTTAAATAACATTTAAATTGTTTAAAACAAAACAAACATTCATTGAAATAAATTAATTACAATATAATTAAGGATTAAAAGTTTTCGATAGGTAACCCGACAGTAGTGGATTACATTATCATTAATCATCCTTTCAATTGAGTTTAATTACAAAAGCAAATATCTTCAGGAATCTTAGACTGTGTATTTGTGTTAAAGGCACTAAACGATTCCGTATAATCTTGACAGTTTTTTTTCTCGCCAACAAATCTCGCAAGTTTTTCATGAAATCAAACTGGGAAACAATGAGAATAATTTTTGTTAACATGCTGAATTGATATATTTTCGGGATCGTTAAAATATATTTCCCTTTCTCATGAGTTTGTTTATAATTATATGTTGTAGTTTATATCCTTACATGTAATGTAATTGTCAAATAGGATGAAATTACGTTGTCAAATACTTTCGTTCGCATTGTTTAGTAGGGGGCATCGTATACAGAAGCGTTTATGTGTATTTCATAATCTCTAAGATAGGATAAATATATCATGACTCTTTACCGTATTATTCAATTTACATGACAAACAATTTGTAAATTAAGGTTCATGATCGGTAATTATTACTCTTAATGGTTGCAATTTTAGAATTATCAGTTACAAGAAACAATATTTCAAAAGTGATTAATAAAAGAATTAAGATCAAGGACAAAATATTGAAAATTTTAAACTAATGTTAAAACAATACGCACGTTAGACAGTTGATGCTGCTGTATCTTAAGTTTTGGCAGTGACTAATGTTTCATAAAACTGTTAGACAACAACTTGATTTAAAACCTAGAACAACACACAATCTTAGGAATTCACAAGGTTTGTGATTTCTAATTCATTTAGGAGTTTTCAAAGAGTTCAGATAAAATAATTGAAAATGCTTTATATTACGCTCAATCAGTATTCCGCAAAAATTAGGGGCGAAAAAGGTACACAGATAAAGGAGAAGTTAAACGCTCTATAAGGCACCACAGTCACGTGTATCGTGGGCACGTACATAAATGGCTAAAAACGACTTAAATTAAAAAACCTGATACACCACTTAACTCTTTTAGTCTAGAAGTCAAGAGATTCATACCTTTTTGATTGCGGATTATAATAAGGCCGACGAGAAGAGCGTTTGTGTAAATTTTCAACACTGGAAAATTATTATTATCTACTATTAGTTTTTTAATGTCCATGTTTTGCAAAATGCGTCTTTTTCGTTAACTTCGTGAGACAGGGCATGCGTGCTGTTACGTAATCACCTATACTATTATATGAGCCTACTATTAATGGTTGGGTACCTAACAGCGCGCAGGCCTTGTCTCACGATGGTAACAGATACAAAAAAGTATACCGACTTGGAACTCTATCCTTTTTTTACATCTGAAAGGTAGATAGCTGCAGACTTTTTTAGCACAAAATTCAAGTCACTACAATAAAGGTCTGTATACTTTTTTGTATCTATCACAGTTTTCTTTACGTAAGCGGTGAAAGGTCAAAAAACGAATGCTGCGAAACTTCAAGCTTAAATAAGTGATAGGAAACAATTATTTATTTGCCAGTGTTACAAATTTGGATAAATGCTTTCTTCACCGACCTCTAAAGAAATCCGTACACTAGGATGTACTAGCTCAATTCTTCAATATTTGTACATGCAATTATTGACCAAAAAACTAAAAGACACACACACGGAATTTTCTTTGTCTAATGGATAATTATACAATAAACAAACTGTATAAGCCATGGAGGCTGGTGACGGAAAACATGCTTCATTCTTACTGCTTTATCTAAAGTGTTTTTTTTTTGTTTTTAGTGTCAAGCCATAGTAGTGGGTTTTCTAGGTTCCGTGGTGGCAGTAGTGATGGGTGGTATAAAGAGCAACGACGTTGAATTAGATCACGCATATCTTCTTTGTGCTAGCAGTTTAGTAACAGTTTCAATTGCTAGTTTTGTTTTGGGGCTCATAACAGCCGGAGTTATAGTCATGTCCCGCAATTGCCATATAAACCCTGATAACGTTGCTACGCCGATAGCTGCATGTTTAGGAGACATAACATCACTCGCTTTACTATCCTGGGTATCCACAATTTTGTACGATTCTATAGGTAAGAAATTTTTAGTAGAATAACATTAATTTGTTTTACGAATTGATATTGTCTATTGATTTTTAAAAATGTTTATTCACACACTAACTAACGCACTATATATATACAAATAGCAAGGTACAAAATGAAATTGTAAAGAATGCAAACAGTGATGGAAAAGCAAAAAAATGTCAAAGAGAAAAAAATATATACAACTTAAAACTAACACAACCTATACTAACGGCAACGATAAAAAAACAGAACCATAAAAATCTAACTGAATGAAAGCAAATATACAAAATTATAGGCAACCTAACCCTAATACTAAACAATAAAACCAGACGAAGTAAACAACTATATATGAGAAAAAAAAACGAAAAATAGCGGACCTGCAACAGACGTTATGAATACACAAAACAAAAATTTAGATGAGAAAAGGTGTAAGGTATAAGGTATGGTTTAAGGTAGATCTCCCCCTTCCTTGCCGCGGGTGGGTCGAATGTCGGAGATGTCGCATTGAGACAAGAAACGAGTATTTATACCATCTCGGAAAAGAGGGGTTGATGGTGGGGTGATAAAAGAAGGGCGAAGTTTAACGACAAAAACGAAATTTGTTTTTACGGTAACTTCGCGGGCATGCTTGAGAACACAAGGATAGAAACAAGAACGGTGATTTTACGATAGAAATTAAAAAAAAATAGAAAACAAAACAGGAAGAGATCAAAAAAGACACATAGTGGAGAGGTAAAAAAAAAATAGAGACAGGAATTTAAGAGGGGAACTACAACCGAAGTAAAACGAAAAGACAGAACTAAGAAAACAGAAAAAAAATAATTAAATTAGTAGGTTTTAAATAGAAGATAAAAGTAAGTTGTTATGTACAAGTTCGGTTGTAGCGAGGGATGGTGCAGGTAATCGAAAAGGTAATTAAGGTAACTACGTCACCGGGAAAACCTGTAGTAAGTGGTTGAGAATAAATTTCAACGAAATAATAATAACACTATACTATACATAACAGAATGAAAATTTAAAAAAAAAGCAATCAGAATAGCAGTACATATAGTTACTATTTCGCAATAAAATATTATTCCGCCAATCATTTGAATTGAAGGAGAGAATTGAACAAAAAAATGAATCAAATTGTTAAGTACTTATCGTTTAATGGATACAATATATAATGAATAAAAAACTAAGAAGTTAGCTAATACTCGAAACATTGCACAATGAGGCAGTCAAAACTACAAATATGCCCTTTCACGGTCGGAATCCATAGACAAACTAGGGCTCGGGCTTGTAGGCCGTGGTCTAGAGGAACTATTTTGTCCAAACGTTTCGTTGGTAACTGTGGCTGAAATTTTCAGTGGATCTATGTTGATGAGAGCGACAGAGCCACTGTCGAGACTTCGAGCTATAATCTTCGTGTACGGAACGAACGGGTCAGCTCGATTAGTCGAGGGCGAATTTAGCTGGTGTGCGTCGTCCTTGTAAATATGTGTTTCGTACCTGCCTTCTAGGAAAGCAATTAAGAAGTTCAAAGGAAAAAAACACTAACCCCGACGTTTCCAGATTTCTCACGAAGCTTCTCGAAAGAAAACATTAGACTATAAAAAGAAGAGACCATCGCCGAAAAGTCATAAATAAATTGGCAGCTGAAGAAGTAAATTCAGAAATAAAACGCGACGCAGTGAAAAGTGATAAAGTGTAAATAAATAATGTAGTTGGTAATCTAAGTTAGTAATAATTCAATAGTGTTTTTAAGTTTCATTAATAATTAGTATAAATAAATAAATAAATTGTTATTGCTGTTGTAGGTCTTTAAATTTGAATTAGTTAAACCCACGAACATTACAATATGTTGTGAGATGTTCAAAACAGGAAGAGTTTCAGCAGTAGCGTAAGTACCATAAGACGAGTAAGCCAAGCGCTTTGAGGCCCCTCATTCTTATTTAAAAAAATATGCTAATACTTCCAATAGTTCCTAAAATTGTAGTATGTTTTTTAACTGAACCTAGAGACACTTGTTTATAAAGCAAAAATTGTTTTTGTTTCGTTTTGATTCAATATTTGTGATTTGTCATTGAAGAGGAATTTTGTGTTGGGTCCAAAAGATTACAGTTACGCCAATGAGGATCAGCAAATTTTTGTGTAATAACCAGTACAAAAACGTTCTTCTATAATTTGCTTCATTGATGATACCGACATTCTATAAGCCACATCGGTGGATTTTCAACTGTTAGAGAACACAATGAATAGATCCAGGCTATTCCAGATTTTCAGTAACAACTTGAAGGACATATTGAATTGTTTCTTGAATTAGTATTCATATATATGCTTGAAGAAAAAGATCACCTGTCGAACAGTAGTCATGCAATGAGACTGGCTACTCCAAAACTTAAACTGGGTTGGAATGTTGTAGCTTTTATGTCACCTCTCTGGTGTCGATGTTGATCGTTTGATGTTGATCGTTTCCAATATACATAGAAGAACACACCTCAAGAACACTTCTAAGTTCGCCAACAAATTCCTTGAGATGGTCTTCAATCAGCTGAAAGTTACTGTTGTACGTATGTTTCAAACGGATAGTAGTGGCTTCTGGTCTGATGGGAGAAGAAGAAATCATTTCATCACTCCTTCCATTCTAGTGACTACAGAATCCGCTGGTTTATCAATGGTTCGGTGAAAGAGTCTAATAATGCACTATTTCCCGTGATGATTCTGTATTGCCAAAACGGCTCGAGTCGACATTAGCAAGAGTGGCGTCTTTCCTCCTAGAGTCCTTGGTCTGCCTCTGTATTATACAACCAGCCCAGTCTTACGATTGTTACGAGACTACAATAAAACCACAAAAGCGTCCTTTCAGTTCACTATACTGATCCAGGCAAGTTGTACCTCCAGAGGTCTTAGGTGCAGCAGTCACACCTAAATCCACGTACTTAATACTCCATAATGGCAAAGTTAGGACTTGTTACTCCTATTTGAAAGTCCTACTATCAGAATCACGGTAGCTATTCGACAACTCGGAATAAAATCAAATCTCTCGTTAAACCTCATTTATCTGTTTGCTAATTCCGTTTTGAATATTTTAGGTTGCTCTACCCATTATTTATTAATTTTGCGGAATAATCTTCTTGAATTTTGGCCTTAAAATATAAGTAGCGTTCTTTCCTTAGACTAGGAAAGAGAGGGGACAGGTAATAGTCGACTGCAAATTGAGGACGATTGGGATCGCGAGACAGCGCTCAGTATCGCAACATAAAATGTTAAGAGGGAGTTTGTTTTGTTACCATTATTCGTACAATTATCATTCCATACAGAGTATCAATTGTTTATTTGATAACGTAAACAATTATTAAGAACTGTTTTGTTGCGTCTTACATTACTAAGAAAATATTATTTATTTTATGTCAAAGAGAATACATGTTCAATGAAATTAAAAGCAAAGAATTATTTTATTAACGTTAATTAACATGATGTTGCGGAACTAATAAACATTAAGACGAATTTTATTAATTAATTAATTTTACTTTTTTAAATTTTTATAACTAAAAGTGACGCCGCCTATGGTAATACTGTAGTAAACGCATGCATCTTACAACTTTGAAAGTATTTATTGTTTCTCTCACTATCAGTAAACCATTCCAACAAAAAAAAATATGATGCATTAATGATTATTGTACGTAAATCCTAACATATTTTAAGTAGTATGTAAACAATAAACAAATTAAACGCGATTTTCTTTGCTTAACCTTACTACGTAAAATTCTTTTTACTTGTGAAATGTGATTTCTGGTTCATTTCTTTCACTGCGGCTTTTACAGCCGTAAGAAGAACAAATCAGCTTTGTTTTAAACAAAAATCCACTAAAACCTAACTACACTATTTGATTATATTGACACTTTTACACAACGCTGTCAACGCACTGTTTGGGATCAGTAAATGGAGCCGGTACCAAAATATTGTGTCAATTTTCGACGTACAGTCGGCATAGGAGTTACGTGTCCCCTCTCTTTCCTAGTCTAAGGTTCTTTCAGTATAGAAACCTGTCAAGTATGCACTACATATAATAAGCAAGCTGTTTGCATTTGAGAACAACATACACCTGAGAATATTAAGCTAGGTTGTTGGAGTTATACATTTCGAAAGTCACGGTATGCTGTCATAATTAAATGATGCCATTTATAGACGTGAAAAATGATGAGCTGTAGCACGAAACTATGCACAAAGTGTAGCAAGTTTAAAAATTAATTTCTGCCAAACAATTGAAGTATTTAATAAACAGTAGTAAACAATTTCTGAATGTGGTCTTGACATGTACTGATCTTACAGCACCAATAATGAATAACTTATTAGATTTCCCGTTCAAATATTTTGCCAATTGTAGAGAATAGCATGAATGATTGATAATTAAACAGATTCTCAATAACTGGCGCCCTCTACAGTCTTTATGCAAATAAATATATTTAACGACAGCATTTATTTTAAACTATTCGTTTTTTTGTCTTTGGATTTTAATTCATTAATTTTTGTGAACTATTGAGATAGATTTACTGTCAAAAACAGCATCTTCGAGAAACAGTATAATTACATGGGGATAATTTTCGTTTACAGGAAGTCAGGATTGGTTAGCACCCATTATAATAGCTGGTTACATTCTCGCTATACCATTGTGGGTATGGATTGCAAAGAAAAATATCAACACTCGAGATGTACTGTATAATGGTTGGACACCAGTGGTTGGAGCAATGCTGATAAGTTCAGTTGGAGGTTTAATTTTAGACTTCATGGTTTCACGTTTCGGAGGTATCGCAGTCTTTCAACCAGTAATCAATGGTGTTGGTGGAAATTTAGTAGCTGTTCAAGCAAGCAGAATTTCTACAGCTCTTCATAAGCAGGCTGAATTAGGAGTCCTTGCGGATTCAGATGGGGATGAAGATACTGCAGTAATTTTTATATCACCAGTAACCGCATTTTGTGGAAAAAACCCGCATTCGCGGACAACTCGCGTTCTTATGGCTATGGTTATACCAGGCCACCTTATATTTATATATACCATCGAATATTTAAAAGGTGGTGAAACACCCCTTGACGCAGTATTCATTATAGTTTATTTAATTGCAGCTGTTACTCAAGTAGCAGCTTTGCTCTACATCGCTTATATTATGATACATTGGATGTGGAAACACAAAATTGACCCCGATAATTCAGCTATTCCATATCTGACTTCGATGGGAGATCTTCTTGGCATTTCGCTATTAGCAATTTCGTTTCAGTTTCTGTATCTTATCGGTGGCAGTGATGCACCCCTCAAGGACAATTAATGTGAATTAAGTTCAATGTATTTATATATCTTAAATGATTGCATTTCGCATATTAATAAACTTGGTTTCAATAACTTGAAATTTTAACAAGTTCTGTAGTAAAAATATCAGGAGTAATACCTTTTTTTTAAGCTTTAGTATAAAATTGAAGTATAATTGTTTTGTAGATCAGAGTATGTGAAAAACATGAAACTATTTTCTCTATGTGATCATTTTTTTAACAGATTTGTATAAACTGCACACACGTGAAAAACAAGTCAATGATCATCTCGTTAATTTTTTGTTGTCTTTTAATTTATACATGTTCCTCTACTTAATATAATAATAATCGTATTGTAAATAAGAAAGGAATGAAGTTAATATGCCCTTCCAGTAGGTTGCAAACACCAGATCTAGAAGATTTATGTGCTATAACTCTTAGAGATTTTAAAATAAAACTGTATTCAAATACAAGTGGCTTTAAGTTTGAATCCTAGCAAAGATAGCATCCCTCTTTTGTACTTTGGAAGTGTAATAGATGTTTGGTTTATACATGTTTAAGGCGGTTATCGCACTTGAAATACGCGATGGCGACGATACCGCGATGCAATGTAGCTTTACAGACGATGTAATGGAGATTAAAGTGACGGCGACGCGATCGCCTGGCGATTGTGAAGATACTGTAGCGAACGCGAGCGTGCTGTCTGCGGCCGGGTGCGCTTGTATGCGTTGCTGGCCGGCTCGACTAGCCACGGACGGTGTCGGCAGTGTCCTAGATGAGTTTATAGATGCGAAACTCGACTTTAAGCTTGAACGTCCAACGCCATCTTCTCGGTTGTCACCGCAATTAAAAGGAACTTGGAAAATATAGAACATAGAAAGCTACCTTACCGGCTATGGCGCGAAGTTTAAAATGGCAGGTTGGGAGGGTTTTTATTTTCCGTCATTTCAATTTTAATTCGTTATTAATAAACACAATACATCGTGATAAAAATATATTTAAAAAAATAATAATTAGAACAATAATCAATGTTTATATAACAACAGCAATAGCAGAAAAACAAATGTAAAGCCATAATTGTATGGAAAAAATATTGCATGATTCTATTGTTGAAATTAGACGACAATTAGCATACCAAAATACAATTTTTGGTGTAGTGTATAATTATTGGTAAACTCATGAATCACTGGTAAACGTTAACACAACTACAGCATATTAATAATAGTTCAATATGGAGAAGTAAAATAAAAAAATTAAATAAAGGATATGCAATTGATGTCTGCAATTAATAAATAGATGAATAAATAAATAAGTAAATAAATAAATAAACACAAAATTACTTTTTATGCCTACATTTGGCTGTGGCCAAGTCCATGAGGGGATCATTATAGGACTGCTGGATTTTTCATTGTGGTAGCTTCTGGTATACACCCCTCAACGGAGCATCTTCCTTTCTTTAGTGCCTTCATTGTCTATAATTAACAATATATATTTTACTAACAATAATACCAAAAACATGAAGCCATAAACAGAAACACACCATTAACAGTAAAGTTACATTGTCCTTTTTGGGGTCTTAATGATCGTAAGTTACCACAACTATTAAGTAACTTTATTTATTTATTAATAAATAACTGTGCATTAATGCAAAAACGCGACAAATAGGACCACAAAAAGGAAATATTTCTTTGCAATACAGGCATTATAATAATATAAATATTATTTAAAAGACATAGGAGAATATATCTGCAAGGACAATTCATTCAATTATTTTTGTATCTTAAGTTAATGAATGTATATATTTTATGGATAATTAGCTGATACTTGGTGGAACTTCTTATTAATAATAAAAACATGAAAATTATTTGGTTTAAAAAGAAAATGTTATACTTTGATACACAACAACACAGTTGTTTAAAATTGGCGAAACAATTGTAGTTGTGTATCAAACATTTTTTCTTTTAATTAAGTTTATTTATGCATAAGCACTTTTAACATGTATGAGCTTCAATCACCAATTTTAATATTATGCAATATTGTTTCCATTAATTCAACTTGTTTAGAAAATTGTAAATAAACCTATAAGTATGTTGGTATTTGTAAAAATAGACTATAATAATTTTTAAGTTAACAATTATATTTTCTCAAAGGAAGAATGAAATTATTCTCTACTAACTTACCTTGAAAACGTAAAACAAATACTCTAAAAAGTTTTAAAAATACTGTAACACAACTTAAAAAACAAACAACAAACACAATTTCAATGAATAAATACAAAATCACAAAAACACGAATGAATGGCTTCGATGGCTTCACCGAAATCATTGGGGATTTTCATCTCAAATTAGTCAATTTCACAACCGAAAAACAATCTCACTGTAAACTTCACCGACTGTAATTTGTATTCTGTAATGGTAGGTAATTTAGAAGAAAGAATAGAAGTGCAGTTTAGTTTTTGGTGACAACTGTGAAGGTGGCGCTGATGGTCGAGTTTCAGTACCCTGGGCAGTGTGCGTTGTGTTTGTGTAAGTGTGTTCCGTATCTGCCTTCCAGGAAAGTAATTAAGCGGTTCGCTGAAAACTAAAACCATATAAACAAACTTCGAGACTTTTCTGGATAGTTCCATGATGCTATCAAAGTGGAATAACGTTCGACAGTGAGTCAGTAATAAATTGACCGTGACAGTGTTAACATCGGAAATAAATGGAAAGTGTTAGAAGTGAAGAGACAAATAAAAGAATAAGGAGACTGTGGCGTGGAAATAATTAAAAACCAAAATGGACTTACCCCAAAATACCACAACACTTTTTAAACGCGGACACGTGTTTCGCTCACTTAAATTGTGAGCATTTTCAACGCAAGACGCAGTTAATTAATTAAGTGAAGAGACAAATAAGTAGAGACGCGCATGTAAGTGAGTGTTGTAAATAAATGACAATCTAAGTGTACGAGTATAAATTGTATTCCTGTACTTTAGTCTTGTAAATAAAATTAATAAACCCACGAATACTACAATACTGAGGTGCTTAAAATGCTATCATTACAATGAAGATAGGAACAACGTATAATTATAGTGGCAATATTTGAAAAATATTATGCGTTGATTATTTTTGTAAAATTGTACAACTGATTAGCGACAGTGTAGTCTTGGTTTGAGGATTTCACAGGAAGAAATCGCCCACAGGTCCCTAATTTTTGAGTATCGTCGCCGGTGCGTATCATTAGTGTGATTAAGATCTATCTGGTCGCTGTTACCTGAACGAGAAGAAAATTAAACGAGACAATATACCAATATTCATGGTCAGAATTCCATGATCGCTATGAACTATTACGACTAAAAGAATAAAATAACAAAAAAAAAAAGATTCACCCTAATTACCACAACACTTTCCTTTTTTAGTTATTTTAGCACGTTCGCTGCTGACCGCTATTCGGTGAATTTTGTCATATGCTGATTTGTTGTTTTTTTAAATACGGCTTTTGTAGGTTTCAAAGGCAAATAGCCGGATGGACGCGGATCCACGTCGTGAGCAGCGAACGTGTTAACAACAATATAATTGTGAATTATGCTGTATAAATGTTGTGTGCTGAGTTGTAAAGGCAATTAAGATTTAAAAAATTATGTGCATGTGTTTTGCTTTTCCAAAGATCTTCGTAAAAAGTAGCTTCGGGAAATTTATCCAGACGATATTGTTGTGTCAAAAAATAGCAAGGTCTGCGAAAGTTACTTTAACAAGGATTCTATATTGTCAATCTTAAATTTTTACAACTGATGGTTTTAGTAGAAAACGTAAAGATAAAAATAATTTGTTACTGAATCACCACATTTTATTATAAGCAATGAAAGCAGGTAGGGAAGAATTGCATAGTTAGGAGGACATTGCTGTTATAAACAGCCCTATTTTTTAACTTAGTAGTAATGTAGGTGATATATTACTATTACGGAAGTAGTGTAAGATGATCGGTTCTAATTCAGAGGAGGAGAGGTTACTTAAGGTCAAATTGACGGAAGGTCATTGACTTTAAACTTGTGTGTATGTAGTGGTCAAATGCTTCACAATGAATTGTATCGGTAATGTGAAACGAAATACGTCTGCAGTCGTCTGAAGTTTACGATTTTTATGACGGAAAGTTTTAAATACGTCTACAGCCGTTGAAGTGCCATTGCAATGCTATTAGAGGAATGATGTTAGGTATTTAGTTACACTTACACTGATTAATGCAATTGCAATTGTACGTGATTCATGTAGATATTGTGATGTGGAAGGATGGGAAAGAAGTGCAGTTGTAAGCAGGTAGACAATCGTTAAAGTAGTGAAAAGGAAGAGAAGGCAGAAGTAGTTGAGAAGATTGGTTTGAGAATGGATGTAAGAAGCAGTAATAAAGGTAGTAGTATCGATGAAGTTTGTGGTGGTACAAAAGAAGTAGAGTATTGGAATAATGCGGACCACATGGAAGGATTGAATGATGCGCAGCGTAACACTGTGTTACATAGAGGAGATTACGTAGACACAGAGGAGTATACTGTAAATAAAGCAAATAAGTATGTAAGTGATGTGAGCTCAATGAAAGGGTGGAACGTAGCTCGAAAACTCTTCAAATGTGAAACGAACTTCTCAGCATGTTCTGCGTACGTGCTGTACTGTGATAGGAATAATCTTCGCTACCTACCAATGTGTTGGAGCTGTCGATATGCGGGAAGTAATGGAGGAATTGTGTCATTATATACACGAGTTCCGAATTTATGGATGTTGGAAGTGTATATCCATGACGAAGTTCACATTCATTGCGGATGGTGTGGTGAGATGTGTAGGTACGAGTTTGTTTGCAGTGAGAACCACCGTACCACAAATAAGACCGTATTTGAAGAAGGATATGTAATAGAAATAAGTAATAATCTTGGTTATGTAGAAGGAGCGTAGAACGTGTACATGTATATATTT
Source organism: Agrilus cyanescens (assembly GCA_947389935.1). Classification (NCBI taxonomy): domain Eukaryota; kingdom Metazoa; phylum Arthropoda; class Insecta; order Coleoptera; family Buprestidae; genus Agrilus; species Agrilus cyanescens. The sequence goes on from OX376704.1 coordinate 8,114,214, forward strand.
GTGTTAAGAAATAAATAAAGAGGCAAAAGGTAGTAGACGTTTGAGATATAAGATTAAGGTACAGTTTGGGGATAATAAGAAGTTATATGGAAAGTGTGTCAAGGTCACAAGTCTTTAAAAAGGAAAAGGAAGGTGTAGGAGAGGGGACAGGTAATGACATAGTAATTGAAAGGTAGGTTTATGAAAACATAATGGATCGGAAGAGTTGACGCCTTTGCTCGTAAGTATTGCAAAGAATACAGTACAGCGTGTGCGTATCATAGATCTCGTAAACAAAGCCCGACTTTTCGCAGAGGTACGATTGAGCCCCCTGACGACAAGGTCGGCAGCACAGGTTTACGACATCGCAATGATAAAATCTGCAGCTGTGGCAGAAAAACAGAGGTCTATTGTCAAAACATTCTTGACAGCAGAATCCTGTTTCAGCCGAACAGCTTTCACGCAGACGCCGACAATATCTGCATTGGAGGGAGGTGGTTTCATTAACAGTTTGCCTGAATGGTGAAAGGACAATAGATACACGAGAAAGGTCCATGTTAATTCATAAGACCCTTCTGGTGAAGTGATGCTCTCTCAGGTTGATAAGGATTTAAATAGGAAGGTATGTGGTGGGGAAAGAGTGGGGAGAGTAGTCGGGAATAGTGGGGATGTAAAGAAAGAGGTATAGAGTAGTGTGGTAGCGAAGGTGATGGTGTAGCAATATTTTTTATAATGAGGTGGCATCGCAAGGTAGTAGTAATTTTTTAATTGATGAAGGAGTGGGATAATTGAAAGAGTACATAAGGCGTAATATATGTTATTGAACCTGTTGTATTCGTTTATGAATTTTAATAGACAGTTGTCGGAGAAAAAATTTTTTGGTGAGAATAATGGTAAAAATTTTTTAAGTCCAGAAATTAAAAAAAATATATTTTGAGGGTAGGAAAAGAGTGGTATGAAAAATTAGTACATGAAAATATGGATAATGAGGTGTAGTATAAGAAGACAATGAAGTATTTAATGAAATACTTCAGCGTAAAAAATGATGGGGGTAAAAGTGTAAAAATGAAGCTTTAGAAATTTTTTTGAAGCAGAAGGAGTTGAAATTGGGTAATAACTTATGGTGTGGGAAGAAGGTCCCTAAGTCGAAGTACCTGAATCTGAAAAAATTTTTGAAAAAAAAAAATAAAGTTGACAAAAAGTTGACACCTTTAAGCTTAAAAAAAAAATAGAAGCAGTTAAAAAAAAAAAAGTGTTCCTCTTGGAAAATGTAAGTTGAACAGTGGGCTAAATGATCCCACCCTGAAAAGTCAAGAAATATTTTTTTAACGTGTTTCACCCTCATACTTTGACCCCCGAAAAGTGTATGAAGGGTAGATGATAGGGAGAAAATGTCTGAGTAAAAAATGTTTAGTGTTCCATGAAGAACAATTTGCTTCCAACGAAACTTGAAGGACGTCTGTAATGAGGGAAGTAATTTCTACCCTAAATTTCAAGAATTAATTAAAGGTATAAGGAGCGGTGCTAAAAAAAAGGTGCCTCTCTCACTATTGATGTTGAAGGCTAAAGGTACCACTTGGCAATGGCAGAAGTATCAAATTCGGACAACTACCCCTCTCGGACTTAACGATTGAGTCCCCTGACGACAAGGTCGGCAGCACTGGTTTACGACATCGCAATGATAAAATCTGCAGCTGTGACAGAAAAGCAGAGGTCCGCTACATTGTAACATACATGACGTGATTGCTACCAAAAAGGTGCGCGTAGAGCCAGGGTGGTCCTGATAAGGACCGATGAATTGGAAGCGTGTTTCAGGATCCAATTATAAGCGAGTCAGGTCTAATCCTGACTGACTTTATTACAATAAATTACAGCTATTTATAAAAAGTTTATTTACATATGTCTTGTGGTAGAATGCGTCGTCAGCCATTTACGCTAGTGTGCGTATTTGCTTTTTATACAAAGTTTATTTGCATATGTCTTATGGTAGAATGCGTCGTCAGCCATTTACGCTAGTGTGCGTATTTGCTTTTTATACAAAGTTTATTACCTATTATGATTGTTATTGAAATATGCACAGTTTGGTTAGCAAAGTGCTGCTGGTATACAGGTGTTAATCAGAAAGTATCCACACCTCACTCTATAGCCATTTACGCTAGTGTGCGTATTTGCTTTTTATAAAAAGTTTATTTACATATGTCTTGTGGTAGAATGCGTCGTCAGCCATACTTGACTTACAAAATATAAAACGATACAATATAACAGAATTTTATTTAATATAATATAATATAATATAAAACATCATTGAATTTTAATCATTAAATTTACTCAGTAAAGCAGACTTAAGGTTAGCTAGCTTATTTTCGATTTCTTGTACCTCCTTTCTCGTTTCAACTACCGATCTGGTGTGGGAAGAAGGTCCCCGAGTGGAAGTACCCGAATCTGAAAAAAATTTTGAAAAAATAGAGTTGACAAAAAGGCTAAATGATCCTACCCTGAAAAGTCGAGAAATATTTTTTTAACGTGTTTCACCCTCACACTTTAACCCTTGAAAAGTGTATAAAGGGTAGATGATAGGGAGAAAATGTCTGAATAAAAAATTTTTAGTCTTCCATGAAGAACAATTTGCTTCCAACGAAACTTAGAGGACGTCTGTAATGGGGGAAGTTGTGGGAACACCCTGTATTATGTACAATTCGGAAAGTATCACACTCTGTACAGCAGAATCTAAATTCTGCTGACAGAGAATTGTAACAGTTCTAGCCGCTAAACTAAGTCGGAACACAAATACGCATACTAGCGTAAATGGCTGATGATGCATTCTACCATAAGACATATGTTAATAAACTTTGTATAAATAGTTGTAATTTATTAAACTAGGTCAGAACACAAATACGCATACTAACGTAAATGGCTGATGATGCGTTCAACCATAAGACATATGTTAATAAACTTTGTATAAATAGCTGTAATTTATTGTAATAAAGTCAGTCAGGATTAGACCTGACTCGCTTATAATTGGATCCTGAATAACTCTTTCAATTCATTGGTCCTTATCAGGACCACCTTGTCTCTACGCGAAGACTGAAGGTACCACTTGGCAATGTCAGAAATATTAAATTCAGACAACTACCCCTCTCAGACTTAGGCCTCCCGACCTAACCTGAAAAAAATTTTTTTTTCTTGCTTTCTTTTTTTTTTTTTGGTCCAAATTATTTTGGGACCTTTTTGGTTTATCCACAGGTCGGTTTTTTTTTTAATTTTATTTAACTACTTTTATTAAAAAAATTTTTTTTATTTTTTTCCCAAAATATTTTGGGATCATTTTGGTTGGTGGTTTTTTTGTTTTTTTTTCCAAGACAATTTACAAACTAACTAACATCAGAAAGTATCCACACCTCACTCTAACTTACATTGTCATTTATAGCTCAAACAACTTCTCTTTCTAGTTTTTCCTTCTTCGCACAAACACTTGTACTAATCTTAACTTTTTGTGGTTCAAATTATTTTAGGACCTTTTCTACTTTATCCTCAGAAGCTGTTTTTTTAAAAATAATTTATTTATTATTTTTTGCTATATTTTGTAATTAAAGAAAATAAAAGAGAGTATAAATTATATATATATATTTATTTATTAAATATACGTTTTAAAAAGGGATCAAGTAAAAAACAACATTCAAAATAATTATTTATTTAATTTTCTATTATTACAACAAAGCTGTAAAAACTAAAATTAAAAACTATTTTCACAATAATAATTACATTAAAAATTTTCTATGAAAACGTTTTCATATAAATCGTTGCCCCGTGGTCCTCGGCAAAAACGACGACAGTCCCGTTGAAGGAGCTCCATGAGAGCTGGACCTCGAGGTGCTGGCACAACTCCCCGAAGGGCCTACCATCACTAACCTTCCAAATAGTGAAGTTTTCTGTGGTGGTGCCAGTGAAGTTCATCTTCTCCACCCTGATGTTAATTTCGGTTGGCACGGAGCCATGGAAAATTACGGTATATTCAACCATTTTTATATTGTTAACTAATTGTTGTATTGCTTTACGACAGTGTCAGCGATCTGTGCTGAACGTTGTGAAAACTTCAGTATTTATTCAATTTAGAGGAGGAGGGATATGAGTGGGGTAAAGTTAAGTTCAATACAAGTGTTTGTGCGAAGAAGGACTGATACATAGCTCATGTAACGTGTAAACCATTGCTTATTCAGCAAATAGGTAATAAACTTTGTATAAAAAGCAAATACGCAAACTAGCGTAAATGGCTGACGACGCATTCTACCACAAGACATATGCAAATAAACTTTGTATAAAAAGTAAAAACGCACACTAGCATGTAAAACAAAGGTAGATCAGTTATTGTTTACTACACACCATGTCTATCCGTCGATTCATGACATTAGTACACATGTGACCGATTTGTATTTGCTGAATAAGCAATGGTTTACACGTTACATGAGCCATGTATCAGTCCTTCTTCGCACAAACACTTGTATTGAACTTAACTTTACCCCACTCATATCCCTCCTCCTCTAAATTGAATAAATACTGAAGTTTTCACAACGTTCAGCACAGATCGCTAACACTGTCGTAAAGCAATACAACAATTAGTTAACAATATAAAAATGGTTGAATATACCGTAATTTTCCATGGCTCCGTGCCAACCGAAATTAACATCAGGGTGGAGAAGATGAACTTCACTGGCACCACCACAGAAAACTTCACTATTTGGAAGGTTAGTGATGGTAGGCCCTTCGGGGAGTTGTGCCAGCACCTCGAGGTCCAGCTCTCATGGAGCTCCTTCAACGGGACTGTCGTCGTTTTTGCCGAGGACCACGGGGCAACGATTTATATGAAAACGTTTTCATAGAAAATTTTTAATGTAATTATTATTGTGAAAATAGTTTTTAATTTTAGTTTTTACAGCTTTGTTGTAATAATAGAAAATTAAATAAATAATTATTTTGAATGTTGTTTTTTACTTGATCCCTTTTTAAAACGTATATTTAATAAATAAATATATATATATAATTTATACTCTCTTTTATTTTCTTTAATTACAAAATATAAAACGATACAATATAACAGAATTTTATTTAATATAATACAATATAATATAAAACATCATTGAATTTTAATCATTAAATTTACTCAGTAAAGCAGACTTAAGGTTAGCTAGCTTATTTTCGATTTCTTTTACCTCCTTTCTCGTTTCAAGTACCGATCTGTTCAACTCCTCGAGCTCCTTCTCTTTCCGCTTCATGTACTCAGTCAATGAAGCAGCCTATGTCTCTCTTTCATGCAGTACCACTTCTCGTCGCCGCTTTTCCTCCTTAGCACTATTTATGGCTTCTCCTACTTGGTCGACTATCTTGGAATAATCGAATGGAGCAGCCGACAACCTTCGTGTGTACGATCGCTTCTTCGGCTTCATCGATATCGACTTCGTTCCCGCCACCGCCATCGTAGAGGTGCTAGCCACAGGCTCTACCATCGTTACCGTGGTAGCACTTCCAACACACCCCTCACCTTTAGCGGATGATGTGAAGGAATCGTTTGGAAAGAAGTTTTCCAATATATCAGCCAGCTCGCTTTCGTTCATATTTAGCTCAGCAGCTAAAGCAGCACCGTTACCCCTTTGTTCAGCACTCATCTTACTACACCGTACCCACTACAGTTTCAGTATATATTCCTTTTGCCCCTCTCCTTATGCCCTCTCTACCTTACACATCCCTCCCCTTTTCCTATCGCTATTTATTTTCCCTCGCGTTCTGTATTCCTCAGTCGTTGTCGAGGTATACCTCATACCGCTAGCCGCTATGATCCCTTGTCCGGACTGTGATGCTTCCTTTACGCGATCTGATAATTTAAAAAGACATCGATTAACTTCTTGTCGGAAACGAGCACAGCTCCAACGTACATCGCCTCTGCCGAAGAAAAAACTTAAAATTGCTACGCCTGCTGGTTCTTCTGACCGCTGGTGTGATACTTCTAACATTTACGTTCCACAACATTCCTACAACGGTCACCTTCGCAGCCTCAAGCATAAAAAAACTTGCTGCTCTCCTCTTAAGGAAGGAATTACTTTCCTTTCGTCCGCGTTCGCTAACAGAATTGTGTCCTTTCGTATTTCATCCGCCAAGTTCTTCCTGTCGTATACCGACTTTTTCGCCGAAGTTTTCGACAAATGCTTGCGTGTTATTCGTAATCAGATACAACTGCATGACACGCTTAAACTAAATCTTTAAATCTTTGGACGGTATGTGCATGATGCTAAACAATTGGTTGACGTGAAATCCTTCAACACCAATAACAAAGTTGTCACTCAGTCGACGGATCTTTCCAATATTCTCCAAAGCTTCTTCGACGTTCTTGAGGGTAAAGCTTCTGAGTTTCAAGAACGAGAGTCAGGTAATTTATCATCCTCTCTTTATATATGTATTTCACTTGTATTTACTATTATTTCCTTCTTACAGGATGGGCTTTGGAAAGAGTCCTTTTCCTAGAACTCAATTGCAACAAGTACAATCCCCTTAGAGCTTCGTCTTACATTCCTCTACCTAAACAAATTGTACTTAAGAGAGCTGTTGTGAACGTACGAAACGATGACCAAGCCTGCTTTGCGTGGGCAATAACCTCGGCTTTGTATCCTGCTCAAGCCAACCCGCACAGACGGACTTCCTATCCTCATTACTCCCGCACGATGGACTATGACGGTATCGATTTTCCTATTAAATTAAACGACATTCCCAAGTTTGAAACGAAGAACCATTGTTCTGTGAATGTTTACGGGACTGAATACGTTTTGAAGGATGGAAAATGGATCTGGGAAATTGTTGGCCCCCTCTACTACTCGTCCGTCAAACGAAGGCTGCACATCAATTTACTCTTGCTACACGATGATCGAGGAAATAATCATTACTGTTGGATTAAGGATATGTCCCGTTTGCTCTCTCAACAACTCTCCAAAACAGAACATCGCAAATTCCTATGTGACGGCTGCTTGCAATACTTCAGCTCTGTGGCTCACCTGCACCGTCATCAGCGGAATTATTGCAACCACGTTTACACGACGCTGCCAACTGCTGATCTCCAATTGGATAAGATGGGTAGGCTCATCCCTAATAACGTTTTAAAATTTCGAAACCACCACAAACGTATCAAAGTACCTTTTGTTGTTTATGCAGACTTCGAAACCATATTGCGACCCATTCATACATGCTTTTCCGATCCTAACAAGACCTCCACCACACCTACCCACGAACATCAACCGCACTCGTTTGCTTACTTGATTAAGTGCTCTTTTGACGATTCCTTTTCAATATTCAGAACTTATAGAGGACCTGATTGTGCTAATCAATTTGTTAAGACTCTTGATCAAGACGTTTCTGATATTTATCACCGATTTTTAAAGATCCCGGCTCCTATGATGACTGATGAAGAAATGCGACTTTTCTCTGAAACGTCGTCTTGTAATATTTGCGAAGAACCCTTCCTTATCGATGATGTAAAGGTTCGCGATCATTGTCATTTGACTGGTAAAGTTCGATTAGGGGCCGCTCATTCCAGATGTAACTTAAACTACAAACTACCCAACTTTGTGCCTGTATTCTTCCACAACCTCTCCGGTTACGATTGTCATTTATTTTTAAAAGAAATGGCTGTCAACGATGTTAAATTTAGCGTAATTGCTCAAAATAAAGAAAAATACGTTTCCTTTACCAAATTATTGCGAGTTGATACTGTTCCCGGTGTTTCAGATAACTCTACTCAAAACGTATTTGTTAAGATTCGATTTCTCGATTCCTTTCGTTTTATGGCTTCCTCCCTCGATAAACTGTCTGAAGAACTCGACCCTTCTCAATGCTTCCAAGTGAAGAAGTATTTTTCTGATCCTACACAATTTCAACTTGTGCGACGGAAAGGGATTTTCCCTTACTCCTACGTCGATGATATTACTAAACTTGACCAATCAACGTTCCCTCTCAAAGACGATTTTTTCGATAAATTAACATCTCTACCCATTTCTGATGAAGATTATGAAAGAGCTGCCACCGTTTGGAAAACCTTTAACTGCTCCACTCTCGGAGAATATTCTGACCTCTACTTGAAAACCGATGTCCTACTGTTAGCTGACGTGTTCGAGAATTTTCGTGAAATATGTATTTCCACTTACGCCTTGGACCCCGCTCAGTATTACACCGCTCCCGGGCTAGCGTGGGATAGCATGTTAAAATTCAATCGCGTTAATTTAGAACTTCTAACTGACATCGATATGTTAAAGTTTTTCCAAAAAGGGGTACGCGGAGGAATAAGTCAGTGTGTTCAAAGAATGCATTTCGCCAATAACCCACACCTTCCTGATTATGACGCATCTGCTCCCACTTCCTACATTATGTATTTGGATGCTACCAATTTGTATGGACACAGCATGAGTCAATACCTTCCCATATCCCATTTTCGTTGGCTCACCGATGCTGAAATTGATGAATTAAATGTTCTCGATTTACATGCTTCTTCTGAATACGGTTATGTACTTGAAGTTGACGTTCAATATCCCCAAAACCTACACGATTTACATGCTGATCTTCCCTTTTTAGTTGAAAATATTATTTCTCCTGGTAATGCTAATGGCAGAGTCAAAAAATTGATTCCGAACCTTATGACTAAGACAAAGTATATTGTTCATTACCTACCGCTTAAACAGGCTCTCCAGAGCGGATTAAAATTACTTAAAGTGCATAGAGCTATTCAGTTTAAACAGTCACAATGGTTGGAACCTTTCATAGATTTGAATACTAGAAAACGCAATATGTGTAATAATAAGTTTGGGAAATCATTCTTTAAATTGATGAACAACAGTACTTTCGGAAAAACGATGGAGAACGTTGACAAACGAGTTGACGTCAAGTTAGTTACTCATTGGCAAAACGTTGGACAATACCTTGGTGCTGAAAGTTTAATAGCTAAACCCAATTTCAGAAATTCAAAAATTTTCACCCCCCATTTCGCAGCTATTCAGATGAACAAATTACACATTGTTTACGATAAACCGCTCTATGTAGGTTTCACTATTTTGGATTTATCAAAAGTTGTTATGTATGACTTCTACTACGGCTTTCTTAAGCAAAAATATCAAGAAAATATTTCTTTGATGTATATGGATACTGATTCCTTCATTCTTAAAGTATTCACCGAAAATTTCTACAGAGATATGATTGAAAATATTCATCACTTCGACACTTCCAATTATCCCCATAATAATAGTTTCAATATCCCTATTACCTCTTCTGTTATTGGTAAATTTAAAGACGAATTCCCTAATAATCCCATTAAAGCATTCTATGGAACCGGAGCAAAAGCTTACTGTGTTGAAGCCGTTGATCAAATTGTTAAAAAAGCAAAAGGTGTCAAGAAAAATGTCATTACATTACATCTTCAAATCGATGATTACCTACGCGTCATTAGAGATGACGCCACCATTCTTAAATGTATGAATGTTTTCGTTTCCGATCTGCATACTATGTTTACCCATATGAAAACGAAAGTAGCCCTCTCTCCCAGAGATGATAAACGTTTCTTAATTCCGAAAACAACGAATACTCTTCCTTGGGGACATTACAACATAAAAAACTCAAACAGTTCCCTTTCAAAGTTCGACGGTGCCGTTGATCGGTTTATACAAAATTTTCATCAACCGTATACTGACGACTTAACGGTTGGAGAATACTTTATTAAAAGACTTTTCGAAGCTTCGTCACTTCCACAGGACGCCATTGATAATATTTATGAACACCTACTGTAAAACCTACTTGGAGTTCTGTTTAAGTATAGCTTACGCTGAAATGTCACTCGATGTAAATATTTTATCCTTAATATTGGTTGTATTGTATAAATAATAATAAAACGTTACTACACAACTTGTTTGTTTACTATTTTTATTCTACCAAATATGTTCTTCAACTTCACAAATAACGTGTACCATTTCTACTATTACAATTTATTGTTTCAATAACATTAACAATGAATAAATTTTCTTATAATCTTCGATATTACTTGATGGCTATTTGCCTGAGTCAGGACCGCTCTGCCAGCCTGCAGCTTTCTCCGTTCCTTCTCTTAAAATGTTTTCTTCTATCCATTGCAGCACTGTTTGATGACGACCATTGATATTTGGACTTAATGTATACGGAAGCCGAAACAAGTTGATCAGTTTAATACACTTTTCCAAATTTTTAGGTTGTGCATAGTATACTACATCCAGTATTAAGTGATCCACACACTTTAACAATGTAACATACATTTTCTTCACATTCATTACGGAGAACTTCTTATCCCGCATTAGAACTGATCCGTTTGTTAACATTTCTTTTAAAAAATATACGTCGTGTCGCATGAAATTATACTTTGTTTTATTTAAAATCATTTCCACATCATCAACGGTTATTTCCACTGTTTCACAGCAACCTTTTAGAAATTCATCCACCAATTCGTCACACCTTTGCTTTCTTTCGAATATGAAGTATAAAATATCGAACGATGTCTCTTGTGTTACAGTTAACCATTTGAATGCTTCCTTTGGTACTGCAACTCCCAACTTCGACAACACAACTTTAACTCTATCTAAATCATTTCATAGTATTGCTCTTCGAAGGTTGAGAATGAGGACTTGCTTTTCTGCTTGATACAACTCGTACGATAATGAATCCATTTTTATAAAAATTATACTTCAAAATTGTCAGGATCGCTCTCATCGACCACTAAGTAGCCTCCTATTACGATTTTATCGTATTCACCTTTTAATTCGAATTCTTCTGTCACGCTATCCAACTCTGACGCTACCAAATATCTTTTCAAAGATAATAAACCCTCTTTGTAAAATTTAACTTCAATTACGTAACTTTCAACCATTACTACGTCTTAAACGATCAATGCAGCAACTAACGATTACAACTGATTAAACTCATCACGTTTTATCTTATTTATAATCATACTTTGGGGAAGGGGTGAAGAAAATCAGTTTTAACATTGCAGACTTTATTATCAGAAAAAAAACTGGGGATACATTACAAAACGTTCGTCTTATCAATCCAGCTGTTATGAGATTGGTTAAGCCCCAACCATTTGACGTAAACCATGTCACCTTTTCGTCTTAGTACACGTTCCACCAAATAAACATTTGGATATTTCGCTTTCTGTAGTTCCATACCATAAAATCCTCCTTTTATGTCTTCCCCTTTATCATCCTTTAAGTAATACATAATTGGATGTGATAATTTTATGTAGCTAATCGTAAATAATTCGTTAGACCAATTCGGGGTATAACTTTTGCTAAACAATTCACGATGTTTACTTATTCGTACCCGGTCTCCAACTTTAAACTTAATTTCTCGTAAATCCACCTTCTTTGGATTGTTGTAAATACTTTTCAAAAGTGTTTCTTCGTTTCGTTTATTAACTTTGCTTGGTCTCATTCCGATAGTTCTGTGAACCGAATTGTTATATTCCTGTACTATATCTGGTAATAACTTCAACCATTTGTAGGATCCTTGCAAACTAAAGCGTTGCCACATTTTTGATTTTAGTGTTCGATTTACCCGCTCCACAACTGACGCTTTCTTGGTCCTATACGTTGAGAAATGGTTAATTTTATATTTTTGCATAACTCGTTTCACTTGTTCGTTGTAAAATTCTTTTCCCAAGTCAGTTTGCATATTCTTAGGAATACGTTTACTTCTTTTGAAAATTAACTGTAAAGCCCTTCCAACATATTCACCTGTTTTGCGTTTTACTGCTTGAGCCCACACAAATTTTGAAAAAACGTCTATTACAACCAAAATGTATCTGACACCTTTATTTTCTCTCGCATACGGAATCATTTCCACTAAATCGGCTTGATGAAGATCATCTAATCCTTTCACTATCACTTTACGACGACGTGTAAAATTAATTCTCGCAGGTTTATGCAGTTCTTTCACTAGTTCTTCTTTCACATTTAACATTTTCCTTATAATAATGAAGAACTACATGGACGGAGCTGCTGTTGTTGGTTTAGAACTGCTCGGTTTTGCACTACCTGTTCCTCTTTGTTGTTGTAGAGTATCTAGCCTTACTTTCAGCTCCTTTGCTTCTTTTTTTAGTGATTCCACCATTACCACTAATTCGTTTTTCAGATCATCTTTCTTTTTATTGGTTCGTTGAATTTCTTTCTCTGAAAATTCCTTAACTTTTTTACACTCATCCTGAATCACGATTTTAATTAATTCAAAACTGGTGTCTATATCATTTTTCATATCTTGCACAATTTCCGTCTTCAATTTCTTCGATACTTCTTCATCCCCTTTCCTAACAAACGCTTCTACATCTTTACGATCTAGTTTTACTTTTGTTGCAAGGACGTCCATTATTCCGACAGCATTCTTTTCTATTATATCGTTCACTTTGTTTGTTATTTCTTTATCCCTGTCAGTATTATATTTTTCAAGTTCTTTTTCCAAATTTTTAATCGCTAACTCTATATTATCACTAAAAGTTTTCATCATCATTTCACCACTTTTGGAGACAGCTGTTTTCAATTCTTCTCGTAAATCCTTCATCCTTCTGACACCTTCACTGACAGCACGATCCTTTACCTTTTCACACTCGATTCTGATATGCTCTTTTGTTAACCGATCTTTCTCATCTACATACATTTTAGTAGCTGCATGAAACCCAGCGGTAGGCTCGTTCAAATGTGTAATACGCTTATTAGCCACATCAACGAAATACAACACTTTATCGAATGCTTGTCTAATATCGGTTACATCATCTTGCGATAACAGACGTTGCACCTTCTTCTCCAAATATCTCACATTCACAGCATCATGCTCCTGCTGAGGATCACCGATTCTTGTTAAGCGGTTATGATTGAAATCATGAACATTGCTGAATGCTTGCGAAAACAATCGTTTTGTTTCTAACGAACGTCCGAACTTATCAACCGTCATTGTCTAACTAATAAGCTTAATAATTTGTTTATACGATTATATTGCACTCACGCAACTCTTCTAAAATTGATAGAATTTCGTTTTCATGATTTGTATTGCCTGCTTGTTGAGAAGCAACCAATAACCTTAAACGATCACACAATTCATTAACGTCATCAAAATATTTGTATTCGATCGGTTTTTCGTTGTATGTCAACAACGACAATCCTCCACCTTTAGAAAATTTCGATGGTTGCTGTCTTAACTTGTTAACTGCTCCCGTACGTTTTAATATATCAGCGTAGTCTTTTCTTTCTTTAATCGATGTCGGATATTCAGAACGTAATTTGAAGAGTTGCTCGTATAATCCCACAGTACCTATGTATTTAAATTTTCCATCAATTACAACGTTTGGTCCATCAAAATCCACTTCAGAATCACCAATAAAAAATTTATTTGTGTTCCATTCGTATCGAACTTTATTAAGACGAGGATTCAGAACGTCTGCGTTAAATGTGTCACCATCATAGTCTTTAATAATTCCTTCTATATAGTCTCGAGGTAGAGGATCGAATTCTTCCAAATATTGAGCAAATCGAGAGCTATTAATATAGTCTATGTACGCTTTCTTCGCTTGTTGAAAGTCATCATTATCCTGGTCTGTGTTTTCATGACCCGTTGTTGGATCACTTTCATAAACACTTTCTTCCCTTAAGAATGAAGGAGCACCTGGTAGTAAGGTACCTGGAGCATTCGAAGGGTCAAGCTTTCTAATTTTTATTGGTGTTGACGAAGCTGGAACGTCACCTTTCTAGAGACTAGGCAAACCTTTTCTTAAAAACAAACCACCAAACTAACTTCGTTGTAGTAGACAGAACGTCAAACCGAAAACATGTCATACACATTTACCTTGACTAATACAAAGTCGGAGCTGCAAATGATAATAAGTCCGCCAATTTTTTTAAGCGATGATGATGAATATCAAATTGCATTGTTAAATTTTGAAGCATATAACAGTATTCCGAATATCGATGAAACTAACAACAAATTCTACTTTGAAGGTTCTACACCACCAGTCGTTGTTCTTCCGGAAGGATCCTATGAAATCGATGATATTAATCATTATCTTCGCGAGAAATTGCGAGATACTGATGATGCTATTGAATTGTTTGGAGACAATACTACCTTAAAAAGCCATATAAAAAGCACCAAAAAAGTCAACTTCGCTCCTACAGATTCTCCCGCAAAGATATTGGGTTTTGAAAATAAGATTCTACCATCACTTAAAGAGGTGTCTGATCATGTAGCTGACATTTTCAAAGTAAACACGATTTCAGTGATGTGTAACCTCGTAACTAACTCCTACATACATACCAGTGATGGTGCTAAAGGACTAGATGGACATATACTACATCAATTCTTTCCCAATGTACCCCCCGGATTTAAAATTGTTGAGAATCCTACGAATCTTATTTATTTATCAATCAACACTCGTGTCATCGACTACATTTCCCTTAAAATAGTTGATCAAGACGGTAATCTAGTTAATTTCCGTGGAGAGCGTGTCACAATAAGATTGCACTTACGAAAAGCGTAACATGGTAGTGCAATATAGCTGTCCCCAACGATATTCAAAGAAGAATAGTACTATAAAACTACTACCACAATCCCGGATGCTTATTTCGCCTACAACCATTAAGCGATTAACACCGCTCAATAAACAGTTCCTTAAATCTTTGGGGTTGCGATTGAAAAAGAGGAAACGGTAAAATGGTAGCAGAAATACTGAATGTTACCGAAAAAGCAGTCTTCGATAACGCTATAGTTAACGCTGATAAACATACTCATCAACCTTATGCGAATTCAACTTTCAGAAATAATGATACGATACGTATTCCAATAGAAAATGAAGATGTTTACACTTTGCCTTCTAGTAGTTTCCTATACATAGAGGGTCGTTTGCTTCTTAAAAAGGATGGAAAGGCAACTGCGAACACTTCTTTTATCCATAACGAAATTTTACACCTGTTTGATGAAATTCGTTATGAATTAGGTGGAAAAGTTATTGATCGAGTCCGTAATCCTGGCATGGTTACAACAATGAAAGGTTACGCATCTTACAACGAAAATGAAAGTAAACGTCTCAGCAACAGTGGATGGTTGCCTCCTGCTTTAAGCGATCTAGAAGGAATTAAGCTTAATTCTGTAAAACTAGTAGATTCCAACGGTTACTTCAACGTTTGTATTCCACTACGTATGATTTTTAGATTTGCTGAAGACTTAAAAATAATAATATTAAACGTTCGACAAGAATTAGTTCTAGTTCGCAGCAGCACTGACAATAATGCTTTATATTGCTCAGCAACGCCACTTGAAGATGTAGTTGTACATTTGGATCAGATTTCTTGGAAAATTCCTCATGTATCTGTAGCAGATGCTGAACGTTTGAAATTGTTGCGTTATGTTGATCGAAATTTAAATATGGAACTTTCATTTCGGAGTTGGGAACTACATGAATATCCGCTACTTCCCAAATCGTATTCTCACAACTGGAATGTGAAAACAACGTCACAATTGGAAAAGCCTCGCTTCATTATTTTCGGATTTCAAACAGATAAAAGTAATAATCTTGCAACAAATATGAGTGCCTTCGATCACTGCAAACTAACCAATTTTAAAGTTCACTTAGGATCTACTATGTACCCGTATGATAATTTGAATTTAGATTTTGATACTTCCAGATTTGCCGTTTTATATGAAATGTATGCCAACTTCCAACAATCGTATTATGGCAGTGTAAGTGAACCCTTATTCGATCCTAAGCAATTTCTAGTCATTGCTCCTCTTGTAATAGTAGACTGTTCATATCTTTCTTATTTCTACAAGTTGTTAGTACTATTAATATAATCTTATTGTTCAATATTTTGATTGTATCACTTACATACTTCATTTATTTCAAAATAAAGAATCGTTAACTATAACGACTTCACTTTTGCTTCATATGCCTGTACCTTACACTTTTCTCCACTTCCTCTACATTATCATGTAAAAGGATTTAAGAATCGTAAACTTCAGACGACTGCAGACGTATTTAATTTCACATGTACATATGTTTCAACTCATTGTGAAGCATTCGACCACTACATACAGACAAGTTTAAAGTCAATGACCTTGACCTTAAGTAACCTCTCCTCCTCTGAATTAGAACCGGTCATCTTACACTACTTACGGAATTTATTCTGTAAAATAGACATGGACCGACCATCGTAGGTATTCTTGGAAGACCGACAAACCACTGCCGCTGGTTTTTCCCTGACGTCATTACTCCGAAGTACCTTGCCCTCCACCTGCTCAACCCTTGCTACAACCAAACTTCTACATAATAACTCGTTTCTATCTATTTTAATTTCTTCGATAACTTACTTATTTATTTTATTTCTTTTCCTTATTTTATTATTTATTTCTGTCTTTTATTTACTTATACTACCGTTTCTTAATTGGTTGTAGCTTCCCTCTGATGTTCCTTTCTTCTTTTTCTTTGATATCAGTTTTTTATTTTTTTTACTTTTCTTATTTTGTTGGTTTTTGTCATAGAGACACGTTTCTTTTTTCTAGTCTTATGTTTTCATGCATGCCCTGTCGTTTTTTGTTATCCACTTTTTCATTTTCCGCCGCGAAAATGACTTTAAAGAACAATTCCCTTTTATTGTTAATTTTCGCCCTTCTCTCTCCACCCCACTCTAATCCCCTCTTGTCCCAACCGTTGCTTGGTTCTGGGGTTTGTATAAATAACCGTGCAATCCTCAGTACCGGGCATCTCTGACATTCCACCCACCAGCGGCAAGGAAGAGAGAGATCCTCCGACCACTTGTTTTTTTTTGTTGCTATATATTTTTTTTGTCTCTACGCTATTTGGTTACCTCTGACATTCCACCCACCAGCGGCAAGGAAGAGAGAGCTCTAGCCACTTAGTCTCCATAACTTGTGTATATATTTTTCTACTTTCATCTTTCACTTTAATTTCACGTGTATATATTAGTTGTTGTTGTTTTCTTTAGTGTATTTGTTGTCAAGTTTGTGTATATAGTATTTTTTTTTCGTGTGTGTCGTGTAAATAAACTTTTTAAAACCAATCCGTTTTATATCATAGGTATGGAATCGAAATGTGAGCAAATAGAGATGCATTGTCCTCGCACGTTATCTTGGCGACTATTAAGAAGCGATGAGTAGCATTTATCATTTACAGGAATTATTATATATTAGCTAGACCCGTTTACGAAATAATTATACTACGAAATCCCTGCTACTTTCCGTAAAATTACAAATAACAACTGAGAAGCTACTAAGTAAATTAAATTAAATTGTTGTCGTTAAACTTAATCATCTAAACTTAAACTTTCGATAGTGCAACGTTTGTGAAACATATTATAAACTTTTAAAACGTGGAATAAAACACAATATTGTTTCACTAATTTATATTGTAACTCGACAATATTGTTTCGATAGACAGCTATCATTATCAAGAGTACTTAAAACTAAAATTTAAAACTAATGCCAACATATTTATACTAATTACAAGTTACATAGGAGTAGTGGGGAGCTTATGGATCCTAATTCAGTCTGGTTATTAACTAAATTTAGTTTTTGGAATATAGCTTTTTTAATTTCTATATTTTCTAGCATAGATAGTTTTTTGCTATTGTGTGTATTAGTATGAATGATTTTTGTGTTTTTTATATCGAATGAATGGTTTGAATCAATGCAATGTTCCGCGAATCCTGTTTTTTTGAGTTTTTTATCTATGCTGTAATTGTGTTCTTTTAATCGCTTACCGATAGCTCTTCTACTCTTTCCAATGTAAATTGCATCACAGTTGTTACAGAACAATTTATATACACCGCTTTTTGATTCCGGAGGTCGTGATGGTTTGTTTTTTACAAGTAAGGTTTTTAAGTTGATATTATTTGTTTCTATGGCATTGAGATTGAATTTTTTTAAAATTGTGACTAATGTTGTCTATAAATTTAATGGAGCAATAACGTTTAGAATTTGTATTTTCTGAAGAGGTGGCATTATAAATTAATTTTGAAATTGATTTATTAACTTTTTTCTTTATTAAATTGTCTATAATAGCAGGTTTATAACCATTATTTTTGGCTATAAGTTTAATGGTGTTTATTTCTTCTTTATAATTCTCTTTAGATAACGGTATGTTCAAAAGTCTATTAGTCATCGAATGAAAGGCAGCATATTTGGTTTGTATTGGGTGTAACAGTATTATCTCCCGCTTTTAGGTATTCCGTTTTAGACATGTTTATAGTAAGTTTTTGTTCTTTTCTTCATTTAATTTGCAAAGCATATAATGAGCTTCATCTCCAGCTGCAATCACTTGGTCGTCGGCAAAGGATAACGTGAACAGTATTTCTTTGTCTATGGGGATACCCATTCCTCTGCATTTTCTTTTCCAGGACTATATCGCCTCCTCTAAATAGATCTTGAATAATATAGGGGACAGTGAGCCTCCTTGCCGTAGCCTTTTTATCATTTCAAACTCATAAGATAAATTACTTCTCGCTCTTACCATTGCCGTACATCCTCTGTGGAACGATCTAAGTGCTTTCACAATTTAATTACACCGCATTATCAATCAGACTTGTCAGCAACATGTTTTGTGAATCTATGTCTACAAAGACAAGGTGAGTAGCAAGTCCTCCCGCGAATCTTTTCTCAATCAGATTTCTGTTATTTCTTCTACTATTCTCTTTTCTATGATACGACCAAAGATTCTCGTCATAGTTGGCATTACACTTAGTGTTGAACCACCTGTTTTAAGCTTTTCTCTTATTTTCTACTTCCTCGTTAACTATTCTTCTCCTCTAGAGTTATTTGTTCACCAACGTTTCGTGGGCTATTTTGTGTATGGCTTAATTAACTGTTTTGTACATTTCTGCTTCAATAGTTTCGTCAATAGCGCTAAGTTTCCATGTCAGTCTTAGTTGGTACAGAAAGCGAGTGGAGTCATGGTCGAGATTTAATATTTTATTGAGTGTTAGTGGCTCTCTGTGGCTCAGTTTCAGATCGGGTGTGTGGAACTTGGTTAAACATGAAAAGGATTTTAAACATTAGAAGAAAATGACTTGATTCACACTCTGTACCTCTCATAGCTCAAGTATTTTGTACAACTAATTTTCTTGTCGGCTTGATTGTAATAAATCTATAATGATTTACAGTTGGCGCATGGTTTGGTTAATGTGTATTTGTGGATATTCTTGCGTTTAAAGCATCCGTTCAAAATTTTTAGATCCTTTAGCTGTCGGCATTCTATCAATCTTTCGCCATTATTTTTTATGGTGCCTTCACTGTCACACTGTCGGTTGTTTTCTTGTATTCAGATCTCCTAGTAGGATTAATTTTTTGGGGTACCCTATATTTTCAAGAGACTGTCAATTGAGAGACCGCACGCCGCTTACCGATAAAACTGAAAAATCCCGGAACCGATCCCACTACATGTGGGTAAAGGTCGGGACCTCAGTAGAAAGGTGTGGTAGAGGTTTAACGAAAGTGGTCTCGACTGTCAGAGTGAGTGCCAGAAGCTGACCAGTGTCCAAGGGTGCAGGTAACCTTAACTGGAAGGAGTCGTAGGGCTTCCGAACAGCCGACCAATTCATACGGCGGGAGGTCCGGGGAAGCCACGCAGGAAGGTAGATGTACCTGCCGGCCCGGCTGAAATGATCTTGTACTCGTAGTGGCAGAGGTTGACCCTGTATGCTAGGCTAGAGGCAAGGATGTCTCGTCGGAGGAGCGGCGTATCCGCTCGGGTACCAAGACCAAGCACTTCTAAGCCTGGTAGGGATTAGATAGGTCCCGACATAGGTCCCGACCGCACCAGTAGGTTCCGGTGATATTGCAACCATTCGGGAGGAATTGGTTGTGGTAGATTTCGGTCTTCCACGCGCTGATTGGGCGTATCCCAATCTTCGTACCCTTGGAGGCCGTGTTGAATTGAGCTTTAAGGCAAGTTCAACGAAAAAAAAAAAATAAACAATCCAGGGAGGCCCACTATATCCACATCTAGGCGTTTGATCTCTTTAAGAACTGTACGCCCAGGTGATTTTTTATTGTGGTATTCTTCAACTAGACGATTGCCTTACTACTTACCTACGCCAAAACATACTTAAACACATACAAACTTTTATGACACACATTTTTACTAAAATTTGTAGAATTTTCTTAAATTTTGAGATTTAACTTATTTAAATTACTAGTAATCAACTTAATATTCCTTATATAATTGTTTATTATTGAATTCAAGCTAATTTTATGTCTTAGAAGATTAATTTCTTTTGATACTTGAAGATTTTATGTAACACTACGATGACTACTCAATTTTCTAAATTTGTATAATTTGTAGATTTTATCTAATAATTTTGAAAAAGGACATGTTTACTTCAAAATTTATCATCTGGCATTAGAGTTGGACGTTTTATATTCACTGCAGGGAATATTTTCTGGTCTTATCGAGAAGTTCTATCTTTTAGTCTTCCGATAAATAGAATTCCTCTGCAAAAGAGTTTGAATTTGCTAAATTAGTTAAGAAATTGTTTTTTGAACATTCTTATTCAACTTTATCAAGATAAATAGTTCAAGAATTTAAATTATATTGAAATTTAATTCAAATTAGTATCAACATTTTGTGTCATTTATATTTTTGTAATTTCTGTTAAAGAAAAAATTAGGTACTATGTGTAATACATATGAGAAAAAATTGAATTTTACGTGGTATCCAAGGATATTTCCTTAAAACAGTAGGTGTTTTGGTAACGTTTAGATAGGACGTATTTAATTGTGCTCCAAATTAATTAAAATATCAAAGTTATCATTGAAAAATAAATATTAATTTAAAAGTGAAATAATTGAACGTCGATACTTACCAGTACAAACACTGAAGTCAAGATTATTAAAGGTTATGTTTTAACCAACAATAATAATATTTATCTTCGAATTATTCTAATTGAATAATAATTGGAAAATAAAATTAAAAGACATTTTACACTTCAAAGAATCAATCTAAAATAAAAATATAAGTTACTTCGATTAAAAATGAATCTAGAATAATTATGAAATAATAATAGTGTTTCATAAGAAAGAAAAACTTACCTCGATTAAACATTTAAATATTGTTTGATTCAAAGTGTGACTTTGCTTGGAAATAAAATAAGTGGAAGTTATTTTATTAAAACATTACCAAGTGAACTAATTGAGTAAATTAAAGTGTGTGCATCTATGTCTTGAACTTAACTGGCTGATTCATTAACAACAAACATCAGATGACTGTGTAGTCATTCTCTACCAAGGCCAAAGAAATTCAATAAATTCAAGGAATCAAGGGAAAGACTTTTAGGACGTCAAAGTGAGTTAAAAATTTAAAAACTTTTGTAAATATTGAAATATATTGTTTTCTTTTTATATTTAAAACTTTAGTAGATAATTTAGCTGGTTAGGGAAGATTAGGGTTATTTAATCTAATTTTAATAACATTTCATTGTTAATATTTCTAAAAACTTATTTATTTTAACTCACTATCTGAGTTAAGAAATTTCATGCTTTCTTGTATAAAATTTTGTAAATATCTAAACAACTGATAATTTTCAATATAATTTTTTTAATTTTTTCTTTTGATATTCATAAAATGAATGTCTGGCGCCCAACTTACTTATCATCTCTCCGTCTCTCATCCAATTTTCATGTAACATTATAATATATATACCGATTACCACAATACCTCTACAAAATCGATTTATATTTAAATTTTACACCTAATTATGCAAAAAATTGTATATCGTTCCATTCACAGAAATCAATTTGTCCTTGATTTAAGTTTTCAAAAATCATCATTTTTTAATTAATTTGTTGATTTTTCAAAAAGCTTGGATTTTTATTTAATTTGGTTTTGTAGATACAGAGGATTTTAGAGCGCCGCAAGCGTAATACTTTTTCAAAATGACGAAATAACTCCCAAACGGCAACAGTAGGATATAATGTATAGTCATCAAACTAACCTTTAAATATATCGCTTAATTCATTAAAAAGACAACAAAGTTTGGTATCATCCAGGCGTAATGGAACACCCTGTATAAATGAAAATAATTTGATGAAGTGATGATACAAATTGGTTGAAACTTTTATTTAAACATTTTTTCCGTATTTATAATATTAAGCCAGCTATGAAAGAAACACGCTTAAGTGGAACACACTGTATATGCAAATACTGGTAGACAAATAAAAAAAGCTACTTTTGAAAAAAAATTGTCTTTTTAACCAAGGTTTAGTCAACTATCAGTCCCATCCAATTATTATGGTTTTTTTAAATTTTTTACTACATTACCGTGATACACAACTAATAAATTTCGTTCATTGTTTCAACTGCCAAAATTTACGAACCAATCAAATTTAACAAAATGGTTAAGGCTTTCGCGGCCAGTTGATGAATTGGCGTAGTCCTGATTCGGGTCTATAGGCCGTCGTTGGTTGGAATTACTTCCTAACGTTTCGCTGGCGCGAGTGGCGAGCTTCTTCAGAGGTCTTTCCATCTTCGATGTTGGATGTAGACAGTCTACATCTCGAATCCGGTAAATAACGTCATTTATTCTCTTGACGATTGTATATGGGCCTTCCCAGTGCTGCTGTAGCTTCGGCGAAAGACCTTTACGGGGCTGTGGATTGTATAACCACACCATGTCTCCCTCCTGGAAACCTCCATCAGTGGCCCGTATATCGTATGTGTCCTTCATGCGATCGCTAGCTATCTGCATCCGGGAACGTACTTCCTCATGGATATCGTCAAGTCTTCTGCGAAGATCACTAACGTAGTCTTCTCCGGCAACGTCCTCACCAGGTTTTCAGCCAAACTTCAGGTCACATGGTAACCGTAGCTCCCGACCAAACAGTACTTTTGCTGGTGTTTGTCCAGTAGTTTCGTGTATCGATGATCGATATGCCATAAGAAACAGTGGCAGATGGCGATCCCAGTCTCTTTGGTGTTTGGAGACCACTTTGGACAAGTACTTGTGAATGGTCCTGTTCATTCGCTCGACCATGCCGTCTGATTGAGGATGCAGAGGTGTTGTCCGGGTTTTGTGAATGCCTAAAGTCTTGCAGATTTCTTGGAACACGGCGGACTCAAAATTCCGACCCTGATCGGAATGAAGCTCCATGGGCACGCCGAACCGGCTGATCAGGTGGTTTACGAGCTCCTCCGCTACTGTCGTGGCTGTCTGATTTGGGAGTGCGTACGCTTCAACCCATTTCGTGAAGTAGTCCATTTCCACCAGGATGTATTTATTGCCACCATCGGTCTCTGGAAACGGTCCTGCGATGTCAATGGCAATCCGTTCGAATGGACTGCCGACATTGTACTGGCGCATAGGAGCACGCCGTCGTCTTTGCGGTCCTTTGCTGGCTGCACAAGTTGTGCACTTCTTGCACCAGTCTTCAACGTCCTTTTTGCAATTGACCCAGTAAAACCGCTCACGGACTCTTCCAAGGGTCTTGTTAACACCAAAATGTCCCCCCGAAGCATCGTCATGGAGGCACTTCAAGACTTCCTTTACCAGGCTCTTCGGTACAAGCAATTGACGTTTGCTCTCAGTACCATTCTGGTTTTCCACTATTCGCTTCAAGAGTCCATCTTCCTCAACAATAGAGTCCCATTGGGCCCACAATGATTTCACCTCCCCAGATTTAGCGGCGATCTCTTGCCAGATCGGTCGTCTGCCTTCATTCTTCCATTTCCGAAACAAGCTCAGGACCGGATCAGAACCCTGTTCCGTCTTGATGTTATCAGGATGCCATTGTTCATCCGTGACGGTTATCCTCCGGACTTCTTCATGTTCCTCCAGGCGCTCACAGTACTTGCAATTTTCAGAACATGGTCTTCTGGATAAGGCATCCGCGTTCTTATGGCTATTTCCAGGTCGATGTTCTATGTCGAAGTCGTATTCTTGGAGCTTGCCAGTATCCACTTTTAAGGTCTAGCGTTGAGAATATTGTCGACCCCGCAAGCGTGTCCAAGGTATCATCGATGCGTGGCAAGGGGTAGCTGTCTTTCTTGGTGACATGATTTAGCTGGCGGTAGTCAACACAGAAGCGTGTAGATCCGTCCTTCTTCTTGACCAAAACTACCGGCGACGTCCATGGACTGGTTGATGGTTCTATTATTCCGTCCTTCCGCATGTCGCTTATAATCTTTTCGGCCTCTTCCTTTTTGGCCAGTGGTAGTCTCCTCGGTCTCTGACGGATGGGCTGCGCTTCGCCAGTGTTGATTTTATGGACGAAGATGTTGGTTCGCCCTTTCTTGCCGTTGTCCAATGCGAACACGTCCTGGTACTTTACAAGGAGTTCCCCTATTCGACGTTGTTCAGGTTGATTACGGTTTTCAACCGCCTCCTTGTACAGTTTTAATAACGCCTCCGGAATACTTTGAACTTTGCGCATCCCTGAATTCAATCTTTTAACTTGTGGCATGGCAGTGTCCTGGGCGTGTAACTGGAACGTTTCGCCGTTCAGTGTCACATTCTTTCTCCGGAAATTCAAGCAGAAGTCATATTTTCGGAGGACGTCCAAACCCAGTATTAATTGTCCTCTATTTCTGCCACTAACACGCAGTGTTTAAAAGACGTTCTTCCCATTTGGATGTTGACGTAACTTTCACCCCTGACTACTACTTGTTCTCCAGTGGCGGTACGGAGCTTCCATTGCGTTGGCAGAAGTTTACTGGGCTCGGTCAATATTCTGGGCCTTATGATTGTTCTGCTAGCTCCAGTATCCAGCAGAAATGAACACTGCTTCCTGTTTATGAGTCCAGTGAGAAAAAGGCTGTCAGTTCGATCTTTCACTGTCTTAGTCAGTGCTACTAAACCTGGGGCCTCGTGTCCCGGGACCGACGTTTGCCCCGCCGCGTCGTCCCTGATTAGTTTTCCGGAACTCGGGGCAGGCGCTCTTGAGTAACCTCTTCGTTCTTGCAAGCGATTCTTACGTGTCCCAATTTCCCGCAGTTCCAACATCGTATTGGTCTCGGTTTCTTATTTAGTCTCTCCACTATCCTGTTAACTATTTCTTCTAGTCTGTCTTCGTATCGACCGTCGGGCTCCTCTCTTAGCTTACGCACTCTACCTTGCCGTTGAGATGCCTGTTTAACGACGTCATACTCCAGTGCCCGAGCCAACGTGTCAGCGAGTGTTTTTGGCCTGTCTCATCGGAGTCGCTGTTGTATGTCGTCATCCCTCAACCCATCCGACCAGACGAGCGATATCGGCCTCGTATTCTTGCAGGTTTTCCCCTGCCTTCTGACGTCGGTTTCTTAACTGCACTTGACTGACGCTCGTCATATGTGCCTGACCATACCGCATCTCTAACTTCTTCACTAGGTGTTCATAGTCGTTCAACTTCTCGGGTGGTATGGTATCCAAAATCTCCTCGGCATTACCATACAGCGCACAGACCAGCTCGGAGGCTTTATTTTCCAACGTCCATGCGTTCGACTTCGCGGCCGTTTCAAATTTCTTAAGGAAAGTGGTCCATGATGTTTTTCCGTCGAACTTAGGTGGCTTCGTATATGCTTTCGACGAAACACCATGCCCATTCTCCTGCTTCACACTTCTAGCTTCATTATCGATTTGTTCGGACATTGTCGTACATAGAAACATTTCTTCTATTTCTTTAATTCGTGAATCCATTTCTTGAAATTTTCCTGCAAAATTCTGTTCTGTTTCGGCCAATTTTGCGTCGAATTTCTCTAAATTTTCCTTCAGTTCTTCCAGATTTCCTTTTAGTTCTTTTGAATTTTCGGTTAATTTCTGTTCCAGGTTTTCCATTTTTTTTTCCAGATTTTCTTTCAGTTTCCCTTCCAATTCAATTGAATTTTCTTTTAATTTCTTTTCTAGAGTTTCTTTTAGTTTCCCTTCCAATTCCATTGAATTTTCCTTTAATTTCTTTTCTAGTTCATCCTCAAATTCGTAGGTATTCGGATCGAAACCCTCTCGTATCAATGCTTCCTCGAGCCGCCCTTATAAGGTGAGCTTGTTACCAGACGTACCTTCGTCTCGCTCCTCGAGTTCACTTTTAAGTTCGGCAACTTTCAGATCCAACAACTTTTTATGCATTTTGATTTATTTAATAATTTTCCTTTTACTAGAAAATTCTCTTCTTTGGGGGATCGATTGGCTGAGCACCCCACACCTGACACCAATGTAACGACTTTTCTAGTAGAACTTATTTATTTAACGGATATTTATATTACAACTATTTATTTAACACTTAAACACTAATAGAATACTTAAACACTAATAGAATACTTAAACACTAATAATAATTCAACGACTTATTTATATCACAAGGAAAATGCGTATTTATATCACTCGGTATATCGTAGTTCGCTATTTATATTACTTGTTCGGAAGCTCACTGTGAACTGACTCTTACTGGCCACGTCAACAGGTATTTATACTGATTAGGAACAATCCAGAAAGTTCCAGAATGACATACTAGACTTTACTGGAGTGCTTATTGTGTTTGTCTAATTTATGGCCTTGTTTATCGTCATCAAAGCGCCGACCGACGCCGGCATTCTTTGAGCTCCGCTTATCTGCTGTCGGGTCTCGTCGCCGCTATCGCACACATACGCTCGTTGCACTGCTCGCTCTCGCATACATATACGCTCGTTACACTGCCCGCTCTCGCACACATTTACGCTCATTACAATACATTTAAAATAAAAGAGGTAAACTTTTCCAGAATCAATGATTATCAAAACTTTATACGTCAAAATAAGCGAGTTCCATAAGGACCTTATACCAAATGGTCCATTTACTTTAGACAGGCCTGTATCTCAAGAACGGTACCTTTTATAAAGAAAAAGTGCATGAAAGTTGTTTAGTATTAAGAGGGAAAGAAGATGCTAGCATTGATGTTTCAGTGTGACACTCCTTTGATGGTTATTTAAAACTCATTTACATTTTTTTATGGAGACGTATATATTTCATTAGGAGAAACATTGTTCGTTCATAATTTTGATGAATAGTGAGCAGAAAATTGGATACAATTATTTTCTATATGTATACGCTTCCTTCAAAATTCTAGTGCTGTTATTAAGTAATATTTACAAGTAGATATGTATAATTATTACAACCAAATAATGATATCAGTTTCTATCTAGGCAAAGAAAAATAAACTTGCTTGGCATTTCAAAGTAATGATTGCTGGGGACCAAATAATCAATAGTTTACATTGTCTTTATCTCCTATATAAGGTTCCACAAAGCATATACGTGTACCCTAAATATAAGGTGCCACTTAGTCAAATTATATGTACAAAAAGTTGGGCGCGAGAACGTCAAAATAGTTTTTGGTGCCACATCTTCGTTTTTTCGCGTATAATATTATTAGAAGTCACTAACATATGAATTATCTAAACTTTAGATATATATATATATATATTTATATATTTATATATATATATATTTATATATATATATATATATATATATATATATATATATATATATATATATATATAGTTTCTGTTTTGCAGACGGAGAGGGTTTCTATACCAACACATTGTTACAACAATGCAACATTGTTTTTTTAACAATTGTTGCTATAGAAATCTTTTCCTCGTCCAAATGAAACAGAGATAGGTTTTGCGGATGCGATATACGAGCCATGCGTTGCAAATGGCAAGCATAAACAGAATGACCGGATGACTGATTGATACTGTTACCGCAACGCACACCTGGTCGGTATAACGCGGCAACTACCGGGCTAGCGATGGTTTGTAACGGTTCACAGTCACTTTATGATTTAACACTCCTCGTATGTTTCGGATAGTCAATGTTCATAACGGATAAAGCATCGTAAGTATAAATAAGTAGAGAGGAAATTTAATTTTCCAAATACAAATTTAATAATAAAGAAATATAGTCATATTTACAACGGTACATACTTCTCGTACATAGTGGACTTAACCTAAATTCATTCAGTTTTCTGTCTATGTAGCACAACACTTATTCACGAAACGTTGTTCACTTGTTACCCAAAGTCTATTCGGCGGAGACAGTAGGTTCGCCTACGTGGCGTCGGGGGAAGCGGCGACACGATGGTTGGTACTGGGGTGTACAGTTGCCTGGGGTGTACAGTTGACCGGGAGCGGCTGGGAGTCCTTGGCAACGGGGACAACAAGGCAGGAACCGGCGCGAGCTGTGGCAATGGCGAAGGCCGTGGCGACGGTGGTTTCCGGGGATCTGTAGGCGAAACGGACAATCGGCTGAGGTCCGGTGACGGCGCGTACGATCCTTCTAGTTCGTGGAAAACCAGGTCCAACTGGTTGGCAGCCAAGGCCTCGGGTGGCCCTTCGATGCGTCGTTGGTACTCGCGTCTGCGTTGTCTCCAGCGCTGTGCGGATGCTCCTCTGCGGTGACGTGGCATCAGTGGTTTCGATGGCTTGACGTTGGTATACGTGTTTGTCGTACTGCGGGTAGGTGAAACGGTAGCTTGGCGTCGTAGATAATTCCCTTGGCTAAGTGGGTAGCCGAAGAGGGTCGGTATGTAGATCGTTGATGGATATTCTCCTGGCTAAGAGAGTAGCCAAGGAGATGTTGAAGTGGCTAAGAGAGGTAGCCGACCTCCGACTGTTGGCTCAGCGGCCGCTTTTATTTCGCCGAGAGACGCGTGGGCTCCGCCTACCCCTTCCATCGAGTAGTAACCGTGCGCTTGGATTGGCGCGCACGACCGACGTGAGGTTACCATAACTAATGGTAGGGGCAGCTCTGGCTCGGTTTTGGCGGCTGACTGTCGAACAGTGAACATCGCTCTCGTCGCTGAGTGAAACAGCGGCGGCGGCGGTGACAATACAAAAGATTGTTTTTGTAATCAATCACCGACCGATCGAATCGTCATAAAATGAACGAATGACACATCTATAATTCAATTGTGCATTATATTCATTTTATTTTACAACTGCTTCAATATTGTCGAAAAGAATTTCAATTATTTCTCAAACGGTTCTTCTCTGAACCAACATCACTGCACGCACAACTACTCATGTTAGCTGCAATACGTTACATTGGTGACCCCGACGTGATCACATGATCAACGTGATGCAGTGCCCTAGTCGCCGTAAGCGGCTTCAACGCCGCCACCACCAACGTCGTCGCCGCCGACACTCGCCATAACCGATGCCACCTCTACTATATCCTGCCACTACTGTGTCTGTCTACTCCACATTGAAATGAACAACGACGCCGTAACATGCCACCACCCGCCGCCAACTCCTTATTAAAGACGCCACCACCTGCCGCCAACCCCTCATCGTCCGTGGAACGACTTGCCGTCAAACTTTCCTTCTTCGTTCCCACCGACCCGGAGATCATTAACGGCGGAGAGTCAGATCCGCCAAACCCAAAGTCGCCTCTTCGTATCGGACAGAATCAAACGCCACAAAATTTTTGGTCGACACCGACACATCTGCGTGTATCCCAAGTCTCTAAAACATCGGCCACGTCAGAAGTCCGATTTCAAACTTCAAGCTGCAAATGGTACCACTATCCCTACTTATGGTACAATCATTCTGTCTCTCAATTTGGGTCTACGAAGAAAATTTACATTGACGATATATTGGTAGCATCCGAGTCAGCAGAACAGTACGCCAGCACCTACATAAGGTGTTTTCACGATTGCAGTCTTACGGCATCCTGCTGAACCAAGCAAAATGCAAATTTGACATGGAGGAAGTCTTTTTTCTGGGTTATTCGGTCACAGCAAATGGAATACGTCCTTTACCTGACCGAGTAACAACAATCAGCAATTACCCAAAACGAAAGACAGCAAAACAATTGCGACAATTCTTGGGTATGCTAAATTTCTACAGAAAATTCCTGCCAAATGCCGCACGTACGCACTGATCACTGAATGAACTACTTAAAGGGAAAATAAAAGGTAACGCACCGCTTCAATGGGACACCACGGCTGATGAAGCATTCAACACGAGAAAACGACAGCTTGCACAAACTACTCTCCTTCATCATCCACAGCCAAATGCTACGTTAGCAATATTCTGCGACGCTTCCGATCATAGTTTGGGAGCCGCGTTACAAAAATTCCACGAAGGAGGATGGGAGCTACTGGCATTCTTTTCTACAAAACTCTCCAACGCTGAGACGAAATACAGTGCTTTCGGCAGAGAACTTCTGGTAATTTACCGCACTAACAAGCACTTTCGACATTTACATGAGGCTCGTGATTTCATTATCTTTACAGACCATAAGCCGATCGATCACCTTCGCCTTCCGTCAGAACCCTGGCAAGTGTTCCCCCCGACAGTCGCGCCATTGAGTTACATCAGCCAATTTTCCACGAACATTCAGCACATTTCCGGCAAGGACAACGTGGTAGCTGATACGCTCTTACGCATATCAGAAGTATCAACCCCCCTCGCAACGGAACAAAAGACCGATGAAGAACTAAA
Organism: Agrilus cyanescens; assembly: GCA_947389935.1. NCBI lineage: Eukaryota > Metazoa > Arthropoda > Insecta > Coleoptera > Buprestidae > Agrilus > Agrilus cyanescens. The sequence continues at coordinate 8,144,682 of OX376704.1, forward strand.
ATCCTACCGCGAATCAAACAACTCCCTATTGCTGAAACTGATTCACATTACTGGATCAAACAAGGCTATTTTCTGCGACATTTCCACTGGAACTGCAAGACCTTTTTTGACCCCAACTTTTCGTTACGCTGCATTCAAACAGTTGCATTCACTAACGCATCCCGGTATTCGAGCATCAAGCAAACTGGTAACACAACGCTTCATTTGTCCATCAGCAAGCAGAGATTGTGCACGATCGGCTCTTGAATGCATGAGTTGTCAAAAAACCTAAATATCCCGACACGTCTCAGTTCCCTTAGGCATCTTCAAATTAACAGCAGAGAAATTCGATAATGTCCACATCGACATCATCATCTCAGAGGGATATCGTTACTGTCTCACCTGCATAGACCGATACACACGCTGGCCGGAAGCTTTCCCTGTAAAAGACGAAGAAGCTGTAACGGTAGTCCGAGCTTTGTACGAAGGTTGGATTTGTCGATTTGGTACACCGCTAAGAATCACGACGGATCAAGGCCGACAATTCGAATCCCAACTTTTCAACGAATTGTCCCGCTTGACAAACACCAAGCACATACACACGACCGCTTACCACCCTGTAGCAAACGGAATGGTGGAACGACTACATCGCCATTTAAAAGCTGCAATAACATGTCACCAAACCAACGGCTGGACCCAGATTCTGCCCACTGTACTATTAGGCAACCGTGCAGCCTGGAAAGATGATCTGAAAGCCACAATAGCCAACATGTTGTACGGGAATGCACTCCGTCTATCAGGAGAATTCTTAACACCATCCACCAAACCGCTCGACAGCACACTATCGTCATATGTACAGCAACTCCGACATCATCTTTAGACACTACGACCTTTGGCTGCATCTCGGCATGGTGAAAAGAAAACCTTCCTTTTTAAGGACCTGCAAACATCTTAACATGTCCTTATCCGTCGCGAAGGACCAAAGAAGGCCCCTCAATTCTCGTACGATGGTCCATCTAGGGTCCTCAAAAGGAACAAACACAATTTCATCATAAAATTGCCGTATCCATTCATCGATTAACGTCGGTCTATGTAACTACAGACGAGAATCTCTCACCATTTTCCACAAATACAACGACCAATGAGGAAGATACACAGAAAACAACCACCCGCTCCGGACGACGAGTTTGATTTCCCCAATACTATCAAACTGGTTGAGCTCCAGGCATCAACACTGGGAAGGGGGTCCTGTGGGAACACTCAGTACTTATCACACTACAAAAATTAGTACACTGTACTGTAGAATTTAAGTCTGCTGACAGAGAACATCGACAGTTCTGGTCACTAATTAGGTCAGAACAAATACACACACCAGCGTAGACCGCTGACGGCATACTCTCCATAAGATCAATGTAAATAATATTTGTATAAATAGCTTTAAATAATTGAATAAAATTAGTCTAACTCTGACTCGCTCTACCTTCTCATCACGAAAGCTGGAATAGGCATCCGCATCTCAACGGTTCTTCTCAGAACCAATATCATCTCACGCACCCCTACACATGTCAGCTGCAAATACGCTACACATTACTTACATGTTAATATTGTCCATTAATGTGAATTAAATTATTCAACCAATTACAAGTTAATGAGGAAAAATTCGTTGCTGTCATCATGCTCTCGCCGGGTCTTGAACCCGGGGTTTTAGCTTAGTGGTTAGAGCATTGACGCATGGAGGCCAGAGTAAAATGACAGCAACGAATTTTTCCTCGTTAATTCGAACAAAGCATGTTCTTGTTCAGTATTCGAGCTTGTTGGCTCTCATCAACGTGTCGTAGGAGGTTCCGACAGAATACATACCAAATAAAGTCTCCCCTTGCTAGAGGTGGGTTATCCAACGTCCAAAGATGTCACGAGAGCGCCATCTGTGGTAAACGCTATAAATAACAGGTACTGTTTTGTTTAACAAGATTCCTTCTTCCTGCAATGAAATTGCTTGTTGAATCAGACCCTCTGATAGGCACTGATAGGTCTGGTTCAACAAGCAATTTCCTTACAGGAAAAAGGAATCTTGTTGAACAGTACAGTACCTATTACTTATAGCGCTTAGGCGCTCTCGTGACATCTTTGGTCGTTGGTTAATTTGAGGTAATTTGTAGCTGGTTGAATAATTTAAACCACATTAATGTATTTAAAATTACTACTGTCAAATATTCGCTGATGTTGTTTTGGCGAACGTTGGGGAATTACCTGTCACTTAAATCAAAATTCTTTGTTACGTTAACGTTAGAGTTAACTTTGAAGTGTACCTACATATACGTATGTAGCACAAGTTTTACAAGATTCATATAAGGTAATACAATTGCTTCACAAGTCTGTAGGGCTCTTAGGCGTGGTGATAGCTGGAAATATAATTAAATTAAGCCTTCTTAAACAAAGGAAATCTGGTGTTATTTTTTAAAACAATAAAAAAGCAAATAAGGTGTACTGTTACTTCAGCGATACATATTTCCAAGACACTGTCGGGGGTTACATACGATTTCCAATTTTTATGTAGAACAAAACTCATAAATACTTCCGATCAAATTGTAAAAAAGCTGTCAGGCTAATATTACGTTAAAACTGGTCATCATCTTTACAAGTTTTGTTAGGTATCTACATATAACAACCGTTAGTTTTTAAGGTTCCGTGTATTCGAATGGAAAAACGGAACCCTTATAGGGGCACTCGTGTCTGTTAGTCCGTCTGTTGCAGCCAATTTGCTCCGAAACTACTTTCCCGATTAAGATACAGATATGAATTTGTGACCCAAACACGGACGTTTAACTTAAATAAATGAATTTTGAGAATGGGGATCACTTTTAGGAGATAAATTGGAAAATTAGGAAAAAAGATTTGCAAAATTTACTATTCCTTTTTTCCCTTTTTTCCGAACCTACCGAACATAAAATACTGAATCGAATACTTTATTCTCATAGATTATTACGGGAAAAAATATACGAAGTATGATTTCAAAATAACGTTCTGAATCTCACAATATTAATGTTAAGGAGAAATAAAAGAATAAAATATAAAAACTATACGGCATCATTCATACATTTTTTAGTTACCACAAATGAATCTCGGTCAGGTTTAAAAAGCATGGTAGATAACACATCTACCGTACGAAACTCTCTCCACGCATTTTTCTTTTAGTTGCACAGCTTAATTGTATTTTTCGATACTTTATTCGGAAATAATAACAACCGATCTGAATAGTCACCATTCATAGAATTCGTAGCAAATATTTTTGTATCGACATATATTGCAAGATAGTATCTTTTTGTATTTGTTTATATACCCTAAAATTTTATTTTAAAAGATAACCAGTAATTCTGCTGGTGACTAGGTACCTATTGCAGAAGTGACATAGTTTTTTAGGTCGCTCGATTATGAGATGACTTCATTACGCGACTTGCGCAGTTTGAATGAATGTACAGGATGTTTGAATTAATAGTTGCTTAAAACCTTACAAATAATTGGACTCGTTAAATGGATATCAGAAATATGTGTTTTTACTTACGGATCACTTCAAATCCAATGTTTGTAAATATGAGGTACCTATGGCTGTCTCAAAGGTATAAAAAATTACGACTTTAATTTTATATAGATGTAGGTTGCAATCAGCATTTTACTTTCAGTGCATTTATTCTATTTGTTGAATTTTCAATTTCAATATCTATTTGGAATAACTTTTTTTACCTATAGTTTAAAAAGTCGCTTTGCGTTTATTAAAAAAATTACACGTTTCTACACGTTTTCTTTACGAATTTTCAAAATATATAAGAAGCATTACAAAACAATTTTCATTGAATTAAACAAATGAGTATATTGTCCACGATCATTTATAATTTAAATAATTTTCATCGATAGAGCTTCTCATTAGCATTATACGATGGCTTAAAATTAAATGAAAATGTTTTTTACTAGGTAAATGTTTGTTAAAATCGTTGCAACAGTGAGAAAAGAAAGCTAATATTCCTAGAAATTCTTCATTCAAAAGTACCTAATTTTAAATAGAATAAAATAAAACTCACTGTTTGTTTTCATAATCTGTTAAATTGTTGAAACAAACAGAGTTACTCAATCAGTAACGTATAGGTAGATCGTTGTTATCAGCAATAACTGCAAAAGAAAAATAAATGTACAATTTTTAACCGAGTTTCTATAGCTCATAGTAATTGAATTTGAATGTATTATTACAATTAGTAAATGACTGCCTTGAAACTGAGAGAAGCAATCACGGCTTTGTAAAAATGGTACGCATTGTGGTGAATGAATTGTGAATGATGTATGTGCGATGGAGATATTGTGGGAGGCTGCGCATGTAACGTCAGTTACGTATTTAATAGAAATGTGGCAAGGAGGGAAGGTTTTTGGCGTGGCAAGGAAGAGTTCTCCGAACCAGAGACGTGCAAATTGAACAGGAACGCTTGCGTGCAAATTTCTTGCAAAGTTTTAGCACAGTTACCCGGGCCTGGCGCGCGCAGATTGTCCTATTGATTCTCGTTGACCTGCACTACGTACTATGTATGTAAGTGTGCGATTTGCGAATCCACAACACTGTCCTGTTCCTCAGCCTGACAGAGAGACGAACGATGAGTGAAGTGTGGAGTGCTCGATGGCTCGAAATCGTCAGATAGTGTTCATTTATCCTGCCCAAGGTGCTTGCGATGACGGCCAATTCTGGAGGACTTTTCAATCGGCTAGCCGAGACATGACAAGTCCATCCTATTGTTAGAATGTCTTTGTGGGAAAGAATTCTAGCTTTACTGCTGCCCATCACCGTCGTATTCACCATTATGCCCCAAGGTAACTAGACTGATTTATAAAAAATGTTGTGTTTACTGAATTCACTTAGTTGAAAATCATTAATAAATTTGACTGTTAAGTTTTCTTTTTTGGTGTATATTTTAAATTTGTTTAGGTATTACTTTATAGGTAACAAACAAAGCGGCACGATAAGCAGAGGGCGCTTACAGCAAAACAAGCTTCTCCTGATAAAAGCGTTTCAGCTGATTATCTGTTTTAATATGATTTGAGATTCAGATTTCTCTTATAATCCTTTCAATTTTTTGGCGTATTGTATTACGTTCCCTTGGAATACTACTTATTTATAGTCAATATACTTATTTTAGGATGCGTAAAGATCAATTAGCAAATGATTTTCTCCATAATTTTGATGTTAAACCTCGTTTATTGTAAGTTGTTTTCTACCTACATAAATGAAAGAATGCCTTTATACACAAAAACCACTAATCGTTTCATTTCGTCGATTATGTAAGAGATTTCTTTGTATGAAAAATAGAGAAAATGATATTCATAACCACTTACACTAACCAACTTCATTAAACTATTACCGAGCCGTTCAGAGCTGACGAAAAAGTCGTAAATACAATACATTACAATAAGATACAAAAAGTGAGTTGTCGCAAATCGAAGACATTTTAAGCAATTATTGTAAGGATACTCTTTTGGTATCGTGTTCGCATAATGTTATTCATGTTATCCTAGTTCTTGTAATCAGGTTTGTTGCAAAAATCTAAATCTGTAACTATCAAAATTGTTTGTGATATTTATTCATTATTGATTTTGTCAGCAACACCCAACCATGCTCATTTATCTGTCAAAACACACAAAATTGATAGGAATTACTGAACCAAGTAGGTAGTCACTTAAGAAACTCAACACACGACTGAAGAAAATAAAAATTCCTAAAACGGCTTACGGTGTAGGTGTTCAATTGGAAAGTTCTCTTCGTAAAGACTACATCAGTACTACCTACGAAAGGTTCAGCGCTTTTCGGAGATTTCCCTTCCTTCACGAAAACTGATAGCACAATAAGCAGAGCAAAAAACACTACCGTCCATTTAGTTCACTATATACCATAGTTAGTTCGTTACGGTCGTTTTAGTTCAGCTAGTTTAATTGAGAATAGATACGAGACTCAAAAGGTGCGCGGCAGAGGGCAGAGTTACGTAACAAGCAATTCTGTTCAGTTTAGTACATCAAGAAGTGCGATAAACATTAATACAGGGGTACTTCTTTTTTAACTTTGCTGAAGCGGTTAAATGATTAGGTATTAAGTTAAAACCATTTCTACTCATGTATTCTTCTAATTTTTCTTAATCACTGTTACTGATATTTACTTTTGTGTCAACCAATTACATTTTAAGTGAATAAATTTAAGTCAACGGTATAGGCAATGGGACTTCTACAATCGGTACCACATTGAGAAGAAATTATGCAAACCTGAATTTCAAAATTTGAACCTAGAAGAGAATCGGGGCTAAAATTCATTTAGAAGCGACGTTGCCTTTATTATTAAAATCTTTATTTTATTTAATAGTCTGACGAACCGAAATACGAATACGCTAACGGATAGGCAGCAAAACTATAATAGGATGTCGCTCTGATCCTTTTAATACGAAACCCTGAAAGTTTGAATCATCTACAGTGAAGTAAACCGAGCCGTTCAGAGCTGTTTCAAGTTGGAATTAGTTGCATACGAAACTTTATATGTATATCACTATAAAAAAATAAATAAAAAAGAATGTAGTTTCACTAAACCATCTATATTTAAAACTATGTGTCTTAAAATCGAGCTTAAATACTAAGTTAGGTAACAATAGTCCTTAATAGTGGGGATGCATTAAAATCGGCCTGGTCGTTGGTTAAATGTTTGTTGTAAAACAAAGCTTTATTGATTTCAACAATTTCTAATAAATTTAATAATCTACCCTTATTGCTATTATGAAGTAATTTTACAGTATCTAAATCTATATCGTGGTTGTTAGTTATACAATGTTCAGCAAAACCGGTGCAAAGGTTTTTTTTTTTGAGAAATTGATTTTTTATGTTCTGATATTCTGCGTTCTAAAGCTCGGCCCGTCTGTCTGATATTAATTGCGACGCAATTTTTACAATTAATTTGGTAAACCCCACTTTTTTGTAACAGATGCATTTTATCTTTATAATTAACTAATAGAGTGCCTAAATTCAACTTATTTACAGAAATAGTATTTATATTTAGTTTTGATAATCTATTATTTATCTTATCGGTTATATTAGGTATATAGTTTATAAAATGATAATGCAGGTTTTCCTTTGTATTTGGTGAAGTGTAAAAATTGTTTAAAAAAAGTTTATTTTGTTTTTTCTTTATTAAAGTGTCTACAATGGATTCACTGTAGCCGTTTTTTTTGCTAAGGTTTTAATGAATTGAACTTCCTTATTGAAATTGGTTTTGTTTAGGGGTACTGTCAATAACCTATGTACGAAACAATGGAAAGTACTAAGTTTGATATTAATAGATTGTTTCGATTTGAAATGAGGGATGACATCCGTATAAGTCGGTTTTCTATATATGTTAAATTCTATTTTGTTATTGTTCCTGGTGAGGGTTAAATCTAGAAAGTTTATTGAACTGAATTTTTCTAGTTCGTATGTGAAAGTTATGTCTTTATAAAAGGAATTTAGATAATTTAGAAATAATTCAATTTGTCTTTCTGTACCTAACTAAATACAAAGGACATCATCTACATACCTGGCCCAGAACTGGACTTTTTGTGTGAGAGGGTTCTGAGAAATGAATATTAGGTTTTCCAAATGAGACATAAATATTTCGCTCAATAGTGGAGATAAGTGAGACCCCATGGATAGACCATCTGTTTGTGAATATAACTTGTTATTGAATTTAAAACTTTGTTCCATGCAGATATTTAAAGTTTGTGTTAATTCGTTCTTTTGTAAAGAGTTTAAATTACTATTGTCTAAAGGGTTTTGCAAATGTTTTTTAATTCTTTAACTGGGACAGAAGGAAATAAATTCGTTACATCAAAAGATATAAGTTTTGCATTAGGGGGTATATGTAAATTTTTTAATTGATCTACAAGGTTTAGAGAATTTTTAAAAGAGAACTTTGAATTAAAATTAATTAAAGTGGGTAATAAGTTATTTAATACCTTGCAAACTTTGTAACCTGGGGCGTTCACATATGAGACTACAGGTCTCATAGGGAAAACTTCTTTATGAATTTTAGGAAGAGAATAAATTGTGAAAAGATATTTTTCCAATTATTAACAAGTTTCTTAATGTTATTTTGGTAATTATTGGTGGGATCTGATTTCAAAAGTTTGTATTTGTCGTTCCTAAATAGTTGTTCAGTTAGGTACAGAAAGACAAATTGAATTATTTCTAAATTATCTAAATTCCTTTTATATAGACATAACTTTCACATACGAACTAGAAAAATTCAGTTCAATAAACTTTCTAGATTTAACCCTCACCAGGAACAATAACAAAATAGGATTTAACATTTATAAAAAACCGACTTATACGGATGTCATCCCTCATTTCAAATCGAAACAATCTATTAATATCAAACTTAGTACTTTCCATTGTTTCATACATAGGTTATTGACAGTACCCCTAAACAAAACCAATTTCAATAAGGAAGTTCAATTCATTAAAACCTTAGCAAAAAAAAAAACGGCTACAGTGAATCCATTGTAGACACTTTAATAAAGAAAAAACAAAATAAACTTTTTTTAAACAATTTTTACACTTCACCAAATACAAAGGAAAACCTGCATTATCATTTTATAAACTATATACCTAATATAACCGATAAGATAAATAATAGATTATCAAAACTAAATATAAATACTATTTCTGTAAATAAGTTGAATTTAGGCGCTCTATTAGTTAATAATAAAGATAAAATGCATCTGTTACAAAAAAGTGGGGTTTACCAAATTAATTGTAAAAATTGCGTCGCAATTAATATCAGACAGACGGGCCGAGCTTTAGAACGCAGAATATCAGAACATAAAAAATCAATTTCTCAAAAAAAAAAACCTTTGCACCGGTTTTGCTGAACATTGTATAACTAACAACCACGATATAGATTTAGATACTGTAAAATTACTTCATAATAGCAATAAGGGTAGATTATTAAATTTATTAGAAATTGTTGAAATCAATAAAGCTTTGTTTTACAACAAACATTTAACCAACGACCAGGCCGATTTTAATGCATCCCCACTATTAAGGACTATTGTTACCTAACTTAGTATTTAAGCTCGATTTTAAGACACATAGTGTTAGTATTAACTGTACTCTTTTGATAATGGCTTAAACGCCGAAACGACTGTCGTCAAGACAAAATAAAATTATTTGTGAAACTACCAAGTGTGTTTTGTTTACTGATTTATTCATCTATATTTAGAAAACTCGACAATACTGTTTTGATCGTGCCTAATCAGTTTTTCCAGTAAAAATTAATATTTGTAAATCACAGTTATTGAACACGTGCGTTTATTTTCTTCAGTTTCGAGTGTTCTTTCGAAGCATGTGTGAGTAAAATTCGGCAATTCAAGCGATATTAATGTTTTTTTAATTTTGTCGAGGTTTTGAACGCATTCACATTTTTTCTTTATTACGTGAATTTTGAAGTATACATAACTTAAAGTTTACTGTTACTTAATTGACCATGCTATTCAACTTTTTTACGTTTCAAAATATCTTTCTGCTATTACATTTTAATCAGTGTCGCGACAAAAGAACGCTGAAATTTGAAACCGAGACGAAAGGACGCACCATTTGGACGCACGACAAAAGAGCGCATGCGAGAAATGAACGCAATGACAAAACGACGCTCGAAACTCGAACGCATGACAAAATGACACTTTGCTTTTAGCAGGTACTGTATTGACAACTATGTTAACAGACAAGCAGAATGAATAATGAGCTCCCTATCCGTTCCTAGACTTTTGTCGTTGCGCATCTAGTACGTTGGAGGGGCATATCTCAACAGAAAGTAAATGGAGTATACCTTAGTACTTAACAAGAATGTGATCCATCATTCTTTGGAATGTTTCTGAGGCGTTTTTTAACACGTTCACTGCCAACTACAAGTATACTCGTACTTGGCTTTTTCAAATTACACGTCAAATACGAAATAACTCCTGAATTGCGCCCTACCTTAAAAAGCCGACTACGAGATTACACGTAGCGTTAATACCGATTTTATATGGTACAGTGAAGGGTTGGCGTGTTGGGTAAAGAGTGTAAAAATTAGTTGGCCAATAAGAACACTGTTGTATATTACAGAGACATTAATACAAAAATGCAAATTTACTTTACATGAAATAATTGGAAACAGTTTTCGACACACAATACAGGTTTTTCGGGACAACATGGGCAAAAGTATCTTGTATCCCTCTTTTTTTTCTCGTTCGTACATACACGGCAAGGTTTTGTGGGCGTGGTTCTTTTCGGTCAGATCGTAGAGTACCGGAAATATATGTTGATCTTTGAGTCATTATATTCGTAAGACTCACCGAATTATATAAATGATCAGCAAATATAATATATAACCCGTGTCTAAATAATTTTCCATTAGAGTAGTAACTACATTAGCGGAATGACCTAGGATGGGTGGATGGTTAGATTTTCCACAATAAACTAAATTTTTCAGAACAATCACTCCTGACTCACACAATTCATAAAGTTTTACATCATATTTATGACGTTTATTTTTTATGTATTGGCGGAAAAGGAGCCTGCCTCGCCAAAGAACCATTGACTCATCAATACACAAATTTCGTTCTGGTATGTAATTTTGCTTCATGATATTGTTGAAATGTTTAATTACGGGGCAGTCATCTGTTGCTGCTGTATTATCTGCAAAGTGAAGGAAACGCAGCAATGATTGGAATCAGTTTCTACTCATAACTGATTGCCAAAACGGAACGCTATAGAGTGCACTAGTATCCCAGTAGTGTTCAATTGATGGTATGTATCACTCAATACTAACTGTAGTGGTCAATTTGATCAGGTGAACGCAATGCCATATGTAGTTCGAGTAAATTCGTAGTTGGCGCCAGAATAGAAAATTTATCCATAGTGCCAAAAGTCAAACGTTAGCTTGGGAGACCCCTATCGTATAATAGCCCTGGCAGCGAACGTGTTAAACCGAAGCGCATACGAATGTATTTATAATGTCCCTTTTGATTGTAAATGCAGTTTTATCGATAGATTTTTCGTTTAATTCTAATTGATGGAAACCGAGTCCTGATTCAAGAGTGCTAAAATAAGTACATCTTAAAAAAAAATTTAAAATTTTTTCTACACGGAGCTAGGGATATTTATCTTCTACTGTTTTCGTTACGCTGGCATTTGATTACTTGGAAATTATCCAAACAGATGTAGAGTAAGACGATATTGAAATATAACGCTATCGTTTAATGATTTTATAAACTGGTTTTTGTATTCTTGTTTTAGGTGAAATAGATAAAACTTTTAACATAAACAGGGTGTTCGTCGGTTGTTCTAATGTTGTGTTTAGTCACATCGCTTAGAGTCAAGGGAACATTTTCATTATAAAAGTAATGTTTAAATTATTCGCATAATTTTGTTATTGTAGAATTTTGTTCATTATTTATATGATCAACGCGAATTAAATTTTCAATTTTTAAGGCAGAATCGAGCTAAAAAACTGAAACATAAATTAATCGAAAAAAGGTCTTTATTGTAATTGCTTTGATTGTTGCTAGTATTCAATTGTCCAAGGCACACTTTTATTATGGCAAAATTATTAAGTACTACACAATCTTTTTCAATGTTTTTCTACCATTAGTTATCCATAAACGTCTAATAGGCCTCTGACTTTGGGCCACCCTATTTATATATACCTATTGGAATATTATTGCGCCTATGGTTTTACGATTTTAAATATTTGTTAAATTTAAAACTTCGTGTATAGAAGTTGAAAGAAACCTTGAAATAATGCAGCAGATTTTATACGACACCCCTTTGATCGATAATAGGCAATGGATTAATGAGTTGAGTTTTAGAAATATGTAACATGGCACTAGCTCAATATCAAAGACAGTTGCAGAGATGGAAAGCGTACCTAGGATGAAACGGTTTGCATAAATCAATAATCAGTATGACCTACGCTTGCTAGAGTCTAACTTCGGAATAGTGGTAGTTAATACACAATGAAATACGAAAAGTAAAAATTGAAATTGACTGAAAAGTTAAATAGAGGTTTTAAACCTTCTCATTAAATTTTTGAAGTGAAACAACTATTGGCGCGAGTTAAACTGAATTTTGGCGTGGCGACGCTATACACACATACACATATACAGTGTATGGGTAGTAGTGTGTACGGTGCAAGCGACTGCGATTCTCTTCCTACTCAGCTTGGCCGTGTTGTTTTGTTTATTTATTATAGTACACATAACTTGTCATAAAAAGTTAATTTTAATAGGTTATGTGTACTATGATAAAAAAAAGTTAATTTTAAACAATAAAATATGTCTGACAGTGACAATTTAGATAGTGAAAGTGAACAATCTCCTGCAAAGACAGGAACATTACCCTATGACACTATCAAGTCATCAGTAAGTTGATTAAATTTATGTATTGTATTGTTCATGGTAGATTAAAATTTACACAATTTTTATTGCATATATCCTATTGTATTTAATATAAATAAACGTTTAATGAATAAACAAACCGTCATCATTTTATTTCTTTCGATGTTTCACATCTGCCAGGCGTCCCGTGACGGCTCATTTTTTTACTAAGGCGGTCCAAAAATAACTGAATTATTTTCATAAACAGCACACATATCCTTTATTAGAGTTTAGTCCCTAAGCATCAATATAATTCCCGGTGTATGAAAAATATAGGAAGTAAAATTGAGTGAACGTGTCACTACTGCTTCCACTTCCATATGCTTTCCCCACCCATCTTATACTGAACGCGTAGAGAAACTATTATAGTGGTGATCACAGATTGTCACAGATCACAGTTCATTCTCATACTAAGCCCATGCATCGTGCTTGTGATATGCGGCGATTTTGGAACCAAATCAGTATTTATAAATTTTTTGTTGTGCCGATGTGCTTTCACTTTAGTATGCATATGTAACGAAAATGTTGTGTCTAAAAACACGTACAAGAGTGATTTAAACTAAAAACTATTCAAATGATTTTAAAAAATAAAATGAATTTGGTGAATTAAGTCTACTTACCGTTAAATGTGAAGCAAATAATCAAAAGTTCGGTCATATACAGGTTTTTTAATAAGAAAATAGTGTAAAAATTGAATTTATATATATATAGGAATATATACAACAAATTTACTAGCGTTTTACCAGACTTTAACAAATATACCTATTAAATTGTTTAACCCCCACATCTCCTATTTGATTCAAATTTTAGTATGTTGTAGTATTCGTCATACTAGGCAATAATATATACACATATTTACTAATTTATGTTGGTCGTGGAAACCACCCTTTTACATACTGTTTTAATTTCGAAAATTCAAATTTGTATTTACAATCGATGTTTTTTTTTTAATGAAAACATTTGAGCAGGACAATGAAGGAGGAGTGGCTTGTAGGGTTGTTTTTATTTTTTTTAAGACAATATAGCAACACTATCCTCCTGAATATGCAATAACAGGCGTTTCAGTCATCGCGGTGAATTGCCGGAAGCCACTTTTTGCATAAATCACAATCTTTGGGGAATCCAAAAACATGAACACGGTTTTCACCTTTGTAGTTTCCTCGACACCCCGGCTAACAGCACTCAAATGGCATAATGTATATTGTATTTAAAAACAGGTAAAATTAACCATCGAATTATACAATTATTGTCACTGTCGTTCTTTATACATTAGCAACGAGTGAATGACAGACTACTCACCAAGATCGATCATCGATGGCAATTATGTATGTCCAGCGAATCGATTCATACCACACTGCGCATGGCACAAATTTTTAATTTACAGTCAAAGTTTGTTTTGTTTATCACTTGAGTTAAAAACGTAGAAAAACACGAAAAGTGTTTCACATAAATTTATTTTCGATAACTCGACAATATTGTGCAACATTTTTCGTGTTTTTCTACGTTTTTAACTTATTTAATTATGTTTCACAAACGTTGCACTATCGAATCTCTTAGTTTATCGCTTGTTTCTTTCAACATTGGAGATAATAGATGAATTATAGTAGATAATAAATAAATCAAAACTACTCCAGAACTACCCTTGCAGCCACCGGAATCTTTCTCTCTGTTAAAATTTACACCACCCTAACTCAAACCTTGATATGAATTGCTAATAAAGTTGAGTTTAATTGTTTATTTACACCACCGAAAATACGCACACCGAACAAATATATACACAATCTAATACTATACAATAAAACTAACAGATATATATATACAGGTGAATTAAGTACAGAGAGAAAAAAAAATGGAACTTGAAAGAAGATTAAAAAAAATTATATGAATATATATACAATATGAGCTAAGGTGGCTAGAGCTCTCTCTCTTCCTTGCCGTGGGTCGGTGGAATATCAGAGGTAGCCGATAGCGTTACTACAAAGGCACAAAGGATCGAAGGTGGTAAGATCTCTCTCTTCCTTGCCGTGGGTCGGTGGAATATCAGAGATGCTAGTACTGGGCGAGTTTCGGCTATTTATACAAATCCCAGTACTAAGCAAGGGTTGGGAAAAAGAGGGGTTGGAAGTGGGGTAGTGAGAGAAGGGCAAAATTAACAAAAAAACGATTTTGTTTTTAAAGTTAATTTCGCGGTGAAAATTGAAAAAGTAGATAGCGGCAAAGGGCAGAGCAGGCATGAAAACGTAGGGTTAGAAAAAAGAACCGTAGTTTTAAGGTAAAAACTAACAGAATTAGGAAATAAAACAAAAATAGTGAAGAAGAGAATAAGAACAGAATAGTTGAATAGTTAGAGAGAAATACTACAACCAATACGAGCGAGAAAAAAAAAGAAAAAATAAAGGAAGAAATTATTGAGAGAAAAAAAAAATTAAAATAAATACGTGAAAAATTAAAATAGATAGAAGATAGTGGTGTGTACGAGTTTGGTTGTAGCCAGTGGTAGGAACCGGTATTTGGACGAGGTAATTAGGGGTGGTGACGTCAGGAAAAAAAATCCACGGCTAGTTGTCGATCTTCCTAGAATGGATCGGTGTTGGTGTTTACCGAATAATATTTCGATACAATGCTAGTGTATTATATCAATTCCCCCCCGGTTTGAGCGAAATTTATTCTGTAAATGGGATTGGGCGAAGTTGATCGTAATGGACCTTTACTAGTCGATTTTCCTTTTCGACCCAGTAAATGTTTCCTCCGGCGTAGCTGTGGACTTGGTGAGGACCGGACCAACGGGGAGCAAACCCGGCATGGAAGTTGTTCTCGGCGCTCGAAAGGGGATGCTCACGACAGTAGACCATTTGTTGAGGCTCGTAGCGGGGGGTTTCCCTTGGTGCGTCGGGGAGTCGATTTTGTATATATCTCTGCTGGTGTTGTCGGATGTCCTCCATTCTTTCTTCGAGATGGGGTGCGTCGGGGGCGGCGTCGCCGTCAGGAATGTTGTCCCACTCTCCCGGTCTCAGAAGGGGCCGTCCAAAAAGAGCGAAGTAAGGTGTTACGCCTGTCGCTGCATTTCTTCTATCTCGCTGATCGAATAAGATTTTTGGTAGGTGATTATCCCAAGTGCGATGCTCACCCTGTTGTAAGTAGATCCTGAGACCGATTTTTATATCTTGGTTTCGTCTCTCAGTTGGGTTGGCTCTAGGGTGGTAGGCAGCCGTGGTCCAGTGTTGGGCCTTCCATCTAGTGCATGCATCCTTCCAACTTCGGCTGGTAAACTGCGATCCGTTATCGGTGAGAATAGCACGCGGGTAGCCGAAACGACGCAGAACTTCGTTTTCCAATAAGCGAGCGATCACCGAGGTGGTCGCGGAGCTGACGGGGAATGCTTCGATCCAACGAGAAAACAAATCCGTGATGACTAAAATATACTTCTTCCCGCGGGATGTTCGGGGATAGGGTCCCATTAAGTCTAAAGCGATGGTGTCCCAAGGTCTTTCGGGTTGTCGAGGATGTAAGCCGGCAGGTACAGCTCGATGCTTTTTCGTGCATAAGCAAATGTGGCATCGTTTTATGTGATGTGAGACATCGGTCTTCAAACTTGCCCATTTGTAGTACAAAGTCAACCTCCTTACGGTTTCCTGTATCCCTGGGTGGCCAGCCTCGTCATGGTAGCGGTGAATGAGCTTCGGTTGCATGGAGGTTGGGACTAACATAAGCCAAGAATCGGCTTCCTTTTGCCAAACCATGTTTTCGTGTATGCGATAATGTTGAAGGAAGTTGATATCGTCTTGGCTGTGGTTGTCGGGATGGTTATGTAGAAAAACGTAACGTTCCCTGATATGGATGATATCAGGTTCGGTTTCTTGCTCTCGACGGATTTCCTCGCGGTTCGTTTCTACCTGGATCTGGAACACCGTTGGTTTCCCGTTGCTAGGGGGGAGAAGACGGGATACGTTGTCGACGTCCCGGTCTTCCTCTTGTAAAACCGGCATGCGGGATAGAGCGTCTGGGAGATGATTTTCGCTCCCGGGACAATGTTCCAGTGTAAAAGTAAATTCTTGAAGCAACAGAGCCCATCTTGTCAGTTTAGCGCGCGCATCCTTCATAGTATTCAACCAAGTGATAGTGCGATTGTCCGTCCTCAGGATAAAGCGTTTATCTTCTAGATAAGGACGATACCTCTTAATGGCCCAGACAATGGCGAGGCACTCCTGCTCATTACTATGGTAGGATTGCTCGGTTGGGTTGAATCTCGTGCTGGCGTATGATATTACTTTCCGGGAACTACCGGGGCCTTCCTGATACAATACGGCAGCAGCACCATGTTTACTGGCATCGGTCTGGAGGATAAAGGTTTTATCAAAATCCGGGCGGTGTAAACTAAGCGGTTGTTTCATCAGCGTTTTGATTTGTTCAAACGACTGCTGGCATTCATTTGTCCAGCGCCATTTTCTTTTCGGACTGAGAAGATCTGTCAAAGGGGCCGAGACGTCAGCAAATCGGGGTAGGTACTCGCGAAGCCAGTTGCACAACCCTAAAAATTTTTTTAGCTCCTTTCGTGTTGTTGGCGGGGACGTTTCGCAGATCCTACCAAGGTGACTGGGAAGAGGAGAGTTTCCTTCTTCGGAGATCAAATGTCCTAAGTATGTTAGTGTTCTTGAACCGAAAACACATTTTTCAGGAGCGCAAGCGAGACCGTGATGTTGTAGCCTCTCGAACACACGACGCAGATGATTAATGTGTTCCTCCCAGGTACGAGAGAAGACGATAATGTCGTCCAAGTACACGAGGCAAAATTTTCTCAAGTACCCGGTCAGCACTTCCTGGCCCATTGTCCGTTGAAATGTTGCGGGAGCCCCTTTCAGGCCGAACGGCATTACTCGAAAATGGAATTTTCCTCCGTCCGGGGCGGTGAAGGCGGTGAGGGGGCGTGACTCGGGATGCATTGGGATCTGCCAATAGCCAGACTTCAGATCGATGGTCGAGAAAACGGTAGATGTACCTATTGCTTTCAGGGTCTCCGGGATAGCTGGTAAGGGGGAGACTTCATCCTGTGTGAAACTGTTGAGGCGGCGGAAATCTACACAGAACCTTGGATCGCCGTTCTTCTTGTTCACGAGTACCACAGGGGAGTTGTAGGGAGACTGGCTGGGTTCTATGACGTTGTCCGTGAGCATTTCCTCGACTTGCTCTTGGATCAACTTCTTCTTCCCTTCGGAATAGCGGTACGGCGAGAGACAAAAAGGCTCGTCCCGATGCAGACGAATCATGTGCTCAGTCGTCTTGGTAGGAGTAGCCGATTTCGTGAATACTTCTTGGAAATCATCTACTAATTTCCAGAAATCGTCGTGGTACTCTTCTGGAAAATTTTGTATGAGTTGTTCTTTCGGCAACGTAAGTGAGGCAGGCAGTGGCGTCGGTCGAACCCAGCGAATCGTGTGACGTTTGTCTGTACCGAAATGAAGGCACTTCCTCTCGAAGTCGCAGGTAGCATTTACTTGCAAAAGCCACGACATTCCCAAGATGATGTCTTCCTTCAGATCTTCTGCAATGAGGGCTTCGATTGCGTGGGAATATTGGTTTATTTGTACGGTCATCGATATCATACCTAAGATGCGCATTGTGGTACCATCAGCGAGGCTTGCGGTGGATGTAGTAGAAATCGTATCGCAGCTACGGGCCAGGCGAGGGCTTACGAAGTTATGGGAAGCTCCCGTGTCAAGTAGGGCTTCCGCGGACACGTCCCCTAGGCGGAGTTGGATCCTTGGCATCCAACAGTGCGGTAGATTGATTTGGTGACTAGTTGGGTATCCGGCCGTTCTTGAGGATGCTGGACGGGCTAATTTCCCTCGGCCTGTCTCCAGTTTCCCGACGGGATCGGTGTGGCATCCTGGAGTCTTCGTTGCGCCAAAATGGGACAGTCCCGGTGGAAGTGCCTCTCCGGACAGTGATGACATCTTGGTGCTGCGGAAGTGGCAGGTACTTCCTTGACGGGGTTCCTTACGTCCTCTTTATTTCTCGTCCCAGTAGCGGCGGACTGTAGTTGGTCGAAGTCTATTTCGATCGCTCTCTGGACTAATTCCGCAATCGTAGTTGGTTTCGGTACCCTCAAGAAGGTTCGTATACTTGGCCGAACCAATTCGATTAGCAACTGAATGCTGCTTTCTTCTTCTTCGTCCGGGAACAGTCGCTGTAACAACTGTAATTTGTTTAACAGGAACATTTCTGTGGACTCCTTTGGTCCTTGTTTTTGGCTGTATAACTGGGCCTTCAGCGATACTAAGACTTCAGGTCGATTGTATTTGGCTAGTAGTCGATCCCGAAAATCTTTCCATTGTAGAGGAAAATGTTGGTATGGTAGCCACCACTTCGCCGCATTTCCCTGAAGTTGGCACGTAATCGTCTTGAGTCGCTCGTTTGGCTCAATCTGATTTTTCTCGAAGTATTCTTCGCATTCCTTAAGGAATCTGTTAGGATCCTCGGTATTGTCGCCTCTGAATGATGGAGCAGGTGGTAGAGGTTTCGATACCGTAAGGACACGATGTAGAATGTCTTCTAACTGTTGCGAAGAGAACTGCATTGGGTAGTTGAATTTGGGCGCCACTTGGTGTTTTGACACTCCAAGAAGTGTGTCTTCTTCAGACTGGTTGACTCGTACTTCGGATTTTCGCCTCGGCATGTTGGTTGTTGACTGTCTCTAGGGCGTCGACACGATATATTGCACTAATATATTTACACTAGCCCCACGCGTTGGGCGCTACTTGATATGAATTGCTAATAAAGTTGAGTTTAATTGTTTATTTACACCACCGAAAATACGCACACCGAACAAATATATACACAATCTAATACTATACAATAAAACTAACAGATATATATATACAGGTGAATTAAGTACAGAGAGAAAAAAAAATGGAACTTGAAAGAAGATTAAAAAAAATTATATGAATATATATACAATATGAGCTAAGGTGGCTAGAGCTCTCTCTCTTCCTTACCGTGGGTCGGTGGAATATCAGAGGTAGCCGATAGCGTTACTACAAAGGCACAAAGGATCGAAGGTGGTAAGATCTCTCTCTTCCTTGCCGTGGGTCGGTGGAATATCAGAGATGCTAGTACTGGGCGAGTTTCGGCTATTTATACAAATCCCAGTACTAAGCAAGGGTTGGGAAAAAGAGGGGTTGGAAGTGGGGTAGTGAGAGAAGGGCAAAATTAACAAAAAAAACGATTTTGTTTTTAAAGTTAATTTCGCGGTGAAAATTGAAAAAGTAGATAGCGGCAAAGGGCAGAGCAGGCATGAAAACGTAGGGTTAGAAAAAAGAACCGTAGTTTTAAGGTAAAAACTAACAGAATTAGGAAATAAAACAAAAATAGTGAAGAAGAGAATAAGAACAGAATAGTTGAATAGTTAGAGAGAAATACTACAACCAATACGAGCGAGAAAAAAAAAGAAAAAATAAAGGAAGAAATTATTGAGAGAAAAAAAAAATTAAAATAAATACGTGAAAAATTAAAATAGATAGAAGATAGTGGTGTGTACGAGTTTGGTTGTAGCCAGTGGTAGGAACCGGTATTTGGACGAGGTAAATTAGGGGTGGTGACGACAGGAAAAAACCCACGGCTAGTTGTCGATCTTCCTAGAATGGATCGGTGTTGGTGTTTACCGAATAATATTTCGATACAATGCTAGTGTATTATATCAATTTACAAGCCACTTCACCTTCATTGTCCTGCTCAAAGGGTTTCATTTAAAAAAAAACATCGATTGTAAATACAAATTTGAATTTTCGAAATTGAAACAGTATGTAAAAGGGTGGTTTCCACGTCCAACATAAATTAGTAAATATGTGTATATATTATTGCCCAGTATGACGAATACCACAACATAGGTACTAAAATTTGAATCACATCGGAGATGTGGGCGTTAAACAATTGAATAGGTATATTTGTTAAAGTCTGGTAAAACGCTAGTAAATTTGTTGTATATATATATATATATATAAATTCAATTTTTACACTATTTTTTATCAAACAACCGAACTATTGATTATTTGCTTCACATTTAATGGTTTATGTAGACTTACAATTCAACTCTTTCATCAAATTCATTTTATTTTTTAAAATCATTTAAATAGATTTTTGTTTAACTCACCCTTATACATGTTTTGGAGAGACATTTTCCGGGTAATTGTATGGATACGCCTCCCCTCAATTGATTTATCTGAAAATTGAATATGTTGTAGAGTTCGTCACACTGAGCAAGAACATATATATAATAAATTTGTAATGTGATATGTTGGAATTATGAAATATGTTATAATTTGTGGAGATACACTGCAATTTTTTAATTTTAAATTATTTTTATTTAATTTGGCCTTGTCTCACGATGGTAACGACTCGGTCAGGTAACATTATTGCCCCATAAGAAACAATTGGAATGGATCGAAGCGCGGATAGTATGAGTGCACATATTGTTTTTCAGGTGAGGAGTTTTATTGGACAGAGCGAACTCCGCTCATTTGCGGGTTTTGTTTACATTTTTGTGGCAACAATTTGCATAAGGCCCATCCTTAATCAGTATTCAGCATTCGGAATGCGTATACATGAATTAAACAACATTCGCGCAGTTTCAAAATTCAATTTTTGTTTAGATACTTCAATCAGTATTGATATTTATCATAAATATAAACAGTGAAGTAAACATAGTTACCGACGTGTTGTAAAGTATGGAAAATAAATTCAAATGATGAAAATTAATCACCAAGAGACTTGGATAAAATAGCTAAATTTATAAGAAAATATACAATTAAGATAATACGGCAGTCTTTTATTTACACAACAAAACTTAACACATCTATTGAACTGCTTTAATTTAATTCGATGTTACAGTAATAATTATTTTTTTATGAAAAGAATAAATTTGTAGTTTTTACAGCATTTATTTAGTTATGTAAAATACACCATAAATAAATACTTCCTATCGACTATCGATGTATCCACTTGAAGAAAAGACAGTTCTCTAGAAGTAAACTCCAGTCGCGTGTCGGAGCTGTTTTGCTTGTTCTTCTTCAAATACAGCTTCACTCTTATTCAAACTAAATATTTTCCATAAATGCTAGTGGCCTTATTTAAACGTTCTGCTTATTATTGGAAGCAACTTTTGAATACATTCCCTTTGACATCTTCCATCAGCCCATGGCCGTGACATTGTCAACATTGGCAAAACGTTTTCCTTTTTTATTGTGGAGAAGGGAAAAAAATCTGAGGAAACTAAATCTGGCGACGTTCCCAATGATCACCGTTAAGAAGTCTGGGCAGAAATTTTTCTGCTTCACTTTTTACTCCCAAATCTACGTTCAATAATACGCCCAATTTAGATACAGAACAGCACGGTTACGTCTTCAAGTTGATAATTTATTTTGCACCGATCATTGAGATGACGGATTTTTCCGATATTTTCCTCGGTTGGAGTAAGTTCATGTTTTTTTTGTAAACTATTTGCATTAATATTAAAATAAAACGGATAAGATGTATTGGAGAACCGTTTGGTGTTGACGAAAAACCATAATTAAAATCGATTATTAGGTGGTAATATTGATGACGGGCACTTCGTTTTGGCCAATAAAATGCGTCTTACAAATTTGCAGGTTGGGTGCAATGGTGCCTGATAGTAATTTTTAATTTGAATATACAGGGTGGTTCTGATATAAATACGGATTTTTGGAGGGTGTCAACTAGATGCAATATGTAATCGAATGGTCACTACAGCAGCGCGGTGAAGAAACAAAAAAATTTTCAAAATTTTTGAAAAACATCTTAACATGAATTAATTTGAATACGGTCCTGTGCGTTTTCGCTTTGACTTAAGCAACACATTTGGCAACTGTCACAAAATTCTGATGAACTAAACGCCATTTTCGAACACACTTGTTTACGTTACAGTAACCGAGTAACCTCATTCACCGTCAGCTGATTGAAGACAGCGTTGCCACTACACACGACCAGGTCAATCGAGGACACGTTTTACACAGGACCGTACTCGGTTTTGCCTGTATTTTCACATACGTTTTTCTCGAAAACGGTAAACTTTAGGACCTGCGAAGTTTTGCTTAATTTTCTTATTTTCTACTGCCCTATAACCTCCTTAAATATCCGCAGTTATATCAGTAACACCCTGTATAACTGTCTATAATGTCGAAAAAAGACTCTAAAATAAGCCTAATATGGCTTTATTTTTCTGGATGCTGAAAATTCAAGGGATGCAATCTTTTGGCCGAAATGAGAGTATCTGTCATTAATATTTCCGCCTATTTATTATTTTTATTTATGGGTTTTTCGTCAGCTCCAAGCGGTTTTCTTATAATTGTATCGGCTTTTATTAGGTGAAAGTTGAGATTCATCGTAAAATAAAACAGAAAAAATTATTAATAACACGACAATTGTTTCGCTAGCACTGTAGCATCTTCAGGTGAATTCACCTAAAACGGAAAAGCTTCAACGAAAGAATTTATTTACAACTCTACAATTGTTTTCAAAGAGTAATAATTAGGGACAGATTTTAATCATATTTTGAGCTCTGACCTCAAAACTATTGCTCTGTACCATTCAATATCTAATAGGTAAATTCTACTTTGTTATGTGGGACGAAATTAAAAACATTCTGCAAAAACCTCACAATACAACAAATGATGTTTGTATGTCTTCATGTCTTATCTTTCATGTAATTCCGTAAGTTCACTTCTGAATCACTGATCGAGTTTTCTCTCAATGTGGTGTATAGGCCAGCTGATAATAATAAATAAATTAAATAATAATAAAGGGCACAACAGTTTACTTAATGTTTCTAAATCTTGTTTTAGTAAGTAAAAGATTTTTATTTTTTTTTATTGACGTAGCAGTATTGAATTTAGTCTCTATGGCTTCTACTTCTAATAGCAATATCTATCATTGAAGATAAATGCTAATTTTCACCAGATTCAAGCGATAATATTCTGAAAATGTATTTCTACCCTACATACATCTTGTACGGAAGTTTGAACATTGACCAAAATTGTTACTCCGAATGGTTTCCGAAGAATCCACAAAGCACGAAAGATTGAACCGCCAAGCAGTAAAGACGTGACCAAATTGTTAACAATCAAATGCACACAGAACATTATGGCACGCCGTTAGTGTTTTTAATTGTCAAAATATTAATAGTTTAAATAAAAATAAAATCACCAAAATAAAATGGATCTAAAATTCATGGTAAATATTTTGATTATTATAAAAGGAAAAAGAAATAATTTCTATTACGTTTTACGAATTTACGGAAAAAGTCCGTAAGTCCTAAGAAACTTTGTACGTCACGGACAAATCTCTCACTAATTTCGGGACACCGCTTTCGTTTTAGCATCCGATGGTCTTACCATACCGTTTTCGATAACATAACCTAAATAGCCAATTTTAGTCCAAGTGGTACTTTCAAGAATTCATAGTGTCCATTAGGCACCACAAAGGCAGTATACTAAACACTTTCTTCTTCTATTGGTACGTGAAAGAAATCGTTCCTCAAGTCTATGGTTACTAAACACCCGTTTTCCCTGCAGTTGATCGATTTGGTCATCAATAAGCGGCAACGGAAAACGATCCCGAATACTCTTTTCATTTAATCGGCGATTATCGATGCAAATTTTCTCACAGTGCCGTCCCGCTTTTCCACCAAAACGATTGACCAGCGTATTCGAAATTACTTGGTCTAATGATTTTACCTTCAAGTCAAATTTTAATTTGCCTATCGACTTCTCTTTTCTGAGAATAAGCTAACCTACGAGGTAGTCGATGAACTGGCACTTCGTCTTTTAAAATTATTTTCATATTAATACCAGTATCACGTTTTTTAACAGGACAGTAGATTTTAACAATATGCTCTATTTCGCATTTTATCTTCTCATCTGGAATATGTTCCAAGTTAATTAATTGCTTCTGGAAAACTGGCCACATCCATTTTTAGAACTTCTGGTATTTAATTGTTTTCATCCTTTGGTTTAAACATATTGATTTTACCTTTATTGATGTTCACAACGACATTATTCAAAAAGTCACCGCCAAGAATCAGGCTTTGCTGCATAACTGACTCGGGTACAATATCCAGCGTAATGCCATACTGCTGTCCATCATCTTACATCTCAACTTGGGTTTGTTCCATTGTACAGTTATTGCTGGAAAAAACACCACGAAATGGAGTTGTATGTTCTTTAACGGTGGAGTACCAATTTTAATATCGACTATCAACCCTTAGCAAACTTAAGTCATCTCCAGGGTCTATTAATGCAATAAAATTTTGTTCGGCGATTTCTATTTCTTTATAGCACTTGTTTGATCTACTTTACAATGCATTCGTTTCTTTTGAAGGGGTCTTTTTGAAAGAATTCGAAGTACAGTTTGTTGACACATGTCCATATACACCGCATTTAAAGTATTTGTAGCGTGTTGCAGCTAACATGTGCAGGTGCGTGCTGAGATGTTGGTTCTGATAAGAACCGGTCGAGATGTGGATTCCTATTGCAGCTTCTGTGATGACAATGAATCAAAGTTAGACTAATTTTATTGAAATATTTAACGCTATTTATACAAATTCTATTTACATTGATAATATGGATAGTGTGCCGTCAGGGTCTACACTGGTGTGTGTATTTGGTTCTGACCTAGTTTGTGGCCAGAACTGTCTATGTTCTCTGTAAGCAGAATTTACATTCCGCAGTACAGAGTGTGCTAATTATTGTATTGTATATATGAATTGAGTGTTCCCACATATTGAATTTGGTACAGTACACAGTTATAACATCGTTCGCCTTCTTTTGAATGTCTTTCCACACTTTTATTTCTTGTCTTCGCCTCGACTGTATATTTCTGCTTCGATCTAAAATTCATCTATTTTGTCTCATACTGAGAAAGTTTTTCTTTAAAATCTTATATACTCTTGGACCCATATAAAATAGCCGTATGTTTCGTCATTTTTCTTTTTTCGTTTAAATAATTCCTTATGTACGCTGTGACTGCTTACCCATTCTCTAACGCGTTTTTTAGTTCTTTCCACGACCGATCACAACGAACAACTTTGCCGAACCACGGAGTAAACGTTTTGCTTAAATTACCTTTTGAGTATATGTCCAATCGCAAAGAGCCGCCGTACGAATTCGCGTAGCCAAGCTCGCACACCGCCGTCACCGTTAAATGATTGTATTGACTCGGGTCCCACTCATATTTACGTGTGGAACTGCCAATTCTTTTGCTACATCTACGCCTATTCACATTTTCTCGACTTTCTTCGTCGTTGATCGCATCATTTTCGTCGCTTTGGTTTACGTCATTATTCACAAAAACATCTGCAGTATCGTCTTCTTTTGCGTCATCTAGCAACACAGTAGCTTCCAACCTCGCGACAAAATCTTCCTTTCCTCCTGACGTCTTGAGTTCTCTCTTTCTTAATTCTTCTTTTAATGTCGAATTCTATCATTATTCAAACAATTGTTTCAACTTCATTAGAGTCACTAGTTTGTTCTCTTTCGTCTGCATTTTCACAAACTCGTTTGTTACTTTATTTATATTTAATTTATTTATTTATACGTAACGAGCCTGACCAACAAAAACAATAATCCTTCCCGCCAACTCGAAAAAAAAACTGTCCAATCTGTTTGCGCCGAAAACCATTTTTAAACTGTCATTCTGTTCTACTTTTCAACGCCACAATATAATACTAATTATATTATTGGTAGAAGTTAAGTATCTTAAAACATTTTGTGAATGAATTCCATAGTGTACTTTCTCCAACTCTTTCATATTATTTATTTCAGTTTTGTATGTTTGAAAAACCAAAACCACAACGTATTACAAGTAAAAATTACGGTCAGTATCGGAATCCAAGTACATATAAAAATTGCTATTAGGTATTGCTACATAACATTAACAGTTTTCACTAGTTAGACGTATGTAATAGTTCTAGTTATAATACAAAATAGTCATTAAAGTTAATGGTGTCTTTTCATTTTTTTTTTAATATTTAGGTGCCGTCTCTGAGATAATCTAATATATAAAATTCTCGCGTCACAGTGTTTGTTACCGTACTCCTCCGAAACGGCTTGACCGATTTTTATCAAATTTTATACGCATATTCAGTAGGTCTGAGAATCGGCTGCTATCTATTTTTCATACCCCTAAGTGATAAGGGTTATCCACCCTTAACATTTTTTTTTTAGTTTTTTGGAAACAAATTGTTTTTTTAAGTTTTTAAAAAAATACATACAACCCTAAATTTTCACCCTTCCATCACCAACCCCTATTTTTTAATAGTTGTTTTAGTAATTTAATCATTTAGGTGCGCACCATCAAACCCTGCCCTTGGGAGGCGGGTACAATGTTGGAAGCGGCAGGCACTCTAGCTATTTCCTGCGCTCGATAACTGATCAATTAGGAATCCTTACTAATACTCGTGCGAAGCCGGGACGGGCCGCTAGTAAAATCTAAAAGTTACCAATTAAAAGAAGACAAAGTTTCGAAAGAAATTACAATCTTGTAACGGTTCTGGCTTTAGCTATTAGTATTTTGCATTACCCAGGCTTTTATAGTAACATAAATTTTACATTAATCATAAAAATGACTTCGCAAGACATTCTATGAGAGTCAAGCGGAACAAACATGTTAATACATTAATATCTACAAATAAAGGAAGTACCTTATATCCTCAAGTCATGCAAATACGAGCGCCTTAAATAACAAACGTTCAAGGATGTGATGGGGAATTCTCATGTCATGTCATGCGAAGAATTGTATCTTCCTATCCAGAATAATCAACATATTCTATTTAAAAAGACGAGAACAGGAACTGAATTACCTATATTACACGGAAGTTGTTTTATGTTTACATTTATCCACTGAAGTGTTTTTCTTGTTCTACTAGAAGTCAAAACGATCACAGGATACATTGTTTGCTTCCTTTTATGTTATTACTAGAGAGCGGACATTATTAGCTTTTTACCAAGAAATTCATTGATAACGACGCATACACAGAATTCGCCGCCGCTTGTCAGTGGCGTGCTAACAATATCTCGACTTATCCCGAAAATTCTGACAGGAAAAAAAATAGCACTGTACAATCCGAGCAGGTAGAGAACAATTTACAAAGTGTTGAAAAAGCAAATCAATCGATAGCGAATAAATTGTGTTGTAAAAATTCCGCGAGTACATAAAACACGTATTGAACTGCTAAAATAGGGGATAGGGTCCTATGGTGATGTAGTAGACACCGCTTACCGCAAATATATTAGGTATTTGCCTTAACCACGATACCCCTGCAAAACCCTCATGCGCCGCCTATGGTCTTGAACTGACGGTTGTATCATTCATTGATATCAACGTTCGACCAATAGGCACTCATATTTAGTATAAAGTGAGTATAAAGATGGGCGCAAAAATTGTTCACTTCAAAAATGTAACAAAATGCTTAACGTTCTTGTTAAAAAAGGGCGAACGGTGAGTTGTAAGAAAAACGAAATATTCGGAGTACCTAATCGTACTTCAAATTGCAGACCAATACAATACATAAAAATGTAATGTTTTGTATTACACCGCGCACATCTCTGCTACTACAGCAAATTAATTCCAGTGAAAAAACTAATCATGTCCGCTCTATAGCTATTAAGGGAACTGAAAGTGTAAGTAGTAAAACTATGGTTCACAGAGTTCAGAACTATTATGTTATGTTTATAGCAAATACTGTGGGAAGGCCCAGAATAAAGAAGTGCACTTTAACAACGTGAAATTTATTATTTACTAAAAGTGATTAAAAATGGTTAACTTCTTAACAGTAATGACGAACAAAACGTACTATACTATTACCCGACTGAAAAACATAACATGACATAACAGACAGGCGACCGAAAGTGAAGTTGCTTACCATGCTCCATGCATGACTAATACCATAGAACTATAACTATAAAGAATAACATAGAACTACAACTAGACTGATTGATATAAGTGCGAAAACCTAATGTACCTACACTTATATGTCAACACTTCCGCCGTTTGAGTACTCTGTCACCAGTTTACATAACCCGATACTATTACATAAAAATTCGAACTTGTCTCGAGGTAGAGATTTTGTTAGAACGTCTGCATATTGCAGCTTTGTACTAACGTATTTCACAAAAATTTCCTGACTCAACTTTTTCTCTAATGTAGTGGTATTTTACGTCAACATGTTTGGTGCGCTTGTGGAACAGGGTTTTTAATTAGTTTAATCGAACTTTGATTGTCTATGTACAAGTCCGTTGCTGATTCACACCCTAGATCGGAAAGCAGTCTTCGGAGGCATATTGCTTCCTTTGCACCAGACGCCGCCGCAACGTATTCGGCTTCAGTAGTACTCAGAGTTACATGTTTCTGCCTTTGGGATGACCAGGTCACTGCACGGCTCATTTAAGTTAGCCCCACTTGTGTCGAATTTTGATTTTATTTTATTTTTAATGGAATGTTCGTCGTTTGTTCTTTATTGTTCGTTAATTAAAATTGTTTGTTCGTCTTTTGTTTATTGATAATTAATTAAACAAATTTTCATTTACATAAGAACTATACACGTTAGCGCATGCGCTGCATAAGGATATGAGATAGCATTTTATTTAAAATATGGAATAATTAATAAATAAACATTATTTAAGAACGAACAATCGCCAATAATGATCGAACAATCAATAATAAATAAAAACACGTGTTAAAGAGATAAAAGACAAAAATATCGATGACGGGGGGCTAACTTAAGAATGAAAATTTGTTTAATTAATTATCAATAAACAAAACAATTTTAATGAACGAACAATAAAGAACAAACGACGAACATTCCACTAAAAAGAAAATAAAATCAAAATTCGACACAAGTGGGGCTAACTTACTGGAGCCTCACTGCACCATTCGCTAAAACAAAAATATAACCCATTGTCGACCGGCGCGTCTCTATATCGCCCGCGTAATCCGCATCTGTGAACCCCTTTAATTTTATATCGTCCTTATTAATTTTAAACTTAATTCCTAAATCGTTTGTACCGATTAGGGATCTGAATATGCGTTTAACTGCCTGCCAGGACTGTTATTATGAATATTCAAAAAACGAGTTACTGCATTTACGGAGTATGATATATCCGGACGCGACACGGTTGCCAGGAACATTAAAGAACCGACGGCCTCGCGATATGGTACACTGTTTTGAATATCGGAATCATTCGGCATGAGTATTACATTTGGATCTGCCGGCACACTTACACTCTTGGCATACCAAACTTTTCTATGATTCTGTTTATATAGGCACTTTGGTGGATAAATACGCTTAGTTTTTCGCGATTTCGTTCAACTTGCAACCCCGCAAAAATTTTTGTATTACCTATTGTAATATCAAAAGTCTTTCGTAATGAATCGACCACGACATTTAAAGCTGATTGATTCTTCGATGCTATTAAACCGTCGTCTACAAACAATGCAAGTATTACAAGAGACTCTTCAACGATTCCCCGAAAAATGCAATTGTCCGCTTCACTTGATTCGAATTGAAATTGTTTTAAAAACTTACAAAATGTCTTGTTCCAACATCGAGGAGCTTGTTTCAACCCGTACAACGATTTTTGTAGTTTACATACTGTCATCTTCCTATCCCAAGGTACCGGTAGGCCTTCAGGAACGTCCATGAATATTTCTTCCTTTAGCTCACCGTACAGGAACGCTGTCTTTACATCGAATTGAATTAATTCTAAATCAAACGTTGCAACCAATGATAATAGGACCCTTAGGGAGTCGTATCTTACTACTGGAGCAAAGGTTTCTGTGTAGTCTTGACCTTCTTTTTGTAGAAAACCTTTTGCACACAATCGTGCTTTATGTCGATCGATGGTACCAGAAGCATTTCTGATAACTTTGAAGACCCATTTTGAATCTATAGGTTCCTGTCCTTCCTTTCACGATATGAGTATCCATGTTTTATTTTTCCTATGGGCTTCTAGCTCGCCTTCAATAGCGTCTTTCCATTTGCTAGCTTCTGGGCCGTTTACCGCTTCATGATAAGTCGATGATACATTATATTCAGCAAAATCTAGGTCGTATCTATGAGCTGCTTGTATTTTTGACCTATCCTGTAGACGTGGCAAGATTGTTTCATCCTCGGCTTCGAATTGGTCCTCAGTTTGCTCATCAGTTACCATTTCTTTTAATTCTTCTTTCTCACTCTCAGGTAACATAATCTCTTCTTCTTGTTCGTTCGATACCAATGACTCACCAGACGCATCTTCATGGAATACTATGTTTCTTGTTACTGTTACACGCTTAGTATTTGGATCATATACTATATAATTCGAGGACTCCGCCTCATAGCCAACAAAAATCACTTTCTTCGCTCTTGGATCGAATTTCCGTAGGAACTGTTTTGGTACGTACTTCTGCACCAAATATTCGCAAATGTGATATTTCCGACTCTTTCTTTGTCCAGGCTTTATGGTGTAATATTGGGATGTACAGTAGAGATAGTCCTATTAAGAACGTAAACAGCAGTATTGACTGCTTCCGCCCAAAAAGTAAGTGGCATGTTTTTTCGCATGAATCATTGCTCGAGCACTTTCGACAATAGTGCGGTTGTCCCGCTCGGCCTTACCATTTTGTTGTGGTACATTGGGAGCAGTATTTTCCATTTTAATTCCTTTCGATTTCATATACTCTGTCATTTCTCTATTACAATATTCTCTACCGTTGTCACATCTTAAGATTTTCATTGGCTGTCCAAACTTATTTGTTAACATAGTGTTGTATTCTTTAAATTTTTCGAAAACGTCCGACTTGTGCTTCAGAATGTATACGTGACGAAAACCAGTAGCTTCATCTTTGAATGTTAGAAAGAAACGTGCACCCGCCAATGATGGTGCTGACATGGGGCCACAAACGTCAGAATGTATGAATTCACCAGCTCCGTAATTTCTTCTCTTGCTTTGTTTATTGAATGGCAGCTGATGTGATTTCACGAGCTGACATGCTTCACAAAAGAAATTTCCTGCATCTGTTTCTTTTAATCCACGAATTAAGCCCTTTTTTGCCATATCACACACTCTGTGTACACTAATATGTCCTAGCCTCTCGTGCCATGTACGAAGATTTATAGTAGATACATTTACTTCACAAACGTTAATATTTGCAGGCCTAACTTTAAATACCATTCTGCACACATCGTTGCTTTGTTTGATTCCTAATGCAACAACGTCATTTTTATGACTGACTACAACACGATTTCTTTTGAAAGAAACTTGGAAACCCTTATTTGTACACATTCCAACTGAAAATAAGTTCTTTCGTACTTTGGGAACGTAGAGAACATCTTCTAGTCTTCCTTCACACCATTTATTGTTTACCCATCTTTCTATTAACACAGTTCCATGTCCTTCGACTTTACAACTACCATTGTCACCTACCACGATGACACTATCATCATTACAAGAGTGAAATTCAACGAACCATTTTCTTCTCGAGGTAATATGTCTTGAGGCACCACTGTCAGTTAACCATACATCTGCTGTATTCGCACTCAGAATTTGATTGACCTCTTCATCGAAGCAAAAATCTTCCTGCTCACTTGGATTCATTACTTGATTTTTACTCGAAGTAGCTATGAAGGCACAACCGCGATTGTCTTTGAATTCACCGTTTTGACCACTATTTTGGTTAATACGTTTGTCCTTTTTCTTTTTAAAACACTGATTTGCTGTATGCCCGATTTTGTTGCAGTAGTAACACCGAATGTTTTTCTTCTATCCTTTTTCTTGATGACCTGATTTCGAGTCTTTTCTTTCAGTTCGACTCATTGCAGCAAATGCACCGTTAACACCATCATCTAATGTAAGCTGATTTTCTTCTTTTATTAGTCTCTCAAATAAATATGACTTTGTCTGTCTTGAGACATCAACACTGTCCCATGCTGTTTTAAAACCATTGTATTTAAATTGTAAACCACCTATAACTTGCCATAACAGATAATTCAGAAATATTTTCACCAAGATCTTTTAACCGAGATACCATATTCTGTACTTTAGCGACATACTGGACTACTGAGTCACCAGTGCTCATTTTCACCTCATGATACTTTTGCATTAGAACCAATTTATTTGACTCGCTTCACTCTTTGTCCACATTTCGTTTGATGTAGACAAGTTAGCAAACATTCTAACTGAAAATCTTCCATCGATGAAAGGATGAACATTGCTTTAGCATTTTCTTGGTTCCATTTGCTAACAGCTGCTATATCCTTTGTTGTAGGATTTTCAGTCAAGACTGGCATTTGCCTCTCTCCAATCACTATATCATAAATTCCACTAGGTATAAACAGTTGAGTCATCTGAAATTTCCATGCTTGAAAATTCGTCCCATTAAATTTGGTGACTTGTTTAACAGATATTTCTTCCGCCATTTTGCAATCGATAACTCAATCACGCTATTTCTTTTCATACAACCTTCCACAATAATTTTATTCTTTTCACTGGGTGTCTGGGCTCATAACCTGTTATGTTTATAACAAATACTGTGGGAAGGCCCAGAATAAATAAGTGCACTTTAACAACGTGAAATTTATTATTTACTAAAAGTGATTAAAAATGGTTAACTTCTTAACCTTAGACTAGGAAAGAGAGGGGACAGGTAATAGTCGACTGCAAATTGAGGACGATTGGGATCGCGAGACAGCGCTCAGTATCGCAACATAAAATGTTAAGAGGGAGTTTGTTTTGTTACCATTATTCGTACAATTATCATTCCATACAGAGTATCAATTGTTTATTTGATAACGTAAACAATTATTAAGAACTGTTTTGTTGCGTCTTACGTTACTAAGAAAATATTATTTATTTTATGTCAAAGAGAATACATGTTCAATGAAATTAAATGCAAAGAATTATTTTATTAATGTTAATTAACATGATGTGGCGGAACTAATAAACATTAAGACGAATTTTATTAATTAATTAATTTTACTTTTTTAGATTTTTATAACTAAAAGTGACGTCGCCTATGGTAATACTGTGGTAAACGCATGCATCTTACAACTTTGAAAGTATTTATTGTTTCTCTCACTATCAGTAAACCATTCCAAAAAAAAAAAGATGCATTAATGATTATTGTACGTAAATCATAACATATTTTAAGTAGTATGTAAACAATAAACAAATTAAACGCGATTTTCTTTGCTTAACCTTACCACGTAAAATTCTTTTTACTTGTGAAATGTGATTTCTGGTTCATTTCTTTCACTGCGGCTTTTACAGCCGTAAGAAGAACAAATAAGCTTTGTTTTAAACAAAAATCCACTAAAACCTAACTACACTATTTAATTACATTGACACTTTTACACAACGCAGTCAACGCACTGTTTGGGATCATTAAATGGAGGCGGTATCAAAATATTGCGTCAATTTTCGACGTACAGTCGGCATAGGAGTTACGTGTCCCCTCTCTTTCCTAGTCTAAGTTCTTAACAGTAATGACGAACAAAACGTACTATACTATTACCCGACTGAAAAACATAACATGACATAACAGACAGACGACCGAAAGTGAAGTTGCTTACCATGCTCCATGCATGACTAATACCATAGAACTATAACTATAAAGAATAACATAGAACTACAACTAGACTGATTGATATAAGTACGAAAACCTAATATACCTACACTTATATGTCAACATATTATAATGAATTATCTAAAAACTTACACCTACTCTGAATGAACCATTTAAGTAACTATCAGCGGGAGACCTAAATTGGAAAAAGTGTGGGGGTATTTGCATTAATTTTGAAAGGAAATGGAAAGATGATCTTCAATGTAACCTTGAGATCGAATTTCATTCTGATATTAGGCTTGTTTCTGAATGACGTTGAATATGTAGAAGGCAAATATTGGTGATAATGGACATTTATAGCGAAGTTACTAGTACATCAATAGATTGGAGATTTATTCCTAAGCTTCTTGTAATGTTAGCTGATCTTACTCTTGCAGTGGTAGTGATCCTTCCTAACTGGTTCATAGGTTTTGTTTGTATTTTCTGTAGAGCCGGATACCAAATACGGTTTATCTTGACAGCTTCTTCTTTTCTTTTGTAAATGTTCTCATGTTTATGTATTTTTGTTTGCATCTCGATGTATTCTTGTGTACTAATGTATGGTTGTGGAGAGTATCTCTGTTTCTTAATACTTGATGATATTTTTCCATCTATTCGTGTTCCGCCACTGCCGACTTTTCTGGTTTGCCTAAACGACAGCAGCTTTGATCCTGTTTTAAACGTATTCTTATACTATGTTTAGTTGCCTTAATATATACTGATCCGCATGTATGTACAAATGTGCATGGTATTCTGTAAACTCGTAACTGTAAACGGTAGTTACGATCGTTTCGCCAAACATTGGTTTCCTTAAGTTAAAGAAATATTACAATAAAAGGGTTTATATCAAATATGGAGTTCTATATATATTACATTTGTATTAATTTTAGATTATAGCTATTATTATATCCATTTCTTTAATTATTTTCAATTATTTCTTGCAATTAGTTTTGGACTTTGAAATACTTAGGAGACTGTATAGTAAGCAGCTACTTTATGCTGCGTCGGATGGAATAAGGTTTTATGTATCTGTATAGTAAATTTAATATTATGGTGTAGGTTATGAATATATTTCAAGAAGTAATCCAGTATTCTGTGTGTACCTGTAAATCGAGTAATGGTATCATCGACATACCTACAGTACAATATAAAATTGTCTAAGGTTTGTGTTATTTGTTCCTGTACGGTATCCATAAAGATTTCTGATAATAATGACCTTAAGGGATTACCCATAATTAAACCTTCTGTGCAGGTAAATATTGGTTCATTTAACTTAAAATTACGAGATAAGTATAATGAAAGAGCATTTATAATTTCTAGCTTTTCTTCATTATAACTATTATATTTGCTTATTAGATTTTTTAACATATTTCGGAAAAATTGTAAATTAAAATCCATTCTCTAATATAAAGTCAAATATTACTCAAGGGTTTAGACAATGTCCTCACCTCATTAATAACTGAAATAAAGCCACATTAGATTTAAATTTCGAGTTTTGAAGTTTAAAGGAACGTTTGAAATTATAAAACAGTTAACAAGTAAAATTGTGATCACTATAATATCTTAGATTAACGAAACTGCAATTAAAATATTCCTAAAATGTGGTGCATGGGAAATAATTCGAATGGTCTATGCACACTTGGGAAAGTTTACATGAAGAAGGCTTAAAGTATTTATTTAAACTTTTAATATTTATTAACAAATGATCAGCAATTATTTAACGAATAAACTGTGCCTAGTAAAAGATAAAAAATCATGTATGCAAATGAGATTTATGTTTGTATACAAATGTACAGTCGCCGCCATCTAAGGAAATTCAAAAGCTTTAAATCTGCAGATTCACAGTGGCAATTTAGGGCTGGGATGATCAGCTTGTAGGCACTCAGCTAAGACCAGTAACGTAGGTAAAAATATATAGCTTCAATATTTTATAGGAATGAATTTATTATACGTTTTTAGTTAGGTATACTGTCAGAATATATTTGCATTTTAAATTGTTGATGATTATTGTCTCTGAGGATTAAGAACCTTTTTGATTGCTAAAGCTTTTTTTGCTCAAGAAATGCTTTAAATATGCACATAAAATATATCATGTTAAGTCTAGAAGTTAATATATATTCTACTTCATGTTTAGACTGAAAATATTCATACATATTCAGTAAGGATTGATTTGCAAGGATCCCTTTTTGAAATGGAATTAAAGATTTATGCTTCCCAATGTTTATAGATTTGATAAAATTAGACACACGAATTACGATATCTTTTTGGTTTTCCATTTTAATCCTAAAAGAATTTCCCCGGGAGAATTTGGTACATATATGGAATTGGAATTTAGCACATCAAACCAATCGTTAACTAGCTATACAATTTCGGTCATTTCTCTCTAAGAAGGATAAGCAGGGATGAGTTCCCTTTCACCACAATGTCCGAGCTGCTGGTAGAACGTGTTATCTTTTAGATTTTTTACATTGGAATGTTATTTGGTTAATTTATGTATGTGCATACGTAAGTTCGGTATTTGATCAGCGGTGTAGCTTGCTCAAGAGGGACCCCGTTTCAGAATTTGCCGAAGCGACGAAGCGCAAATGGAGAGCAGTGATTTTTTACAAAATAAAAACGCTCGCATTATATAAAATAAATGTATATTGACTATAAGTAATTACTTAGGTCTTACTACTGCACCTCATATTTTGTTCGGCAAACTTAAATATAAGATATTTCCGAAAAAGGTGTATACTTTTATATTTATATTGAAAAAAATTGACACTTCAGG
Organism: Agrilus cyanescens; assembly: GCA_947389935.1. Classification (NCBI taxonomy): domain Eukaryota; kingdom Metazoa; phylum Arthropoda; class Insecta; order Coleoptera; family Buprestidae; genus Agrilus; species Agrilus cyanescens. The sequence continues at coordinate 8,181,543 of OX376704.1, forward strand.
AACACATTTCGCAGCATCATTTAAAATTAAATTTAGTAAGATTGCCGCATAATGATCACAATTTATTTGACGATTACTCTTTTATAAGAGCTTGCAATTTTCCAAATAAATTTCAGTTTCATGCCTTTCTGCGTTACAATGGCTTACTGTTACACTATCATATTTTTGTGTTATTGAAAGATATCGAAAAACTACATAAAATTGCAGAATTTTTGTCAGGCCTTGGGTTGCGCTTGTAAGAGTCTGAGTGAAATTGTGGATGATGTTTTACAAACTTTTGATTAGATACGCCGGGGTCCCTGTAACCCTGGGGCCCCGTATCATTGATACAGCTGATACAGCTGCGCCCCAGTATTCGACACTGTTAAGAGATGTTACAAGAAAGTAGTATTTATAACAGTTTCTTCTATCACGAAACCATTGTCAAACAAATGATTCTGTGCTTACATTAGCAAATACGGTATATTGGCGTAGTTGTAGATATTGAAGCAGTCACTTGAAGGTTGTTTAAAAACACAGTTTCGATCATAATTAATTTTCAATTCAGACTAGAGTCTAATGTTTCCTGTCCCCTTGTCACTTTCAATTCCAACTACTATATAACCAGCGTCATATAACTGCGAAATGATCTCTAACATATATATATGTATATGCTTTAAAATTAAAAATTATTGATAGGATTACACTTTCCTGATGGCGAAAATGCTACCATACCATTTTGTAGTCATTCGTCATCATCTGTTCTCCACGCTATCAGCCACTGTTTATTAATATCACCTGTATAAAACGAAAAAGACTTGACGTCACTGCCTTTAGTAGTATTACTAGAGATGAGACAATTCGCTAGAACACATCCCTGCATATTTACAAAACTAATCGTTTCAAAAACAAATGATTCAATTAAATCACACCAATCTTTCAAGAAGAATCAAACGCTCCGAACGATAACCTTGCTGTGGACCCAGCCTCTGTCTATTCTACGCCAAATGTCATTCAGTTAATGAATGTTGTATTTAGACAGACGGCACGTTTCGTTTTCGAAACAATTTGATCACATCTGCTTGATTTTCTTGTCATACAACTAACTCAAATCATGAGTCTTCACTGAGTATACGTATCTACTTATACATTTTCTCTATGTCCGCGAACATAACTATGTGATATGTGCGAAATCTGAAAGTGTTATCCCAGCTAGAACATTGAACGACTCGACCAACTCTTAAACATTCGGTTAACAATATTCTGGTGGTTGTTTTCGCTGATGCATTCATTATGTACGATTTTTTTGTACTACTAGTTTCCTTAATAACAGGGTGATGGGGCAAGAGTGTTTATTTTATGAAAATTTTGATCCAAATTTGTTGGAAAGTTTTCATTCATGTGAATGAAATTATTTTTCGGCCACTTTATGAGATTCGCCTAAATTTTGAATTTTATTATTGGAAGGTAAACAAAAAATATATCTTCCGGTTGCGTTTTGTATTCTTGAAATGTTCTTCTGCTCGATATTCTTCTTCTGACAAAAACGTGTTACTTTCAATTTCCCACAATTTTGTCCAGTTGTATATGGCGATTTATTAAAGATCAGTCCAAAAAATTGGGCAAAAATATTAGCCTATTCATGACCATTAGTTGAGAACAAATCATTCCAACCAACACATGATGGTATAATTTTACTCTTGCTAAATACAACAAATGACCAAAACTTGTTAGGGTTATCGTTAATTGAAATTTCAGTCTTAGCTACAAATGATCTATAAGCTTGAGAGATTAGACTGGACCAAATTTTTTTTGATTCTTAAAATTATTATAACACGCGGATGTCATCCTGGACTTGAATACAAATTGCATATATTTTTTCTTTTTTATTTCAGTTTTAATAGTTTTAGTAAACCAGGGCGGATAATTAGATATAGTAATTTTCTTTATCGGAACCAAATCTTTAAATAACGTACGTATTTACAAAGCTCCAGTCAACATCAGATAAGTGAGCATTTATTTGGTCAAAATCAGCATCCTTAAAATTATAAAAGTAATTATTTACAAATGGAGTATAAGCAGTACTATTAGTCAGTGAACCATGTCAGGGTGGATGTATTTTTCAACATTAATTAATTTATCTCGAGGAATATTGGGTTATTTTCACCAATTATGCTTGAAATCTGAGACAGGTGATACTTCCAAAAATTGTTGTAAAGCATATTCGAACATTTCTCTTAATTTTATTTTATCAGAATCTCGACCTGTCAGGACCAGGTTACCATCAAAATATTTTCATTTATAAGATAATAAATTAAAATCACCTAATTTCACACAATCATTTAATTTGGATGCACTCATAACATTTTTGGATATATGGAAAATCTCCAGTAGATCTAATTCATCCTAATTTAGTAAATTACTTTTTATATCATATGAGTAAATTCACACAATCGTAAGAATCCTTTAACCTCAACCTTGTACTATTAGATAACTTAGTGTTTAAAATAAATTTAAACAGACTATTTCTATCGTTAGTATTTATCATCGAATCATATAACTATATTGAATCGATATTACTTTGTTTACTATTTGCCAAGGTTGGACTGGGTCGGGGGTCATTATGATTTTGGTATAGCTTATATTTCATGACAGTTCAGAACAACTTACTCGGTGCCTTCTCTAAAGACAAGAATTCTTCAATAGAGAGTTTCTGCTTATAATTTAGATATAATCGTAAATGCAATTCAGTTAAACACAACTGTTACGAAGTAAAGACTTGAGACTATCAGCTGAAAGAATAGATACCGCCATTGTTAATACGTGTTAAGGTTTTATTATTATGAAGGACTAAATAACTTCTATAGTTGTAGGAACAAAAACAATAAACTTTAATATAAGACAAAACTGAATAGTACATAGGTATAAAAATAAAAAGGTGATTTCCGATGCTCTCAACATGAGACTCGGCTTGTTAACTTGTAACGTATAACTAACGTTCATGCATTCTTAAAAAAAAACTACTCCCCACTCATTCTCTTATCGATCGAAGACGCCAATGTTACTACATACCCCATCTAACATAACAGTGGACAATTCATGAACAGAAATAATAGTAATAATAAATTAAGGGTTAGAGAGCTCTAAATAAAAAATATTTCCTTAACACCCTCCTTAGATCTCTACATCCTTAAATTTAATTATTTATTTAAGTAATAACAAATTTTTATTCTTAAAACCAAGGTTACTCACTAAATTTTCCAAAACTGGTTTTGGCAAAGCCTTAGTAAATATATCAGCAATTTGATTCTTACTATTAACATATTTCACTTCCAATTCATTTTTATTACACAACTCACGAATAAAACAATACTTAACATCTATATGCTTACTTCTTTGATGGAATTCGGGATTTTTTATTAGTTTAATTGCACTTGTGTTATCAACATGTATTACATAATTATCAACATTAACTTTACAATCGTTAAACAGTTTTTTAAACCAAACAATCTCTTTTGCTGCAGCAGCTGCACTTACATACTCTGCTTCAGTTGTGGACTGCGCAATGCAGGCTTGTTTTTTACATTGCCACGTCACAGCAGCATTCGCATACATACAAACTACCCCAGACACAGATTACCTTGTTTGTTTATCCCCAGCGTAGTCAGCATCACTAAATGCAATAAAATCACCCTCAGGTGCATACAACAAGCCCATACTAATAGATCCTTTTAAATATCTCAAAATGCGCTTTACAAGAATTCAATGACCCTCAGTTGGATTTTCTAGATCTCGCGATATTACATTAGGTAACTGAAAAACTTATATCTGGCCTACTTACTATTTGTAAAAATATTAAACAGCCAACCGCTTCTCGATATGATGCTTCACACTTTTTCTTATTTAACAAGTGTTCGTTCCAATTACATTCTATGGGAGTTGAAACAGCATTTGCATCACTCATTTTAAATCTCGCTAATATATTATTGATATAATTAGCCTGACTTATAAAAATAGACCCGTCAAGCGATCTCGAAATTTCTATTCCCAAATAGTAACATTCTTAGTTTCCATTATCTCAAAACATTTTTTCAAGTCACTAAAAATCTTATCAATTAAATATTCGTTAGTCGCAGCTATCAAACCATCATCGACAAATATCACCAACAATACACGCTCCCGTCCGTTACTATAAATGTAGAGGCAGGTATCAGCCGTACTACAAATAAAACCTAGTCCTTCTATAAATTTTGAAAAATGTTCCGTCCAGCACCTCGGAGCGTGTTTAAGTCCGTATAAACTTTTCAATAATCGGCACACGCGTTGACTTCCGTCTTGAAAACCATCGGGTTGTTTCATATAAATTTCTTCGTTTAACTTTCCGTGTAAAAATGCAGTTTTTATATCAAACTGTCCTAGTATCAATTTATCACGCGCAGCTACACTTATTACAAATCGTACTGTATCAAAACGAGCGACTGGACTAAAAGTCTCCTTGTAATCAATACCCTCCCTCTGAGAATACCCTTTTATTTATAACTAACCGTGCCTTGTATCGTTCCGAACCATCTGCATTTCCCTTTTTTGTAAAAACCCAACGACTGTTTATTATTTTTTTGTCTTTCGGTGCGTCGACCAAAACCCATGTTTGATTGTTAAGTAACGAATTTATCTCATCTTGCATCGCGGCGAACCATTTATCCCTATCTTTTAAGATCTTTACTTCTTCATATTTAGAAGGTAACGTCTCGGCTAAGTAACTTATTGGGCAGCCGTAAAATTCAGTCTGCTTAATTTCGGCCTTGCTTCGTAGTGTACGATCTGATTTTTCCTTATTTACGCTTTCCGATAGTTCTGGAAGAATATCTTCCGCATCTTCAACTGAATCATTTGCAACTTCGCTCTCACTTACGTCATCATTTTCATCTGACTTAATTTTGACATTTTCATTGACTTCGTTAGCGCCTTTATTTTCAACTTTATTTATATCCCCAATAACACCAATGTCATAGCAAACTCTCTCAGGCTTGAAAGTAACATCCCGACTAACTACAATGTCTTTTCGCTTAGGTAAATAGACGCGGTAACCCATATTATTTTCATGATATCCTACCACATACCCCTTTTCCGCTTTGCCGTCTAGCTTAGAACGTTTTTCTTTTGGTACGTGTATAAAGCATTCTGTCCCGAAAACTTTCAAATTTTTGTCCGGTGTTTTTCCAAACCACAACTCATACGGTGTTTTTGTTCCCTCTTTCGTCGGTCCTGTCCGATTGATTACATAAACCGCGGTACTCATCGCCTCAGCCCACAAAAATTTCGGTAACTCCGGGTTAGAGTATAGCATTGATCGCGCAGCCTCGACAATTATTCGATTATCGCGTTCAGCAAAACCATTATGCTCCGGTGTGTAAGGAGCATTTACAGAAAACTTTATCCTTTTACTGTTCAAATACGCGACAATCTGACGGTTATCGTACTCTTTCCCACCGTCGCTATGTATTTCCTTAATTTTTTCCGAGAAACGATTTTCTATTTCAGCGCACACAATCTTTAATTTATCAAAAACTTCTGATTTATACCTTATAAAATGAATCATCTGAAAACCAGAAAAATCGTCCTTAAAGTCTACATAATACCGTTTTCTACCGAGTGATTCAACTTCCATCGGTCCGCAAACGTCAGAGCAAATAATTTCACGTGCTTTCGTTGCTCTTTCTACTTTCTTATGAAAAGGCAAACGATGCATTTTCCCGTAGATACAACCCTCGCACACAAAATCGTCGGATGAAAAACTTATATCTTTACTCTTTAAAAAAGATTTTACATGTTTTACTCCTTGGTGACATAATCGCTCATGCCAAATACGCAAACTATCGTTCTTTGAAGCTACATTGGACATTTTCGGCATTATAACATTAATATTTAATTTTAGCAAATTTCCGTATTCAGACCCTGTAACTAAAATCTCATTATTACGCATTAAATAACATTCAGTACCATTCTTTTTCGTACAAAAATCTACGCCCTTTTTACCAGAAGCTTTTACCGAAAACAAATTATGTATTATATCTGGTAAGAATAATACATCATACATCGTTCCCGAAATACGTTTATCATTCAATTCACTCTCAAAATCAACATTCCCTTTTCCGTACGCAATCATATAGTTACCATTGCACATGCTGATTTTTACCGGTGTTGTGAATTCTTCGTACGTTGAGAACCAGTTACGTCTCTTGGTCATGTGGTCGGTAGCTCCCGAATTGATCACCCAAACATCCTTTTGGTCGTCGTCTCTGCTTCCCATTAAGGCCACTTTTCCAGTAAAATCTTGAACCAAGTTCGTTGATTCACTGCTCCCTGCATAATTTGATGAGCGATCTGCTGATATTCCATCCTTTTTATCGCAGTTGTAGCTCTTGTGCCCCTTACGTTTACATATGTAGCATCGAAAACAATCCTTTTTAACATGATTAAGCTTACCGCAATTGTAGCAAGTAATTTTCTTCCCTTCTACTTTGTTTCCAAACTGTTTATTTTTATTAATTTTAACTTGAGAATCGGCGATCAAGGCCGTTGACTTCTTTAAATTTTCTTGAGTAGACATTCTTAATTCCTCAGCCATGAGGCGAGCCGTTAAATTTTCAAATGTTTTCTTGTCGACGATCACAGAGTCCCACGCACTATGAAAATGATTGAGCCTTCTAGGTAAAGTTGACAATACCCGCGTAATGAGCATGCTCTCTTTCACTTCACTGTCAAGTGCCTTCAATTTTCCCGCCAATTGTTCTATTTTTGCCAGATTATGCGCAACACTTTCATTTTCAGCCCATTCAAAGTCAAAAAATTGTTTTTGCACTAAACTCACGTTTTCACTTGATTTGTTGTCATATACAGTGCTCAGCTTTTTCCACATTTCATGAGCCGTTGTCAGATTCATGATTAATTCCATTGGCTTACTTTCAACTGTTGTTACAATTAACCTTCTCGCAGTCTTATCTGCATTTTTCCATGCTTCCAACGCTTCTTGATTTTCTTTTGTATCATTAGGTTTTTTAATTGTACCTTCACAAACAGCCAGCACCAAATCGTTATCTTCCAGCAAGGTTCGAACAACGAACTGCCATTGCTGCCAGTTATTTTTGTCTCGTAATTTCTGAATTTTGAGACCAGACTCCATCTTTAATTTTATTTATCACTTTTCACAAATTATATCTTTTTCACTACACCACACCCTGGGTCCATAACCTGTTAAGGTTTTTATTATTATGAGGGACTAAATAACTTCTGTAGTTGTAGAAACAAAAACAATAAACTTTAATATAAGACAAAACTGAATAGTACATAGGTATAAAAATAAAAAGGTGATTTCCGATGCTCTTAACATGAGACTCGGCTTGTTAACTTGTAACGTATAACTAACGTTCATGCATTCTTAAAAAAAACTACTCCCCACTCATTCACTTATCGATCGAAGACGCCAATGTTACTACATACCCCATCTAACATAACAGTGGACAATTCATGAACAGAAATAATAGTAATAATAAATTAAGGGTTAGAGAGCTCTAAATAAAAAATATTTCCTTAACAATACGGTAGCTACACGGTCAATTAAATTAATCAGCGTGCAAACTAGGGACCCCCTTATAGACCCCTGCGGGCAGCTTATTGTCCTTTAGACACAGCTAGTGACATCTACGTTTACAAAATTTTGAGGTGAATATACCAAAGTTACTGTCAATCCATTCTAAAACAACTGGTCAAGCTTCTCAAGCTAAAAGTTGATTAAACCAAAATAAACTGCTTACCAAGAAGCGGTACAGGGATCTGTGAATAAAATACCTACATGGTCCAGAACGGAGTAACATACACATACACTACATTTTAATGCTAGTAAGAACTTTAAAGGCATTTCGAACATTATTATAATAGAAGTTAAATGAAAGAGTAAATCTTAAAAGATATTAGAACATAATCTTTAACGGCCAGAATCCATAGAAAAACTTGGGTTCAAGCTTATAGGCCGTGGTCTATGGGAACTGTTTAGTCCAAGCGTTTCGTCAGCAACTGCGCCTGACATCTTCAGTGAAAATGTTTTCGAGATCGGAGATTGTACCTCGAAGTCTCGACAACGACTGAGCTTAGTGCTGGCTGCGTGCTGATATCTATTCCGGGCGGCGGTGGGCGTGCCGCAAATGTAGGAGTGTCAGAATGGTTCGTAGGTGGATTCGACGCTTTCCGTGTCGTTCTCCTTAGAGCCGGATGCCATACCTTACTCAAATGAAATCCTTCTTCTTTTCTGTTGAAATTCATAGGATGTTTGTGAATTTCGATGGCTTCCTTATGCAATCGGGGGTAATATTCCGAAGTAGTAGACAAAACAGAAGTTTCATCGTACTTAACAATATGGTTGTTGTTGTTTAAAATATGTTCAGCCAAAGCGGATTTCTCAGGCTGTAGGAGCAGTGACTCGAAATCTAGCTTTGAAGTACGTATAAGCTCAGCTTGAACATGAATTTTTCATACTGTGGATCTAAGAGACGAGCTTGGATAATTCTAACCTAAGCATGTTGATGATTGTAACCGGCATATGGAGCCAATAAGATGACATGGGCCACTTTCGGTTTGCATTTGGCGCTCATCAAATGCCTTAAGTAATGTCGTTCGTTCGCTTGATGGACCTTTTCAGTTCTGTTGAAGTGTGGCAAGCCACTTTGGTGACGTGGATTGTACAGACAAACCGTATATACTGATTGGAAAGCTCCGTCGGTGGCGTCCACGTCACTGGCGATCTGTATATGGGGACGTACACCTTCATAAATGTCGTCAAGTGATTTCCAGTGTTTGTAGAAAGTCTTATTCGGTAACATCTTCACTAGTTTTACAGTAGAATTTACGATAGCATGGTCTGCGCAACTTCATTCCACAGAGCCCTTTTACAGGTACCTACGTGATCAGTTGTTGCATTGACCGACGATCGGTATGCCATATTGAACAACGGCAGATAACGATTCCAGGCTCTCTGAAGTTTAAAGACCATTTTGGACAGATACTTGTTAATGGTCCTCTTTATTCGCTTTATTGATCGATAGTCCGAATCAGTTGATCGTCTGGTTAACGAGCTCTTTGGCAGGGCGTATGCTTCAAACTATTTTATGAAGTAATCTCTCAACATCACGGTGTATTTATTTCCGTCCCCCTATTCTGGAAATGGTTCTACTACGTCAACGGAAATCCTCTCGAACGAGCTGCTGACATTATATTGGAACATTCATTGAAGCGCGCTGTCGCTTTTGTGGTCCATTGCTGTCTATGCCAGTTTTAAACATCACTCTTGCAGTTGATAGAGTAAAATCATTCACACTGGTAGTAAACAAAAACACACTTGTAACTTTCACAACTTTATTGTCTAACTTGACACGTGTCCTCGGTCTCTCCAGCCGTATGTCTTTATCTCCATAGATGAACGATCGACCATCCTGGTTACAACTTTTAGCCTCAATGTTAAAGTTTCAGAAGTTTTCTTCCAAGTCCCCCACTCTTGAAGTAACTCCCTTAATGAAATTAGAATGCGGCTCAAGCTTGTTTCTTGTATCTGCCAATCGCACGCCTAATTTTAATTCCAATTTATTTTTTAATTTTTAGGAATTTTGGCTTCAGGGACCTAGAATTTTCCTTTGATGTTTGTGTCAATTTGTCTTCGAATAGGCACCCGCAAGTCTATAGAGTGGCTTTATTTCCAGACGTAAATTCATTTCACTTTCAATTTAGTTCTTGTATGTACTCTTCGCCGACGACTGAAAATTCGAAACAATTGTTAAAGCTTCCTAATAAAAACTTTGTGAAATTTAAACCCAATGTTTTCTTTTGAATTTATTATTAAATTTTTATACCTGCTACAACTTATATTATTCATTTTAAATTGTAGTTTGTCGCAAATGTTGGTCGTTGCGGATTGGGCGGCCATGTTTTAATACGTTTATGTATAACCAGTATGAGGTAATCAATCTGCCGATTTCCTGCGTACGGGTTTCTCATCCATTCGGTAGAGTGGCGAGATAGATTAGACCCGGGGATGGGATATACTATATGAATATACGTACAATGGATTATTTCGATCAAACTTTAATTCCGAAGCATCGATTGTTTATAAAAACTAGCAATAATGGATTAATTATCGATTAATATATTATTGACCTATTGTGATACTTTGCCCTCCTTAGCATATTGTTCTTATGGAGGATTACATTATAATTATCATTCACACTCAATGCTACCCCTATTTTTTGGCTTATACCTTTATTTGCCATTTATTCGAAGTCAATATCACGGAGTTTTATTTATAAAGCATAATATAAAACATTTAAAAATATCTAAAAAGAGTTATTTAATAATCTGGACAAGTCTCTGCTTTAACTGTAAATGAATATTTTCTAAGTATGTAGATTCGCACGGCACTTGGTGAAACATAATATTAATAAAAGAAAAAAAAAATCACAACACTTGACTTAGTTTCACAAAAGGTTTTATTGAAAAAATATATAAAATACTCTGACAAATGTTTCGGTTTTTACACCATTATCGAAGAGATTATAAAATATAAAACTAAAGGAATACAATATTTATACCTGGTTAGTTACCACGAAATTTAATAGAGGTGATACATTGTAATCTAATTGGTCGTTCGTAATGACCTTGTTGTTGTGGTGAGCTTTTGTTATTTCGACTATTTCTAATAAATTCGTAATTTTTTTTTTTCATTAAAAGGGATGATAGGCTGTATTCAGTTCATTATTCGCACAGCTGTCACTTGACTTCCAGTTAAAGTATTAAATGTGGATCTTAATTAAAGTTAACGTCGTTATTCATTTATTAAGATTCACTCGAGTCGACGAGAACAATGCATTATTACTCGAGATGTTTTAAGAGCCCTCGAAAGGAAAGGGCTTTTGAAGCTTCGTCTGTTAGTGCTCATACAAACAAATTGTACTAGTGCTGCGACATTTCATAATCCCATCCAAGCCCGCCTTTCAAATTGATTGTATGACAACATGATTCCACAATAATGCGACTTATCTTCTATTATTAGTTCTAAAAAAAGGGGTCCTTAGTTCTTGTATTCCTATTATACAGGGTATTCCGAAATACGAAAAGACATTAAAAGGGTGAACTAAACGGAATGTGCAAAAGAATGGTGTCCATACCAGCGCAATTATAGTCCAAATTTTGTTTTAAGAAAATAGTAACATCTTACAGTCTGAAGCCGATTCTGCGAGTGAATTGGCAACATAGACGTCTGCGACAAACCAATTCTTGCGTTCAATCGACGGACGTAAAGGAAAGCAGGTTTCTTCCAGCAATGATACAGACGCACGAGTACATTACAAAAATTGTTCGAAATTAGAACCACGAGTTAGAAGCCAAGTTTCCATAAGTCAACCGCAAACATTTTTCACTTTCTTTAAAATGTCTGGTATTGGTCGAATATCATTGCGCACTGGCGTTAGATACACATTCATACAACCTCACACAAAAAAATTAAGGGATTCAGATCTGGACTGTGTACCGGCCAATGTATAGCGTTCGCAGGTCTAATCGACTCTCCAAGAAACTGCTCGTATAAAAATTCACGCACTGCTCTGGCAATGCGAGGAGGTGCAGCATCATGCTGAAAAAACATACGTCCACGCACTTGTACAGATATGTCTCCAAGTACATTCGGTAAAGTCTCATGTAAAGAAAGTTAACCATGTAGCGCGTAGGGAGAACGAATGGTCCCAACAGTCTTCAAAGGTTCCGCATCACACATTCAGCTAAAACAGTTGTTGAAATCGTGATGGATGCACGATTTGCGAAGTTGCGTCACACCAGTGGTGACTTATGAAAATTCAAAATTTTACCGAAAGCCCCAATGCTCGGTCGGTTACAATGATCCTATGGTCAACAACAACTATGGCCGCATATTTTACATGGCAGTTTATCACTACTAGATGAAAAATTATCAGTTTCTTTTCGTTTTCTGCGCTAATGAAAGGCTACTACTAATCTTAATAACACCGGAATCTAACGCAATTGCTGTCAATACATCAGCTATTGTGAAGGTCAGAATTAGTACTAGTGTGTTTATGTTAAATCAAGGGCGTTTGTGTAGGCTATCTGCTGAAGCTTGTAAATTCATTGACAACTCGTTAACTGGGGTAATTTTTGACCATAATGTTTACTTTCTTTTTCGCTCAATGTACTCTACCATAACATTTTACCTTTGCACTACGGAATCCACAAATATTAGACAAAGCGCCATTAAGGTAACGTAGCATATGATCTGACTCGGTGGAGGGATGTTAGGGGTGGGATAAACGATATCAATGTGAAAGTTTGAGATGTCTCCGAGCATGTCTTTTGTGAGGCGGAGATGTTATGAGGGATGGGAGTCAAATAATACAAGAGAGTGAGGATGTTACGGAAGGGGGTGTGTGTACACGTAACTTTACATACACCCACACTCTACCTCTACTCTAACTTAACCTAACCTTTTCCAACCCTTGCATTCTTGAAAAAAGTTATGAATACCGTTAGGTTTGTGGTGGGGAATGCTATGAGGTGGTGATTGCAGGGGTGGAGCTTTTAAGCAGTCAAACACTCACCACTATATCCCCTCACCAACCACTCCAACAGTATCCTTAATTTTTCTCAAGAATACATGAGATGGTAAAGGTTAGGGTAGAGGGGGGGTACGTACATTAATATACACACCCACCCCCTGCCCTAACCTTTTCCAACCTTTGCAATAATGAAAACATTGAAGAATACTGTTGGGGTGGGAGTGGTTGGGTTTATAGGAGGCGGTGGTTGCAGGAGGTGGGTCTGTAAGGAGTCAAAACTCACCACTACAACCTCCCAACACCTTCATCCTGTTCTACAACATACTAAATTTTGAATCGAATCGGAGAGGTGGGAGTAAAAGCATGTAATAGCAAAATGATCGTTTGATCGAAACAATTGTCGAGGTGAATAAACGTTTGTTGAAATATTTCGAAGTGTTTTTTACTCTTTATTAAGATCTTCATCGTCATTGCACCGAAGAATGTTTAAGTATAACATTCAGTATTTATTAGCACATCTTATTATTTCGAAGAAACTCACCGCTTAACACCACAACTATTTTTACACAACGCAGTTACCATTCTAATGCTTCAAAAATGTAGTTATTATTTAATTATTTCTGTTGATAATGTTTAGCATTTTATTGCATGTACCTATATTATTTTATTTACATATTTATTTGTTTTTATGTTTACCATGACAACTGTCATTAATATTATTGCAAGAATATGTATAAATTATGTTTATTTTCCCATTTCGTACCTATTATAACCGTTCTTTGACAAATGTCAAAATAAACGTCAAACTTCCAAGGTTAGAATCGACACGTACAAGTAATAACAATGTAAACAACAATCCCGTCTGAGCAATTGTTTCCTAAGAATATGGACATGTCAAAATTAACGATTTATAATTATAAATTCCAAATAAACGATATCACCCTGCGTCTCGAAAGTAGGCTCAAGGAACCCTTTGGTCCTTAACTTAGAAGTTTTAATTGTCGGAAGATGCCAGATTATTCTATCTTCGGGCGAGATAGATCTCTACGATTTGACTTTTAACCAAAAACGTTTTTTTTTTCGTTTTCATTTGCTAATACTTTTTAAACTGCTTAATAAATCGCGCTTAAATTTTGCAAAACCCCACTTCGTTTTAATCTTAATCGATATCGTTTACGGCATTTTGCGCGTCGTTTGTAGTTTTTCGGCAAACTTTAACCGAAGAGTACAATTTTCGCTACTTTTTTCCATGGCTAACTTAGTGGGGCTCAAACATGTGGACACTAGAAGATTATTATATATGAGGATTACATATCTAATGTTTGTGTTAAAAATGTCATCTTGCAAAATTTTCTGTTGCATTAATAATTACTTCCACTATTCAGAATATCTGTTTTTAAAATAGTGTACCAACTTACAACTCACTGTCTGTTTTTGTTTCCGGGATATGAAATTAACCATAATACTATTGGTAAAATAACAACAGTGGAAAGAAAAGATAGGTTTCAATAACATGAAATAAAGAACGTGATTATTTCACTATGCATATGTTCAAAAACCTAGAAAAAATAACTTTTTATTTAAAAAAAATGTAAAAGAATACCAAGGTTCGTTATAGATAAAAATCTAAAACTAGAAAAGCTTCGGATGTAGCTGATTGCTCATCGAAAATTTTATACTACCACAAAAATCGTAGACAACCTAATAAACACAAGTTGTTTTGAAAATATCTTTTGGATCCTTAGATTATTAAACTGCAACGAAGATAGGTAAGTAATTAAACTCTCTTGGCATTTTAAATTTCATAACTTGAAAAGAGCACTCAATTTTTGATATGTATTGTAAAAAATTAAAATCTGTTAATTAGGTGATTATAGAGAATTAAAAATATTAACTGAAGAAGAAAAAAATTGGAAATTTAATGTTTTAGCAAAGTTTAATGAAGCTCTTGCATATGTTTCGGCTACTTAGGCCTTCATCACAGAGTATAGAAAGTATACTAAAATTTAATGTGAATACAGGTAACATTTATAACTATGTAGAATTGTGGGGCGACTAACCATTCTTGGGGGAAAACCCCAAGTAATAAGCAATAACCATGTGTTTCTGGAATTCTAACTGACATTTCTAATATTATGGGTAATAATATAGGTGGGTGTATGTACATTTACAGACACACCCGCTACCTAATACGCTATCACCTACATATATAAACACATTTAATCGTTACATGCTCCCAATATTAAAATAAATCAACAACATAAGTACTACTTATGCCGTCAACGCGTCCGGGCATACACACACACACATTGAAACAATTACTCAGTTTCTCGAATATTCAGTAGATCAAAAACCAACATGCATTTTCAAGAAAATCGAATTGGATCAGACGATTTATATTGTCACGTATAAGCGGAGGGCAGCATAGAATATAGGCACATATACATGTTAAAACTGAAGATCGGCTTGTGACGTATTACCAAGCGAGAACAGCGCAAAAAAACCTTACACAAAACTTTGGATTCAACAATAAAACGAAAAGTACCTACTTAATGGATCAATAAAGTATCCATTGTTTCACATCTATTCCATAATTTATGCTTTTACGATAAGAATATCAGACATTTTTGGAAAATAATGTTAGAGATTGAACAATATCACGTACACGTATCGATATAGAAATGTTTTCTTCATTGAGATATATGACAACACCGTAGTTAAGACAAAATAAATATTAGCAAAATAGAGTAGACATAGTCTTTTACAAAATAATTATCAGTTCAAGTCCAGGAAGTGGTGTGTCGTTTTACTAAGATATAATTCATTATAGTTTTCACCCTTGACAACCCTTATCTCATCATTTATTTTCTCTAATTTAACTTGCTAGTTTGCGTAGGTATGTACTTCTTAGTGGCAACAAAGGTGTGTTTTCTAATTCCGCTGTCTAAATTACATATAGGTAGTGTTATACTCTTTTATTTCCCGTATTACTATTCCTGTGCATGTATGTACAGGTCTCCCAATCGAGAGTGGAAATACATTAATGTCCCCATTGCAAAATTTTTGGGAGTTTACTCCTGAATCAATATAAATCGCGGGTTATGAAAAATATAGGGAGTAAAATCGAGTGATCGTATGTGAAGAAAAATGGAAGTACAGGTTTCACGGAACTACTGCTTCCATTTCTACATGCTTTCTTATACTGAACGCGTTGAGAAAGGGAAACGGCCAGATTCATACTATAATACCGATCTCAGCTCGTTCTCGGTCGGGTAACATTATTGTCCGATAAGGAACAATTGGTGAGGATATTTTATCAGAGTGAGAACGAACGCCGTCGTTACCAATGTGCGACAAGCCCAAAGTGACGATGACATAACACAGAAATAACGGTGATGGTAGGCCCATGCACCGTGCTTGTGGTATGCGGCGATTTTGGAACCAACCTTTAAGGATGCATATGTAACGAAAATATTGTGTTTCCAAAATACGTATACGGTGTGAACTAAAATCTATTTCAATGATTTTAAAAAATAAAATGAAGGAAAGAGTTCATTTTATTATATATATATATGTTACAGCAACTGTGAAACAACCACCAAACAATAATAAATTGTCATAGGTCTTCCTTACTGATATACAGATGGGTACTTCTACACGGATAACTTGTAATAATAAGTTTCCGTGGTTGTTGGTTCGAAATTCGAAGAACTGAACTTATTTAAGTATTTCAAAATACTTCTCTTTTGTTACTACACTTATTTAAGTGAATAATAAAACCACTTCGTAGGCAAGACGTTTATTTTAGCAAAGTTAGAAGTAAACTGATACAAAAGTTTTTGGGGGTTGTATTTATACAGTTCGAGTAGAAAGGGGGTGGTAACCCTGTCTTGGTTGTCTTATGACGTAAAGATAACATTTATTTTAATATGTAACACCTCCCCTGTTAAGTTGAAAATTATTTCCATGAAGTTATTTTCATATACCTAGATGAATAATCATTTTACTCTAACATTTAGTTTACAATCTAGTCTTAATCACTATTACAAGATAATTTTATTTTATTAAAAGGAAAGTATTTTAAAACATTGATCTATAAAAGATTTACATAATTGTAATTTATAAATTGTGAATATTAGTGATTGTTGAATGTAACTACAATAATCCTATTATTATTATTAAGGTACTTAACATGTATTCTAAAAGAAATTTTTTATGCATAAAGTTTAAAATGTAGTTTACAAACTAAATTTAATATTAGGAATTGTTAAATATAACTAAAATAATATTATTATTATTTTTACTCAATATTAGTGTCGAGAGCCGGGTTTATCTTATTTTTAACCTATTAATGGGTAATTTACAAGTGCAATTTAGTAGATTTTTGGGCAACTCCATCCTTCGATGATGGTTTTGGTTGCAAGAGGAGCACTAGGTGTTGGTTCGGCTTCTTCTCGTTCCATAAGTTCTCGCATGGATCGTCGTATGGCAGGGGGGCTCGGAGTCATTGATCGGCGGTCGCGAATGCTGTTGCAGTTTATTATTTGTAAACACGGTAGATCACATCCGGATTTAGCGCACCTTTTCCACGGAGTTACTAACTTTAAACGCCCCGGGCAACAACACCAACACATCACTAGTGACACTATCAGTCCGGCTAGGGTCAACGCGATGGAGACCAGCCAATTTTTGCGCACTTTTACCATGGGTTTATTTAATTCGTCTCTGACTTGTTGGTCAAACTTCCTCAGCTGTTCTTCCTCCAATCGAACGTCTTGTTGATGTAATGTGTTCATATGAAGGGGTTCAAGGTCCAGCTGTTTAACGGTCTCGGGGTCGTTAAGGCAGCAATCTACTGGGATTTCTGGCAGGGAAATGTTTAGCGTGATATTTGACGTGAGTTTTTCGTTTGCAATTAGCCGGAGTCCACTGCCTAGGTATCCTACACACTTGGGCTGCATACGTATAAACGAAGATGTTGTTATTTCTGTCCTACTCATGGGTTTATGTGGACATTTTACTGTTATACTACCGGGCTCGGTGGTGTAGAAGAGCCAGAGGTTATTATCAACCCTTTGTACCAGTTCCTTTTGAAGTTTTAGATGAAGTATGTCGCAAGATGACGGTATGGTATTTGCCTGGAACAGTAGGACTTCGCATACGTTTGTTGTTGCCTTTTCTTGTGGTTCTGTATCTCGACAAATCCATGAGGAGTCGGAATGGTAGCAGTTTTCTAAATTGGTTATTTCCACCCAGAGAGAGCCTGTTTGTTCAATAGCCAGGTAGGGTCATGTTGGGAGGATGGTTTGGTAAAGGTTCAAATCTTGATTGTATACGGGATAAGGGAAAAGTTTGTATAGCGTAAATACATTTTGAGAAACCAGCGGTATCGATAATTCTATTAGAATTTTGGATTTTATCAGGAATATTTTTGGTCTGATAAGAGAGTAATAGTAGTGAACATTGTTTACTGTCGGGGGAAAAGGCAGTTTATTTTCAGTGAGTTCACGCTGTAGTATTTTCAATTCGGAGACAAGTTCATTGGATTCGATGATGTTAGGGTTGATGATGCCAATCTTTGAAAATGAAATTAGACTTAATATATTTTCTGTTTCTTTGTTTAAGATGTTTATCATTTCCTGCACTACCTGCGCTGTATTGATGATTTCTACGGAAAATTTGAGTCTAATACTGTCGCTACTGAGATTACGTACCCAGGTTTCGAGTCTTTCGAAGTTGCGTTCTATTATCTTTTCATTGACATTTATCTTGAGGGTCTGATTGAGTGTTTTAAATGCTGATTGTGTGATGTGGGCTTGTTCACTCATAAGTTTCAGTGTTTCCTTATTTGAGGTTTGCATAGATTCTATTGCTTCATTGTAGAATTGTTCGTTGTCTTCGTCGAGTGTGCCAAAGATTGTGTGCATCGCTCTTCCTAGTAGAGAAAACCATGCTCTCTTTTCGCGTTTATTCGGGAAAGTTGTCTGGAGCTGTTTGAGGTTGTCTTCGAGTTTGTTTATTTCCGCTCCTAGGATCACTCTGTGAAAGAAAGTGTTGTGTGTGGCTTCTGCTGTTTCCAATGTCTTCAATTTGGCATAGTGTTTCTTAATTGTTTGTAGGTAGTTGGAGAGAACGTTGGTATCTTTGTAAGTTATTATTTTCCAGTCGGTGTTGCTGATGAGAAGAGGGCCTAGGTTGTGGTAATATATTCCAGAGCCATTTAGAGGTGTGACGTCGATGGTTGCTGAGCACACGCGTCTGAAACAGAGGTTTCACTGAAAGGTTTGATTTGCTCAATATTTACAACTGCGTTGCGATGTTTTTTCTTTTTAGATATTTCAAAATTTTTCTCGTTTATGATTTTCAATATTTCGTATGGACCTTCCCATTTAGGGTCGTTAGTGTTCTTATTTATCAGAAGGTTTTTTAATAGTATCATGTCTCCTACTTCGTATTGCGGTAGTGGTTTCAATGCCCTGTCGTGTCTTTCTTTTGTTTTTTGTTTAAAGTTTTCTAGATTTGATTTCGCTTTATCGCGGGCTGTGCGTAGTGCTTCTCTTAGTTCGTTAATATATTCGTCTGCTAAAAGGTCTTTTGTTGGGGTGGCGATATTTACATTCCGATGTTTAAATCCGAATAACAATTCGTATGGAGTGTACCCTGTACCTTGATGTTTGGATAAATTGTAACTTAGTACAGAAAATCTCAAGGCATACTTCCAGTTTCCCATATTATCCGTCGTTTGAAGCAAATAAGTCCTGATCGTGTCCTTTAATGTGCAATGAAACCTCTCTATGGCACCGTTACTTTTGGGGTGATACGTTACAGAGAACGTGTGGTCGAATTTAAGCAGTTTTTCCAGGTTTTTGAGTGTTTTGTTTAGAAATTCTCCTCCTTGGTCGGAATGAATGCGGTCAGGTATACCGAAAGCTTGGATGAATTTTATCAAGGCGTTTGTGACGTCTTTCGCCGATTTGGTTGTAATTGGGTATGCTTGGACAAATTTGGTGAGTTGATCTTGTACAGTCAGTACATAGAATATGGTTTTATCTACAGATATTTCCATAATGTCGATGTCAAGTCGTTCGAAACCTCTGGGACAGGGACTAACGTAAGGGGACTTTCATATGATCTTCTGATTGTTTTTGATTTTTGGCAGGTTTCGCAAGAGTTGACATACATTTGTACGTCCTTTGACATGTTGGGCCATTTGTAATGTTCCTGAATTTTATTAAGGGTTTCATTTATTCCTTTGTGTCCGAATACTGCTGGGTTGTGGTTCGCTCTGATTAATTCGTTGATTTGGTCACCATTTAATGGGTTAAAGTATTTGGTGAGTATTTTAACGGGGTTTATTATGTGGAAATTCTCTTTAATATAGACTAGTTGTTTGTTGATGTTGGGATCATTTGTTGGATTTAAAATGAATATGTCCGTGTGAACAGTGTTGTACGAAGTGAGGATTATAGTGAATTTGTTGAAGATGTCTTCTTCGTTTCCCGTAGTTATGGGGTAGTACTCCAAATTGTCGTAATTCTTGCTTGGATGTGTCATGATGTCTTCTATTGTTGTCTTCTCTCCGAAATCCATTTTAATAGTGTTGAGATACTTATCGTTTATATCGTCAATAAAGATGAGGGGTCCGGATGGTACAATATTTTCTCTGATTATCGTTAATTCATCTGTTTTTATATTTGATTTGGCTCGCCGAAATTTTTCGTAATCTTGGTCTATATTGGGAAGTGTTAGGTCGTCGGGGCATTCTGAGTTCGGATTGGCTAACAGGCTATAAAGTTCATTGTCAGTTATCGCGTCGGCGTCTTTCAGGAGTTCTTGTAGGTCTTTTGTGATTTCGTCTATTTCGTAATCTTCTCGTTGGTTGAGGATTTTTATTTGTATTCGGGATAGGGCGTCCGCGTTACGATTTTGACTACCCTTTTTGTACACTATTTCATAGTCGTACTCTTCAAGTTTTAATCTCCATCTGGCTAGACGGCTTCCCGGATCCTTTATACTGAAGAGCCATGTTAGCGGTCGGTGATCAGTAACGATCTTGAATTTCCTCCCGAAGAGGTAAGGTCGGAAGTGTTTACAACTCCAAACTATAGCCAAAAGTTCCCGTTCTATTGTAGAGTATCTCGTTTCCGCACCGTTCAGCGTCCTGGAGGCGTATGCTACCGGCAGGTCCTTTCCTACGGGCCCCTGGGAGAGGATTGCACCTATTGCATATCCGGAGGCGTCAGTTGTTAACACGAACGGTTCTTCGAAGTTTGGGTACTGTAATATCGGTTCGTTCGTCAGGTAATTCTTCAGGATTTCAAATGATGTTATACACTCGTTGTCGAATATGAAAGGGGCATCTTTCTTCAATAGGGCCGTTAGCGGTTTTGCTAATTTAGGATAATTATTAATGAAGCGCCAGTAATAGCCGGTTAACCCAAGGAATGCTCGTATGTCCTTTTGGTTTTTGGGTCGTGGGAAGTTTTTTATGACCGCTACTTTTTCTGGGTTCGGCTTTATACCGTCAGGAGTTACGATATGACCTAGATATCCGACTTCTTTGCGAAGAAATTCGCACTTGTCCGGCTGGATTTTCAAATTGTGCTGACGCAGCCTTTTAAATACGTTTATCAACCTTTCATTGTGTTCTTCGAGGGTATTTCCAAAAATTACTATATCATCTAGATATACGAGGCATTGTTCATTAGTTAGGCCGGATAGGACGTTGTTCATAACCCGTTGGAAAGTACTCGGGGCATTTTTCAATCCAAAGGGCATACGCAGGAATTCATAATGGCCGGATTCGGTGGAAAAAGCTGTTTTTTGAATTGAGTTCTCGTCCATTTCGATCTGATGAAAACCAGACGTCAAGTCTAGCGTAGTGAAGTACGAGCCTCGACCTAAATTGTCCAATATTTCGGTGATATTTGGTAGGGGATATTTGTCCGATACGGAGTGTTCATTTAATTTCCGGTAGTCTATTACGATACGCCATTTCTGGCGACCGCTGGCGTCTAATTTTTTTGGTACCACCCACACAGGCGAGGACCAAGGTAAGAAGCTGGGCCTGATTATGTTTTGTTTCAACATTTTGTCTATCTGTTCGTTTACTTCTTTCTTATAGACCTTAGGGTATCGGTAGCTTTTGACGAATATAGGTGGAGTGTCGCCGGTATTAATTGAATGTTTAATAGCTGATGTGAATGTTAGGGTATCGCCCTCAATGTAGAAGATATCATAAAACGATTTACAAATTTCTGAAATGTTAACCCTTTCTTCTTCATTTAGATGGTCAATGCGTAGTAGCGATTCGATGAGTTTTTGACGGTGGAGTTTGTAGTTTTTGTCTTTGTCTTCATTAATGTGCAGGATTTGAGCTTCTGATAAATTTGGAATATTTTCGAAAATTAAGTCCTGTCCATTAAGAGTTAATTTTTATGCAGGTGGTACGTATATTACTCTCTTTGTCTGTTTTAACGATGCAAGAAGGTATTTTGATGTGTTGTTTGTCTATTCTATTTAATATGACTTCTGAATTGGGTTTTAAATTTGTTTTAATACTTACGACCTGTTCGCATCTTGGTTCTAAGTTGAAATGGTTAATTGAATGAGAGTTTGAAACAAATATCCTATACTTCTTGTTTCCTATACTAAAAGTAGAGTTCTGGAAATCTAATTTTGCGTTGTGGGGTTTGATAAAGTCCATTCCTATTATACCATCAGCTGCAATGTTTAGGTCAGCGACTTGAAACTCGAATTCGAAGCCAAAGGGTTTTAGTTTGTAACTTCCGAGACTTTCTGTGGGGCAATCCGTTTTCGATATTCCTACAATTTCTACTTTGTTGTTACTATTTAATTTAGATTTGTCGCAAACTAGTTTCGGAAGAATGATTGAAATTCCTGCTCCGGTGTCTATTAGAAAAATGTATCTGTGTTGTCCGGATTTGAAGTGAAGGTACGGCATACGTTTGAAGGAAATTATTTCGTTGTAGTTAAATATGGAAGGTTTAGACTTGGAGGATTTCGCTTTTAGAGTTCCGCCTCCTCCTCGGTGGAGCTCTCGTCGGAGTTTAAATCATTGTCACTATCGGATGCATTTCCGTTATTTTCGGTGTCTGAGTTATTGACATTAAGATGTTGAGTTTTAAGTCTGTCGGGTCCGTCAGATTTTCTTTTGTCTTCTTTCTGTTTTTTATAACAAGTACTGGCGTCGTGACCGGTTATTTTGCAGTAGTTGCAGATTGGTTTAGAATTTTCGGCATTACTGCGTTGAGTGTTGATAGGTTTGTTAATCGAAATAGATTTTTGGGGTTTTCTTGAAATTTTGTTGTTAGATTTAAATGCTTTATACTGTTCTTGATTTTTCCTTTCCCTATTCCGCTTATCCTGTTCTCGAGCGTATGCGTATGCATCTTCGAGAGTTTTCGGTTGGCGAGGGTTTACTGCTAATTCTAGTTCGGGAGAGATATTCATCAGGAAAATGCTCTTTGCTAATGATTCAACTAAATTAGTAACTGTAGACGCGGCGGATTTTTCTTTCTTCGCTGTTTCTGTTACTGATGTGGCTAGTTTATCCCTAGTTTTCGCAATTTCATTATAAATATGTTTGACATCTCTGTCGCCTTTAACTCGAACGAGGTCTCCTATAAGACTTTCTACTGATTTTTCTATTCCGAAATTTTGATTAAGTAGTTCTCTTACATTGGACCATTCTGTAAGTTCCCTATTTAAAATTAAATTCGCGGCTCTACCTTTGAGTCGAGCAACTGCCATTCGAAAAATAAGGGGATTAAAATTATCCGCGGTTTGGGATATAACAAAGTCAACACTGTTTATGAAGTGACTTACGGGAATATTGTCGCCGTCGAATTCGGGTATAGTTTTTACTAGATAATCGAACATTGTTTTGGCGTCGAGTTCAGAAGCCATATTTACGTCGGTGTGTTCTGACTCTGATTCGGAGGACGAGTCAAAGTAGTTGTTAAAATTGGAAAGAAATTGGGAAAACAGTTTGAAAGGTAAGGTTTGTGGCTATATGAACAAAATAATTTGTACTCACAGGAGCGTGGCTAGCAGCGGCAGGTATCCTAACTGCATTCGATGAAACGTGTGGGATCGATGATCTGATGAATCGTAATCCAATTTGCGTTTCACTTTCACGTTCACTTTTATGGATTATGAACTTGTTTTCACTTCACTCCCGTTTTTATTTTAATCCGCTTTGTTCTTTTGTTATTTTTGATTTGCTTATTCAAACCACTTATGACTTGTCCGTTCGCGTTACTTTCGTTATCCGAGTTCGTACCAGTTTTACAACGTTAGCGGCAAAGAACTCCGTTCGACTGGATTCGAAAATTTTCTAATTTTCTTCGACTCGATTACTTTGTCGATATTTTGCCGAATTTAGTAAGGTGTTGTCCTTAGCTGTGCACTTTACCTTTTATGGTACAACGGTCAGTTCTTGGGACGTTTTACAATTCACGACGACTCGTTGGCGCGTGGTTTAATGGACTAAACTGCATGCACTTTACCTTTCTGAGCGCACTATTGTCCAGTTTTATGATCGCTTTTCAGGTCCGCGACTTTTTGGCGCACTTGCACTTAGTTTCGTTTAACACTACCTTTATTAGTAATTGCACTTATGGAATCTATTGGTAT
The DNA here is from genome assembly GCA_947389935.1 of Agrilus cyanescens. NCBI lineage: Eukaryota > Metazoa > Arthropoda > Insecta > Coleoptera > Buprestidae > Agrilus > Agrilus cyanescens. The sequence goes on from OX376704.1 coordinate 8,205,788, forward strand.
CCCATCCTCGTCGCCAATTTTTTGTTACAGCAACTGTGGAACAACCACCAAACAATAATAAATTGTCATAGCTCTTCCTTACTGATATACAGATGAGTACTTCTACACGGATAACTTGTAATAATAAGTTTCCGTGGGTGTTGGTTCGAAATTCGAAGAACTGAACTTATTTAAGTATTTCAAAATACTTCTCTTTTCTTCGGACTCGACTGAGATTTACTTCCCTAAACGGACTTGTTACTACACTTATTTAAGTGAATAATAAAACCACTTCGTAGGCAAGACGTTTATTTTAGCAAAGTTAGAAGTAAACTGATACAAAAGTTTTTGGGGGTTGTATTTATACAGTTCGAGTAGAAAGGGGGTGGTAACCCTGTCTTGGTTGTCTTATGACGTAAAGATAACATTTATTTTAATATGTAACATATATATATAAAAAAACAACGATGTGGCACCAAGAACTATTTTGACGTTCTCGCACCCAACTTTTTGTACATACAGTTTGACTAAGTGGCACCTTATTTTTAGGATATACGTATATGCTTTGTGGCACCTTATATATGAGATAATCACAATATAAACTATTGATTATTTGGTCCACTGCATTCACTACTTTGCAATGTTAAGCAAGTTTAAATTTCTCTGCCTTGATAGAAACTGATATCATTATTTGGTTGTAAAAATTATACATATCTGCTTGTAAATATTATTTAATAACAGCACTAGAATTTTGAAGGAAGCGTATACATATAGAAAATAATTGTCAGGGTGTTTCCAATTTTTTGCCCACTATTCATCAAAATTATGAACGAACAATATTTCTCGTAATGAAAAATATACGTTTCCATAAAAAAAGGGAAATAACTTTTAAATAACCATCAAAGAAGTGTCACACTGAAATAACAATGCCATCATCTTTTTTCCCCCTTAATACTAAACAATTTTCATGCAAACTTTTTCTTTATAAAAGGTACCGTTCTTGAGATAAAAGCCTGTCTCAAATTAAATGGATCACTCGGTATAAGGTCCTTATGGAACTCGCTTATTATGACGTATAAAGTTTTGATATTCATTGATTTTGGAAAAGTTTACCTCTTTTATTTTAAATGTATTATTGCTAAGTTTGAATAAACCACAAAATTTGATGTATTTCTTATATTCATGTCCTAAAGGATCGCATACTAAATACCGAAACAAGGATCCCATATAAAACATAAACTTTGAAATGTAAATCACAGGGCATTTTAAAAAAGTATCGGTCAAAATTGGCATTATTTTTTTCTTGTAATTGGCAAAACCTATTCCTATCACTTCAATTTCGTTACACAATAGATGCGAAATTTAACAAAAAATTCGAGTATGAAATAAATTCATCAATTTAAAATACCTACCCTATTTTTTACATTTTAAAACTTCTTGCCAATATCTGTAACCGTTAAAAAAATAAAGTTATACTTTTAATGTACCTATCAGTAATATAGGAGGTAATTAGTGGTAGGATGTTTGAGATTACGGGTAGAGAATGTTTTTAAAAGATAAGAGTGCAGGTTTGAATGACGACCGTTTTATATTATTTAAATTTGATTGGTTCGTAAATTTTGGCAGATGAAACAATGAACGAAATTTATTGGTTGCGTATCACGGTAATGTAGTAAGAAATTTAAAAAACCATAGTCATTGAATGGAAGTGATAGTTGAGTAAACCTTAGTTAAAAAGACAATTTTTTTTTCAAAAGTAGCTTTTTTATTTGTTCTTACTAGACGTTATTTCCGCCTCGGTAATCGTCAAGCAAAACACAGCTATTTTTTCTTCTTTTCGGATGGGGTATTTGCATATACAGGATGTTCCACTTAAGTGTGTTTCTTTCATAGCTGGCTTAATAGTTAATAGAAAAAATGTTTTAATAAAAGTTTCGGTAATTATCTACTTAATGACCCCATCCCCTTAGGGTGTTAGGGTTGCAGGGGGTGTTTAGGGGGGGTTGAAGCTTTATAAAAATATCATATTTATCAAATATCAAAAATTCAAAAAATTTTAAAAATTATATTAAAAAAAAAAAATTGCTCCAAAAAATTTCTTGTATATTAAAAACTTTTTGTGCAATAAATGCATTTTAGAGGTGGGGGAGATATATTTTTTATAAAAAACAAACCGTCGTAATAATTCCCTGTGTCTTGCAATAGGTTTTGGTAGAGGGTGGGTGTATTTACATATACATACCCCACACCCCGTACCCTAACCTAACCAAATACCAAATTAACTATTAAATTATAATTTTGGGGTGTGGGGTATGTACATGGAAACACACCCACCCTCTACCATAACGTATTTCAAGACAAAGAATTATTACGACGGTTTTTTTATTTTTTTTTAAATATAAATATCTCCCCCACCTCTAAAATGCATTTGATGCACTAAATATTCATAAATATGATATTTTTATAAAACTTCAACCCCTCATAAAATTATTTCTAGGGGTGACCGACGGCTAATTCTAACGGAATTATATACAGAAGAGCCCCCCTAAACACCCCCTGCAACCCCAACCCCCTAGGGGGATGAGGTCAAAAAGTACATAATTACCAGTTTCATCCAATTTGTATTTTCACTTCCTAAAATTATTTTTATTTATACAGGATGTTCCATTACGGCTGGGGGATACCAAACTTTGTTTTTTTAAATGGAACACCCTGTATATTTTTGAGTTTTTAAATTAAGCGATATATTTCAAGGGTAGTTTGATGACCATACATTATTTCCTACTCTTGCCGTTTGGGAGTTACTTCGTCATTTTGAAAAAATATTACGCTTGCGGCGCTCTCTAAAATCCTCTGTATCTCCAAAACGAAATTAAATAGAAAGCCAGGCTTTTTGAATAAGCTTAAGAAGGGACAATGTTTTCGCATGATTCGAAAATTTTCATTAGTTTTTCGAAAAATCAACTAATAAAAAAATGATGTGATTTTTGACAACTTAAATGAAGGACAATTTGATTTTTGTAAATGGAACGATATACAAATTTTTGCATAATTAGGTGTAAAATTTAAATATAAATCGATTTTGTAGAGGTATTGTGCGGACTATTTTCGGTAGTTTTCAATATGTATATTCGGGCATCTGTGTAATTTTTGAAAGAACCAGCTAAGTAGATTTATTCCGAAAAAGGAGATCGAGAATTTACACTTAATTTTATTGATTTCATATAAATACCAAGTGGCCCTATATAAACAGCGATATCAGTCAGCCTTGTACGATGGTGTGGAACAGTAAAATATTCCTCTTGTTTCATATAAACAAGTGATGCCAGTAAGCTTATGTTATGATGCCACAAGGACTGTTTATGTTGCTTCTTATGGTGCCAGAACTACCTATACATTGCTGCGTCTAGCACGCCCTCTAAAGATCTATAGCTCGACTAAAACTGTGATTTTTGGTATATATGGTTCAAGAGGCACCATCGTGAAACTTCGTATTTGAGGTACTTGCACCTTCAGGCTCCATAATACAGTATCAATCGTTCTGGCACCCGAAAATGGTGCCACAACGGCTATATATGTCTATTTTTGGTGCCACTTGGACCAATTACATATGTATAAATATATATATATTAAGTATTTTTAACCATTAAATGTTAAGCAAATAATCAGAAGTTCGCTCATATACAGGTTGTTTAATAAAAAAATAGTTTAAAAATTGAATTCATACAGATATGCAATCCAAGATATTTACCAGACTAACAAGTAAACCTATTAAATTTTTAACCCCCCATCTCCGATTTGATTCAAATTTTAGTATGTTGTCGTATTCGTCATACTGGATAATAATATGTATATTCACAAATATGATTTATGTTAGACGTGGAAACCACTCCTTCACATACTATTTCCATTTTGAAAATTCAAATTTGTATTTACAATTGATTTTTATGAAATTGAAGAGTTTTGAGCAGGACAAAGAAGGTGGAGTAGCTTGTAGAGTGGAGTGAGGGTGGTGTAAATTTTAATAGAGTAAAAGATTATGTAATTCGGTGCTTAAAATATTTCTTGTTTTTAAAGACAATGCATATGCCATTTAAGTGCTGTGTGTCGGGGTGCCGAGGAAAATACAAAGGTGAAAACCGTGTTCATGTTTTTGAATTCCCTAAAGACGGTGATGTGTGCAAAAAGTGGCTTCGGGTAATTAACCGCGATGATTGAAATGCCTGTTATTGCATATTTAGGAGGATTTTGCTGCTATATTAAATTTAAAGAAATTAAATGCGATGCAATCAAAGAAAATTTAACATTTGCAGATGACATTAACATTGATAAAAATTCACTAATCAAAAATCTTTCCCGAGGCAGTCTTAAGCTTCCAAAGATGAAACAACTGATATTGTACGCGATGAATTGCACTCTGGCAATTTTGCAACACAGCAACAATAAAAAATAACAATCTTTCCTGCTTGTTGCACATTTACATAAAATCGGATGCTGATATGTATACGTTTATTTCTTGAAGTTTCGTCAACAATTATATTTACAATATTTACAGGTTAATAACAGTTAACCGACACGTGCTAACAGGTTAAAGATACTGGTCTTTTCAGTACAATGTATTAAGGTTTTATACAGGTAAAATTTATCATATACATGCATAAATTCAACCCTTGTTTGCCATACAGTAGATGAACGTAATTAACACAAGGGTTAACATTCTGGTCAGTTGCTACGCAGAATTATTATGAAGGGTTTTACCTGTACCTGTTCTAGGTAAATGATAATATGACCAATTTTGGAAAATACAATGTTAACAATACTGTGAAATATTTAGATATCACATATTGTAACGAACGTATATGTGTGCGAGAGCGGGCAGTGTAACGAGCGTGCATGTATGCGAGAGCGGCGACGAGATCCGACAGCAGATAAGCGGAGTTCAAAGGATGCCGGCGTCGGTCGGCGTTTTGATGACGATAAACAAGGCCATAAATTAAACGAACACAATAAGCACTCCAGTAAAGTCTAGTACGTCATTCTGGAACCTTCTGGATTGTTCCTAGTCTGTATAAATACTTGTTGATGTGGTCAGTTGCAGTAGTTTACAGTTAGCTTCCGAACGAGTAATATAAATAACTAACTACGATATACCGAGTGATATAAATACACATTTCTCTTGTCATATAAATAAGCCGTTGAATCGTTATAAGTGCTTAAGGATTCTATTAGTGTAAGTGTTAAATAAATAGTTGTAAATAAATATCCGTTAAATAAATGTTATACTATATAGAAAAGTCGTTACATTGGTGTCAGGTGTGGGGTGCTCAGCCAATCGATCCCCCTAAGAAGAGAATTTTCTAGTAGAAGAAAAATAGTTAAATAAATCAAAATGCCGAAAAAGTTGTTGGAGTTGAAAGTTGCCGAACTGAAAAGTGAACTCGAGGAGCGAGACGAAGATACATCTGGTAACAAGCCCACCTTACAAGGGCGACTCAAGGAAGCTCTGATACGAGAGGGTTTCGATCCGAATACCTACGAATTTGAGGATGAACTAGAAAAGAAATTAAAGGAATTGGAAGGGAAACTGAAAGAAAATTCAATGGAATTGGAAGGGAAACTGAAAAAAAAATCTGGAAAAGAAATTAACCGAAAATTCAAAGGAACTAAAAGGAAATTTGGAAGAACTGAAAGAAAATTTGGAAGAAAAATTAACCGAAAATTCGAAAGAACTGAAGGAAAATTTAGAGAAATTCGACGCAAAATTGGCCGAAACAGAACAGAATTTTGCAGGAAAATTTCAAGAAATAGATTCACGAATTAAAGAAATAGAAGAAATGTTTCTATGTACGACAATGTCCGAACAGATCGATAATGAAGCTAGAAGTGTAAAGCAGGAGAATGGGCACGGTGTTTCATCGAAACCATATACGAAGCCACCTAAATTCGACGGAAAGACATCATGGACCACTTTCCTAAAGAAATTTGAAACGGCCGCGAAGTCGAACGCATGGACGTTAGAAAATAAAGCCTCCGAGCTGGTCTGCGCGCTGCATGGTAATGCCGAGGAAATTTTGGATACCATACCACCCGAGAAATTGAACGACTATGAACATCTAGTGAAGAAGTTAGAGATGCGGTATGGTCAGGCACATATGACGAGCGTCAGTCACGTGAAGCTAAGAAACCGACGTCAGAAGGCAGGGGAAAACCTGCAAGAATACGAGGCCGATATCGCTCGTCTGGTCCGCCTCGCGTACCCAGGTACTCCTGACGACACTCTAGAAAAGTTTGCTGTCAACTCTTTCATCGATGGGGTTGAGGGATGACGACATACAACAGCGATTTCGACTAGACAGGCCAAAAACACTCGCTGACACGTTGGCTCGGGCACTGGAGTATGACGTCGTTAAACAGGTATCGCAACGGCAAGGTAGAGTGCGCGAGCTAAGGGAGGAGCCCGACGGTCGATACAAAGACAGACTAGAGGAAGTAGTTAGCAGGATAGTGAGAAGACTAAATAGGAAACCGAGACCAATAAGATGCTGGAACTGCGGGAAATTGGGACACGTAAGAAGCGCTTGCAAGAATGAAGAGGTTACTCAAGAGCGCGCGCCCCGCGTTTCGGAAAACTGCAAGCACTGCAAGCCCCTGGAGGAACATGAAGAAGTCCGGAGGATAATTGTCACGAATGAACAATGGTATCCTCATAACATCAAGACGGAACAGGGTTCTGATCCGGTCCAGAGCTTATTCCGAAGATGGAAGAATGAAGGCAGACGACCGACCTGGCAAGAGATCGCCGCCAAATCTGGGGAGGTGAAATCGTTGTGGGCCCAATGGGACTCTATTTTTGAGGAAGATGGACTCCTGAAGCGAATAGTGGAAAACCAGAATGGTACTGAGAGCAAACGTCAATTGCTTGTACCGAAGAGCCTGGTAAAGGAAGTCTTGAAGAGCCTCCATGACGATGCTTCGGGAGGACATTTTGGTGTTAACAAGACCCTTGGAAGAGCCCGTGAGCGCTTTTACTGGGTCAATTGCAAAAAGGACGTTGAAGACTGGTGCAAGAAGTGCACAACTTGTGCAGCCAGCAAGGGGCCACAAAGACGACGGCGTGTTCCTATGCGCCAGTACAATGTCGGCAGTCCATTCGAACGGATTGCCATAGACATTGCAGGACCATTTCCAGAGACCGATGGTGGCAACAAGTACATCCTGGTGGCAATGGACTATTTCACGAAATGGGTTGAAGCGTACGCACTCCCAAATCAGAAAGCCACCACAGTAGCGGAGGAGCTCGTAAACTACCTGATCAGCCGGTTCGGCGTGCCCATGGAGCTTCATTCTGATCAGGGTCGGAATTTTGAGTCCGCCGCGTTCCAAGAATCTGCAAGACATTAGGCATTCACAAAACCCGGACAACACCTCTGCATCCTCAATCAGACGGCATGGTAGAGCGAATGAATAGGACCATTAACAAGTACTTGTCCAAAGTGGTCTCCAAACACCAAAGAGACTGGGATCGCCATCTGCCACTGTTTCTTATGGCATATCGATCATCGATTCACGAAACTGCTGGACAAACACCAGCAAAAGCACTGTTTGGTCGGGAGCTACGGTTACCAAGTGACCTGAAATTTGGCTGCAAACCTGGTGAGGACGTTGCCGGAGAAGACTACGTTAGTGATCTCCGCAGAAGACTTGACGATATCCATAAGGAAGTACGTTCCCGGATGCAGATAGCTAGCGACCGCATGAAGGACACCTACGATATACGGGCCACTGATGGAGGTTTCCAGGAGGGAGACATGGTGTGGTTATACAATCCACAGCTCCGTAAAGGTCTTTCGCCGAAGCTACAGCAGCACTGGGAAGGCCCATATACAATCGTCAAGAGAATAAATGACGTTGGAAAACCGAAGGTTGTCCTTTTTAACCGTTTGGCCCCATATGCCGGTGACAATCACGAAAAAGCACGGATCAGGCTTATACAAGCTCGTTCTCCGGATTCGGTGTCACCTCCGAGAGATCCGAAGATTTGTTTACTGCTTCGGACTCGCTGGTTCATTGTGTGGCCAAAGACTTGAGAATGGATCGCGGTATTGCCACCGTATTCAAGAAGAAGTTTGGCCGCTTGTCAGAGCTGGGGGACCAACTTGGAAATGGAAAGAAAGTGCTAAGTCTGGTGGACGGGAACCGATCCATTTACTACCTGGTCACTAAGGAGGCGTCGTCTGAAAAACCCACCTACCGCTCATTATGGAATTCGGTGGTGGAACTAAGAGACCAACTGCTATCCACGGGTACCACAAGACTAGCCATGCCAAGGATAGGATGTGGGTTGGATGGAATGAACTGGAGAGTGGTGCGGAGCATGTTGGAGATCCTGTTCCGGTGGAGCGGCGTCGAAATAACGGTATACACTAACAATCCCCAACGAGATCCCGCACAGACAAGGACGGTGGATTGCTACTTCCATATGACGACTGGGTGCCTTAGGGGACAAAATTGCATGTACCGGCATGATCCTTTGAAGGAACGGCAGAATGTGATCCGGGACGGATCACCCTTAAGGAGGGGGCAGTGTAACGAGCGTGCATGTATGCGAGAGCGGCGACGAGATCCGACAGCAGATAAGCGGAGTTCAAAGGATGCCGGCGTCGGTCGGCGTTTTGATGACGATAAACAAGGCCATAAATTAAACGAACACAATAAGCACTCCAGTAAAGTCTAGTACGTCATTCTGGAACCTTCTGGATTGTTCCTAGTCTGTATAAATACTTGTTGATGTGGTCAGTTGCAGTAGTTTACAGTTAGCTTCCGAACGAGTAATATAAATAACTAACTACGATATACCGAGTGATATAAATACACATTTCTCTTGTCATATAAATAAGCCGTTGAATCGTTATAAGTGCTTAAGGATTCTATTAGTGTAAGTGTTAAATAAATAGTTGTAAATAAATCCGTTAAATAAATAAGTTATACTAGAAAAGTCGTTATAATATATACCAACACCAAACAAAAAACTAAAAATTTAAAATAAATATATACAAAAAAACTTTAAAGTTCTTAACAAATATAGTTTGATTTTAATATACAATTTTCAATAAAATTTTGCAATGAAGGGAAGATCAGTTTCTCAGAATTAACAATAAGAATTTTTTTATCAACAATAACTTTTGATTACATTAAATACAATAACATACTACTGCATTTTACTCAATGTATTATTCATACTACTGAAACTATTGTCAAAATTATTAATTCCATTACAAATACGCTTTTAAAAAATTACTGCGCTAAAGAGAATGACTAACTTGGAAAAGGAAGTAAAAGAAAATTAGAAACTCTTACTGCATAATTTGATACAACATCGATGGCTATTTTGGGATCCGATGCCAATCTAATCTTAATGTGGAAAAATAAATGAAATAAGTGACAAGTGTAAACATCAACACTCCAGTGTTTATTTTCTCAAATTCATGATTAACAGGAACAACAGTGCGTCGTTGTTGTTGTTAGACAAGATTAACTGCATCAAAGGTAACAATATATGTAAATTATAATATATAAACTTTAAGCGCGCTTTGCAGCGCTTTATTTGTATGTTATTTTTTGTATCTATTACGATTTTGGCTGCGTAGACGTCGAAGAATCAACGAATACGTTTTGCATAACTTATTATTAAATAATCCTAACACTAATTTTTCACTGTTAAAAATACCTCCAGGACGCTAGCAACCCATGCAACGAATTTTGAAAAAAAAAATATGAATAATTGGTCAGCTATAATTATTATTTGGTCAGGCCTAGATAATTAGAAAAAACAATAAAATATATCTGTTTCTACAATACTGTAGTAAGGTAAACCCGGGTAAGATCAATAATTCAAAAATTGATACATTATCGGCAACATTTCGAATGTAGGAGGGCAGTAAGTTCAAATAAAATGACATTTTTAAAAAACAACGAAAATAAAATTTTATTAACAAAATGATTTTCTTAGAGGGTGGGAAATGTCAAGTCTGAAAAAGAAAACACAAACTTTTAAAACAAGGAAAATTTAACTTGATTGACCAAGAAATCCCCGTCATGGTACACATTAATTTCATTTCGAAACTGAAGTACTTTTGATTAATACGAATAGGTACTGGGAATTCCTTGGGACAGGTAAACCCCAGCTAAAGTTGAATAAACGTATAGTCTCTCACCCTATACGCCAATAGAAAAATGTTAATGCATTCATTCCGGGCTGAGTTATCTGTGCACACCATCAAAACCACAATTCTAAAACTACAAACATGATTGGGACTTCTCCATTTACCAAAAACGTGTAAAAAAAATGACCAAAAACCAAACAAAATTTAGATTTACTTACAAAACGATAATAAATACTCAAATCGCAGACTTTTGACTTTAAAAATAATGTGAGAAAATAGATTAACGCGAACTAGTCCTAAACAAAGAATTTAGTACAAACTTGACACACCCTCGTATCCAAGCTACAAGAAATTACAAAAATTACATTTTAAATAAGTTTAAAAATAATTCAAAAATGAACAAATTAATTAAACTATAACTTTAGATCAAAAATTGGTACAAAACAAACACGAAAAGAACAAACAAACAAAATAATTTACATAAAAAAATATTTAAAACAAATAAACATACAAAATATAAGATAAATATTTAAAGAGGATCAAACTCACCTTTATTTTAATTAGAAAAATCACTAAACTCAACCATTTAAAAACAAAACTGGAAGGAGAAAAGAAAGGCACGTCTTACGTCTTTCAAGGGCATGTTCTGATATAGACTGTGAGCACAGGACAGTAATGCCAGTATACAGAAATGCGTTCCGATATAGGCTTCCAGTGCACCGTGACAGTGACAGACAAAAACTAATGACGTCATATTTGCCACCATCTTTGTACTGGGAGTTAAGGCGCTTCCAGTAGTTTCCACTAGATAAAAATGGCAGACATAGCAAGAACACAGACCACACCACAACATGGACCAATATTTTTCTTCAAACTTATAAAAAGCTACAATTCATTAAAAGGTTTAAAATGAAAGAAATTGAAACATTCTTATTGCTCTGTTTTACGGTTTTTGTAATTTGTTTGTTACTTAAACCACTAAACACCGTTTTTACTTAAACTTATTCTAAAAGCAGACCTGTTCAATCATGTAAGAGAAGGAACTTTTCATCATTCTTTTACATTGTGTTCAATCCACTAGGTCTGGATGAATTAGAAAATTGTGAAAAACTGAAATGATACTTACTCTTAAGGTTTCTGTGCAAAAAATATGCATATTTTTATTTTAACTTTTTAACATTAATTAGCATGCATATACCTAAGCACAACATAGACTATTAACAGTAGTTTTGGTCGGTTCTTTATGAAACATTTTTTGAATAGAAGAAAATAAAATAAATAAACCACTTTTAAATGTTTCAAAACGAGTATTTATTTAACTCTACAATTGTTTCGGTATTATAATACCTTTCTCAAGAGTAACAGGATTTAGGTATAAATAGACGATAAGGTATAAATAGATGATAAGCACCGCATTAAATTTAGTAAAATCCTGTTACTCTTGAGAAATTGTAGAGTTAAATAAATACTCCTTTTTGAAACATTTAAAAGTGGTTTATTTATTTTATTTTCTTCTAAGCACAACATATTGGTCACTAGGAACGTTTTCTTGTTAGTAATTTTCATTAGTTAAGATCATGAAATTTTATTAGGTATACCGTTATAAACATTTTTTTATTCTCAAATAGTTTAAAAGATATATTTGCCAAAAATTGCAATATTTATGCCACATTAAATGTTAAAATCGTGCATAATACATCTAGCGCCTCTATCGGATAGTGTCTTAATTATTTTTGACAAAAGTACTGAAACAGTACTGAAATACGTTCCAATATATAACAGCCAGTAGCAGATTCAGTAGAAAAATCTAAACTGAAACGGTGTTTACAGTATACTGTGTGACGTAACGTGTCACAGTGCTCACAGTGTATATCGGAACACGGTCCAAGTATCTTTTTTTGTGGTGGTTCCCTAAAAATTTACCTGCGCGTCGCGTCTCGTGCGTTACTCCCTCCACTACGCTATTTAAGAAATAAGTGGAAGAACACTTTTTTTAAGTATTTCGGGACTAATGATACCGTAACTTGATCTTTATTTGATAGACCACAAGAGGTCGCATAAATGAAAGAAAAGGAAAGAAATTTAAAAAAATGAAAGATTCTAATGTCGCCAAAAGGTGATACCTTCAATACGCATGTGCAATCATTCTATTTTTCTTCTATGATCTATCAGCTGATAGGATAGTCAATAAAAATTACATTTTTGATAAAACACATTGTTGTAAAAGCTGTTTTTATTTTACAAGAATGTGTTTTACCCTTTCGGACATCTGGTAATTTAAACAGACAAGAGCAGTCTGGTGGGATCTGATGATCCAACATAATTGAGTGATATGTTAAGAGAGTACTACTGTTAAAACTGAATAAAACAACTTAAATTAGACAAAAAACGTTTGATATTGTAGCGAACAGGAGCATGCTTGTGTGCGATCGGGTACACTTGCATGTGTTGCGGGCCGGCGCTCAACTAGCCGCGGGCGGTTTTCGGCAGTGTATGCGTGTGTTTGTAGGCGTGCGTCTCGTACCTGTCTTCGAAGAAAGTAATTAAGCGGTTCGCCGAAAATGTAAACAATCTTTCGAATATTCCAGACTTTTTCCTGACTGTTCTATGATGCTATAAAAGTGGCAGAGACGTTCACCGAGTGGTCAGTAATAAATTGACCGTGACAGTGGTAACATCCGAAATAAATTGACAGTGTTAAAAGTGAAAAGACAAATAAATAAGAGACGCGCATATAAGTGAGTGTTGTACATAAATAGTAAGCTATGTTCCGTATTAATTAATAGTGTTTTAAGTAGTTATTATTAAATAAGCATTATATATAATGTGTATATAATATGTGTTCCTGTACTTTAGTCTTGTAAATAAATTTTAATAAACCCACGAACACTACAATTGGTGTCAGGTGTGGGGTGAAACGTAACTATTGAAGACTTTAGTGAAGGTTGAGTAAAATACATACCAATGGCAAAGAAGTTGTACGAATTAAAAATTGCGGAGTTAAGAAGAGAGTTGGGAGAACGGGATCAAGGCGTTGAAAAAGGATGGCTATGATCCTGAGACGTTCCTTTTCGAAGATGAATTGTCGCAAATGATGAAAAAATTAGAAGAAAATAGTAAAAGTTTGGAATGTAAATTGGAAGAAAACAGTAAAAGTCTGGAAAATAAATTGGAAGAAAATAGAAAAAAAGTTTGAAACATGAATTGGAAGAAAAATTGGAAGAAAACAAAAGTTTGAGAAGCAAATTGGAACAAAACAATAGAAGCCTGGAGAATAAATTGGAAGAAAAATCAGAAGAAAATAGCAAAAATTTGGAAAGCAAATTGGAAGAAAATTTTGACTATAAACTTCAAGAAACAGAAGAAAAGATAAAAGTGCTGGAAGAAATGATTTTTAATGGCAAAATAAAACCCGTCGAAGTGGATGTTGGTGCATCTAGTACACTTAACGTAGGCAGCCAAATCAGCCAAGGAAGCGGTGTGGAGTCATGAACACGAGTAAAACCACCAACGTTTGACGGAAAATCCCCATGGTCCACATAACACAAGCAATTCGAGGCGTCTGACACGGCGAATAACTGGGCGCCTGACGAGAAAGCCACTGCGTTAACCGTTGCGCTTCGTGGGGACGCATGTGACATTTTGAACACCCTATCCCCGGAAGAATAGGGGGATTATGAACAATTAGTAAAACGGTTGGAATTGCGTTACGGTGAACCTCACTTAACAGCGGTGTATCACATCCAACTGAAAACCCGTCAGCAGAAGCCAACGGAATCCCTGCAAGAATTCGAGGCCGATATTGCAAGATTGTCTCAACTCGCCTACCCGAATACTTTAGACAAATTAATGGAAAGATTGGCAGTGGAAGCATTCACCGATGGACTTCGGGACAATGACACTCAACAACGGATACGCCTCGACCGACCTAAGGCTCTAGCTGATGCTTTGGCTCGTGGGTTGGAGTACGAAACGGTTAAACGGGCCTATAGCAAACAAGGAAGAGTTCGGCTACTATGTGAAATAGTGGATTCGTCAGAATATTTAGAAGAAACCGTCTGCCGAATCATCATCAAGCTCAACAAAGAAACGCGAAAACTAAGGTGTTGGAACTGCGGCGAACTGGGTCATACGAAGAGGCAGTGTAAGAAAACTACTCTTTCCCTAAGTACCCGACGTTAACCGCAGGAAAACTAGATAGGGTCGACGTAACGGGGAAAACGTTGACCCATAGACAACGAGGTCCCGAAATTATCATATTAACAACAGCAAGACAGTCTACTCTTAGGTGAAAAAATAAATGGACAAAGTTTTGTATTTCCTTTGCACACTGGGGCCACTAGGAGCATTGTAAAACCCAGCGTAGTTGAGAGTCCTAGCCAGGTTTTGTCAACTCAGTGGGTTCTGCGTACGGCTACTGGAGAGAGAGTGGTTGTTCATGGCAAAGTTAAGGTGTCATCTGAAATCGGCAAGACTGTCTTTGACCATCAAATGCTGGTAGCAGATATTGAAGACGACGTTATTCTTGGACTGGACATATTACAAAACTACGATTTTGACATGAATTTAAGAAGGGGCGTTGTGAGACTGAATGGTGAAGAATTTTGTCTCATAAAACATGGACAGGAGGCGGTAACCCGGTAAGTAAATTCTGAAACAGTACCTGCCGAAATGAGTGGAGTGATTGACGGATATTGTAGGAATCTATCCAGTGAGCAGAAATGCAAAGTACAACATCTACTTTGTCAGAATGTCGACGTCTTTGAAACTGAAAAGAATGGTAGTGGAAGGACTACCATCGTAAAACACAAGATTAATACCGGTAGTGCGCAGCCCATTCGTTAAAGACCTAGACGACTGCCCCTGGCGAAGAAGGAAGAAGCAGAGAGAATAATCTACGAAATGCAGGAGACCGGCATAATTGAACCATCATCAAGTCCGTGGACGTCACCGGTAGTGTTGGTAAAAAAGAAGGATGGTACAACAGCTCAACAACGTAACCAAGAAGGACAGTTATCCGCTACCACGAATTGATGACACCTTGGATATGTTTGCTGGCTCGAAAATGTTCTCCACGCTCGATTTGAAAAGCGGATACAGGCAAGTTGCCTTAGATGCCGCCGACAAGGAAAAGATCGCGTTTTCGATCAGCACGGGCCTGTGGCAGTTTACGGTTATGCCTTTCGGGTTATGCAATACCTCGGCGACGTTCGAAAGGTTGATGGAGAAAATATTTAGCGACCAAATTGGAAAGACCTGCTTGGTTTACTTAGATGACATTATTGTGATTGGAAGAACCTTCAATGAGCACCTACAGAATTTGCAAGCAGTATTCTAGCGATTGCGAGAAGCTAATTTGAAGCTGACTCTGAAAGCGCCACCTTTTCCGCGAAGAGGTTTCTTACTTGGACATGTTGTATCAGCGAAGGGCGTGGCCGTGGATCCAGAGAAGATAAAGGCCGTGAAGGAATGGCCAGTGCCTGAAGATGTTAACGACAGAAGAAGCTTCTTGGGTTTATGCACCTATTGTTGTCGCTTTGTTCACGGATTCGCCAATATCACCAAACCTTTGACACGTTTAACCGAAAGAGACCGCAAATTTCATTGTGACTCGGATTGTCAAATGGCATTTGAGACTTTGAAGCAGACTTTAATCACAGCCCCCGTCTTGGTATATCCTCGGGCCAATGGAATGCTCATTTTAGACACCGATGCCAGCCGATGTAGAATGGGAGCCGTTCTTTCGCAGTTAGAAGATGGCCAAGAGAAGGCAATCGTCTATTTTAGCCAGACTTTGTCAAAAGCCGAAAGAAACTACTGTGTCACCAGGCGAGATATGCTGGCTGTAGTCAAAGGTGTAGAACACTTTTACGAATACCTATATGGACGGAAATTCACCCTACGAACCGATCATGCAGCCTTAAATTGGCTTCTGAATTTCAAGAATCCGGAGGGACAGGTAGCTAGATGAATTGAGAAGCTACAGGAATATGACTTTGACGTAGAACACCGGCCCGGAACAGGGCATAAAAATGCCGATGCACTTTCCAGAAGACCCTGTCAAGCAGATTGCAAACAGTGTGATCGAATGGAAAAGAACGAAGAAACAATTCTACGCGTCACGGTTATCACGAGTGATGAGTGGTTACCTGAAAATATAAGACAAGACCAAGAAAGCGACCCGGACTTGAAGAAGGTGATGTAATGGAAAAGGGACGGAAAACGACCAACGTGGCAACAAATTTCTTCCTGTACCCAAGTACTAAAATCGTTGTGGGCTCAATGGGACTCAATGGTCTTAGAAGATGGCATCCTGAAGCGTGTCGTTAAAAGTACAGAAGAAGGGGAAGATAGGAAGCATCTGGTTATCCCTCGAAACAGGGTTACAGAGGTGTTGTATTATCTTCACGATGGATCATTTGGTGGCCATTTTGGAGTGGCTTAGACGCTCGGGATGGTTCGAGAGCGATTTTATTGGGTGAATTGTAAGGAAGATGTCAAGAATTGGTGTAAGAAATGTACCAGCTGTGCCGCAAGTAACAGACCGCAGAAAAGGCTACGGGCCCCAATGCGTCAATACAACGTTGGTGGGCCCTTCGAAAGAATAGCAATCGATGTGGCAGAGTCCGAAAACGGCAACAAGTACATCGTGGTCGTTATGGACTATTTCACCAAGTGGGTTGAAGCCTATGCACTCCCGAACCAGGAGTCGGGAACCATAATTGAGAGTTGATCAGTCGTTTTGGAGTACCCTTGCAGTTACATTCAGACCAAGGGAGGAATTTTGAGTCAACTATTTTCCGTGGAATAAGTACAGAAGGAGAGGAAGATAAGAAGCATCTGGTTATCCCTCGAAACAGGGTTACAGAGGTGTTGCAGTATCTTCACGATGGATCATCTGGTGGCCATTTTGGAATGGCTAAGACGCTCGGGATGGTTCGAGAGCGGGTAGTAGTAAGGATTCCTAATTTTTTAATAATAAGTATATCCTACTACCATCGTATAAATATCCCTGGGGGGGATAACTTACCAAGTGATAATTGATCAGTTATCGAGCGGGATGTAAAATGATTAAATTACTAAAACAACTATTAAAAAATAGGGGTTGGTGATGGAAGGGTAAAAATTTAGGGTTGTATGTATTTTTTAATGCCACATTATAAAAAAATTAAAAAAACAATTTTTGTCCAAAATATTAAAAAAATGTTAGGGGTGGATAACCCTTATCACTTAGGGGTATGAAAAATAGATACTAGCCGATTTTCAGACCTACTGAATATGCATATAAAATTTGATAAAAATCGGTCAAGCCGTTTCGGAGGAGTACGGTAACAAACACTGTGACACGAGAATTTTATATATTAGAAGATAATGTCAGGTTTCAATCTTGTCGTCATGATGGAAGGTTGACCATATTAAGACGTTTTTGCTGTATAAGACACCATTGTGATTTCTTTTTGATAAGCAAACATACTAGACGGTAACGGTCTCACTTCTGTAGACACAAGACATAATGGCAGTTCCTTCTTATTTTTACGAACGGTACCCACGGATGTTAGGCTATGTTCTCACAACAATCACTGCATTAGGCTGTAACTGGTAAACCAGTTATCAAATGTTATATTACGACCACTTTTTGAAACCGGTTCTATCAATCTAAGAACTAATATATTCGGGATTATTACTCTTTCTAAACGGCCCTTCGGGTTGCACACCTACATATATTTCCATATTTACAGCATAAAAAGTCCTAGCGTCAGTCAAGGTAAATATTTTAATCCCTTATTTCGCTGGTTTGATGAAAATAAACTGACGAAATCAGCAGTTACCGCGAAAAACCTGCAGTTATTCGTCTATGGTAAGATATTCACTGGGTGAATAAGTATGTTTGCAGTTGAGGAGAAATGTGTCAAAAATTGTCCTAAATGATGCAAGCTTATCTACTTGTAATCTGTCATTTCTAGTGCTATGGCTGTCAAAACGCAAACAACACAAGATAAAAATAAATCGTTGGAGAGACATAGTTTTCCTGAATATAGGTACTCCTGTGTCGTCTGTAATCTGTAATCTTATATTTGGTTGTATCATTCAGAAGTTGATAAAATTAACTTAAATAAGTAAGTCAATATCAATTTAATAAGGAAACACTCTCCTAGACGATAGTTGCGTAAAAATAAAGTGTTTATTAAAATAAAAGTCTTGCGAAGAACCGACCTACTGCAATTTTGGGATTAGATCGGCATCATAAGTGCATCTTCAACACCTTTAAATCGAGATAAAACATGTAAATTTGTATACCTGCAGCTCTTATCTACTTATTACATAATAACTAGTCAAAGGAGGCATAAGTTACTTTATGACTCACATTGTCATTTGTGATAATAAAACCAGACACATCTGTATAGAAATATATGTGGTGACAAAATATCACAGAGACTAAAGATTTTAATTAAGAATGTCTATTTTTAGGAAATCGTTGTTGCATGCCGTAAACTTAAGGATCAGGGTAGGTAGGTAGGTTACCAGATGTTATAGGAAATAAGATGTTAGTAAAATAGGTATGAGTGAAAGAGAGTAAGTATGAGAGAGCATGACAGAGATGAATGAAAGATGTCGACTAATAAGGCGAGGAGGCAGGGGATCGCACCCCCTTTTGAGTTTAGTTTTTAAGCAGTAGTTGAGTGAGAGATGCTATATATACCAGTTGTTCGTTCTTTGTACCCCTAACTTTTTAATTGAACCTATTTTTAATCTTATTTACTACTGATTTTCTTATCTGCGACTCTTCGAGTAGTGATTACCGCAAAATACTCACTACATATGTTACTACGTATTTTTAGAAGACTTACCTACTAGATTTGGTTAAGGTTTTGAGTGTTTTAGTTTTTGTAATTCACAAATTTTTATAGTGACCCATTATATTGTTCTTTATTTGTCTATGTTGAAATTGGTATTGTGTATAGGACAAAAATTTTGAAAATATCTCAAATACCTAGGTATGTTATTTCTATATACAGGTTTGTGTTCCTCTCATCATCATTCTCATTCTTTTATTTCTGATGGAATTTTTTTTGCTGGTTTCTCAGACCGTCTTTGAGCACTGATGTACCTATTAAAATTTGATTCGACCAATGTACAGTTAAAACGTGTATTTCGGAATAAGAATGAAAGAAAGTAAACGGTAGCCATTGTCAAAAAAAATTTGAAATTGCTTCACAACAATGAATAATTTGGAAATTTTGAATTATGCCTTTTTTGCACTACACAATCTTCCCAGAATCATCTCTATATAAGTTCCCAGCCGCTAAATTGCGTTGAATGCTCTCGACGCTCTCTTTTGCGAGAATGACCCCCAGTATGCCAAAAAAGGCGGAGCTGTGGCACTCACGTACCACAGAAAGTTAGCTTACGGTTTTAAATAAACGAGAAAATCTAATTAATCACATTTATTAAGAATAAAAACAGAAATATAGATTATGGTATGTCGATGTTTTACGACACGTCAACGCGTGTCGTGTTGGTTGTAACCTCTTGTATCTTTTTTTGTTTATTGGAAAAAATCGATGAAACTGTTGCTAGGCAACGTAGGGAAACGCCGCGCGTGGCTACCGGCCCGTCATCGTGAGCTGTTGGTGTCTATGGTTGGTGACTGTCGCAAGTGGGTTAGCGACAGCATTGAGTGTAGTAGACGCCACAAGTACTCCCCCTCCAGCGACCTGGTTAAGTCGCGAATTGGAGTTGCTTCGTCTTGATTGTTGAATATGTTTTCATCGCTGGTGGCGGGTCGATTGTGGTTTGACCAGGGGTGATGTCCATCGACGTCGCTATGAAGGCTGGCTTCAAACGATCGACCGAAATGTCCCGGTGAATGCCTTTGACGTTGATTCTGAAACAAAAATCGTTTACCCGTTCGACAATCTCATACGGGCCCTCATATGGTTGGTCCAATGGTCTTTTTACAGCGTCCACTCGTATGAATACATGTGTGCATGTGTATAGAGTTTTTGGCATGAAAATTCGGGCTTTGTGGTGGTGAGCGGTGGGTTGTGGTCTAACTTTCCTCATAGTTTGTCTTAGATGCTCCAAGAAGATTTGTGGGTCCTGGGAAGGTTCTTCGTCGAAAAAGTACTCTCCGGGTAATCTAAGAGTGGTACCGTAAACGAGTTCAGCTGGAGATGTCCCGATGTCTTCTTTTAGACTGTTTCTCAGTCCTAGCATGACTACTGGCAGAACTGGTACCCAGTCCGAGGTCTCATGGCATTTAATGGCAGCTTTAAGGGAACGATGCCATCGTTCAACGGTGCCATTGGATTGTGGATGGTACGCTGTGGTTCGGTGTGTATTACTCCCAATCATTTTAGCAAGGGCGTCGAATAATTGAGAACAAAACTGTGATCCGCGGTCTGTGGTGATTTCTGCGGGTGCTCCGAAACGAGCTACCCATGTTTCGAAAAAGGCGTCTACAATGGTTTCGGCGGTGTCGTCCTTGAGTGGTGTTGCCTCTGGCCAACGAGTGAATCTATCTATCATTGTCAAGCAATATCGGTATCCTCGAGAGATGGCCATTGGTCCTACGATGTCAAGGTGGACGTGGTGGAATCGCTCGTCTGGGACACGAATGTGTTCTGGTTGTCTTTTTGTATGCCTGCTGATTTTCGAGCGTTGGCAAGGGAGACACGTTCGAACCCATTCGGTAACGTCCCTGTTGAGGGACGGCCATACGAATTTGCACGCAATTGCCTTGCGTGTCGACCTGGCGCCGCTATGCGCGGTGTTGTGCACAACGTCGAAAATCTTTTTTCGGAGCGGGCCTGGAATGTACGGTCTGATATTCTCAGTGGAGACGTCACAGTAAATGGTTGTGTCTGTCCCATCTACCCTGAGGCGTTTCAGTGAAAGTGCTCTTGGATTCGTGAGTAGTTCTGGAAGTTCGGAGTCTGCGTGTTGCGCTGTGGCAATGTCTTCTGTGGTAACAATGACAGGAAGTTCAATGTTGTTTATCCTTGATAAAGCATCAGCAACTTGATTGTTCTTGACTGATACGTGGACCAGTCTGGTTGTGAACTGTCCAATGAAATCTAAGTGTCTTTGTTGTCGTGGCGAGGCTTTGGTAGGACGTTGGTCGAAGGCGTAGATTAACGGCTTGTGGTCGGTATGAATCACCGTGTCTCTACCTTCGATCATATGACGGAAATACTGGACAGCTGAGTAGATTGCCAGCAGCTCTCGGTCGTATGCGCTATAGCGTGACTGGGTTGGTGTCAGTTTTTTTGAGAAGAAACCGAGAGGTTGGCGCGTCTTGTCGACTATCTGTTCCAGTGCAGCTCCCATGGAAGTATCTGAGGCATCGGTAACCAGAATGAGCTGAGCGTATCCTGTGGGGTGAGCGACAAGTGTTGCTTGTGCAAGTTGTTCCTTACAGGTTTCAAAGGCTCGTTCGGTACTTTGAGTCCACTCAACTGGTCGTTTGTCTCGTTTCTTAGCTCCGGTTGTGAGTTCGTGCAAGGGAGCTTGGGCTGCCGCGGCGTTTCGAATGAAACGCCTATAGAAATTTAGCATCCCTAGGAACCTGCGCAATTCAGAGACCGTAACAGGTTTCTTTATATCTCTGATTGCTTGTACTCTGTGGGGTAGAGGTTTGGTGCCTTCTGTCGTAATTTGAAAACCTAGGTATTCCACTTCAGGTTTACCGAAATGGCATTTTTGTGTTTTAATGGTTAGACCATGCTGTTGGAGTCGTCTAAGAACTTCTCGGAGGTGTTCCTGATGTTCTTCTTCAGATTTGGAAGCGATTAGGATGTCATCTAAGTAGCAGAACACGAAATTCAGCCCTTTCAGAACAGTGTCCATGAAACGCTGAAAGGTTTGCGCTGCGTTAGTGAGTCCGAATGGCATAACGTTGAACTCATAAAGCCCAAAAGGTGTGATTATGGCAGTTTTCTGTCTATCTTCTGGTGCCATCGGGATATTGAAATACGCGCGTTCAAGGTCCATGGTAGTGAACACTGTACATCCGTGGAGTCGATGAGCGAAGTCCTGGATATTGGGAACAGGGTACTTATCAGGCACTGTCATCTTATTCAGTTGCCTGTAGTCCCCGCAGAGTCTCCAGGAACCGTCTTTCTTCTTGCGCATGAGAATGGCGCTCGAGTAGGGACTACTCGAGGGACTAACGATGCCATCTTGAATCCAGGTCTCGATCTCTTGTTGTGCCTGTCGTCTCCTGGTAGGGGACAATCTCCGTGCCCTGTCAGTACATGGTGGTCCTTGCGTGAGGATGTGGTGCCTCACTTGGTGTCGAGGTTCTCGGTAAGGTCTGGGACTCGTGATGTCAATGAATTCTCGTACAATTTTGTGGTGCTTAGAGTCATTGCTGAGTGTCGTCACCGAGGGTATTCGGGCTGTGGAGATGATCCCAATGGTGGTAAGCTTGGTTGTTGCGTCTATCAGCCGCTTGTGTCTAATATCTGGTAGCAAGTTGAAATTGTGCAAGAAGTCACTACCCAATATCGGCTGTGTTACATTAGCGACGATAAACGTCCAAGTGAATGGTCGCCTCAAGTTAAGGTCCATTGTCATGCTTGTTTCTCCGAAGGTTTCGATTTTTGTTTGGTTGGCTGCATATAAGGTTCTTTCGCTGACGGTCGTTCCCTTGACGTATTGTTTGGGAAGTACGGATACGTCCGCTCCTGTGTCGATCAAGAAACGTATACCCGTCTTCCTGTCTGTGACGAGGAGGCGTTTTGATGTGTGTGTTCCGCTGGTCGCTGCCTCAACGCATACCAGCGGTGCTAGTTTTCCGTCGTTGTATAGTTGCAAGGCTTGCGGCAGTGACGTGCGTCGTCTCCGAATTTACGGTGGTAGTAACACGTTCCGCTCTGCTCACGCTTCCCAGAGTGTGATCGTTCTCTTTGGTTATTATAGCCCCTGGAATGCTCCCTGGAGCGGTTCTTTCTCTGATGTGTGTGTGAAAAACTTTCGAATTTACGCGTAAGCGCCTCTATCGCTCCTGACAGTTCTTGAATCTTCTCCGTCATCATCTCCGTGTTTGGTATGGTGTTGCGGGAACAAGCGTTAGACGAAGGTTCAGCGGAATAA
This sequence comes from Agrilus cyanescens, assembly GCA_947389935.1. Lineage (NCBI taxonomy): Eukaryota > Metazoa > Arthropoda > Insecta > Coleoptera > Buprestidae > Agrilus > Agrilus cyanescens. The sequence continues at coordinate 8,229,028 of OX376704.1, forward strand.
GGGTTCTCTTGAGCAGTGGCGAAAACTTGTGTTGGTCGCATGACGTCTATGATCCGGTCGGCTTGTAGAGCTATGTCCGACAATGCTGTGGCCTCGGCGATGGCGAGGATGCCGCGTATACTCTCAGGCATTTGTTCTAGAAACAGACTGCGTAATACGGTATCAGAACAGTTGTTACCTGCCAAGTTTCGGAGCTTCTGTAGAAAAATGGACGGCTTGTCTTCTCCTAGAGACTGTCCGCGCAGCAAGCGTCGCAATTTCGTCTCCTGTGAGTCGGAGAAGCTGTCAGTGATGCGTTTTTTCATTGTGTCGTACTTGCCAGTCGAAGGTGGATTGTTTATTATGTCACCCACGGTACCAAGAATTTTCGGATCCAGATTCCCAACCAGCAGTCTGTATTTTGTGAGGTCCGACGTTACGTTGTGTAGTGCAAACTGGGTTTCGGCAACGTTAAAGTATAATGCCGGGTCATCGGCCCAGAATTGTGCAGGTAATCTCACATTTTTTATCGCTTCGACAGCTACCGTTGGTGTGACTTGTAGCATTTGTGTATCATCATTTATCGTTGGTGTGTTATCGGAGTTGGCCATGGCGTGCTTGTGTCTCTTGTAATGCTCAAAACTGCGAAACGTTTTGCCGTTTTTGTGTTAAAACAACGTGGTTTCACGTAAACACACGCGAAGAGTTGATATCCGCTTGCCCGAACTATCACATGTACGCGTCGCGTAACCGTAAACTTGATCACGTCGGGGTCACCAATTTTGTGGCACTCACGTACCACAGAAAGTTAGCTTCCGGTTTTAAATAAACGAGAAAATCTAATTAATCACATTTATTAAGAATAAAAAAAAAAATATAGATTATGGTATGTCGATGTTTTACGACACGTCAACGCGTGTCGTGTTGGTTGTAACCTCTTGTATCTTTTTTTGTTTATTGGAAAAAATCGATGAAACTGTTGCTAGGCAACGTAGGGAAACGCCGCGCGTGGCTACCGGCCCGTCATCGTGAGCTGTTGGTGTCTATGGTTGGTGACTGTCGCAAGTGGGTTAGCGACAGCATTGAGTGTAGTAGACGCCACAGAGCTTGATCAACAGCGCTACCTGGCCGCTGGGATACAGAACTAACTCATGTATCCCAGCAAACTCGTCCAAAAAATTCTCATTGGATTGTTCTACTAGATAAGTCTCTCTTCTCTGCTATTACTGATCTATAGGATTCACGCATTTAATTTACAGAATTGCCTAGATTTATCAAAATATAATTTTTATCGACCATCCTATCAGCTGATTGATCATAGAAGCAACATAGAATGATTGCGCATGCATATTGTAGAAACAGATATATTTTATAGTTTTTTTTTTCTAATTATCTAGTCCTGGCCAAATAATAATTATAACTGACCAATTAAAAGCATCTGAAAAGTTTTTAATTTTACTTTAGATGGGGTGCCAGCAGTATCGAATATATTCATACAAAATAATCGAGTTGTTATTACTAATTTCCTATCGCTAATCAATTAACGGGACCACCTGACTAATTGTGACCTATTAGATCCATATACTTTTTTTTTTTTCGAAATTCGTTGGATGGGGTGCTAGCGTCCTGGAGATTGGTAATGACGCTACTTATCTGCGGGTTTCGTTGACATTTTTGCGGAAGCATTGTGTTTGAGGCCTATTACGCACTGTCGACTAGTCGCTGGCGACTCGGTTGCTTTATCACCTATTTTCGGCCTCTTTGTATCATTATTGGTTGTTGGCAAGAAGAAGAAGTTGTATGGATAATCCTGTGTATAAGCAGGATCTCCTTTCAATACTCTCATCATTCAATGCAGTATGGTCTTGTGTTGCTCTAATCTATAATTGATGTTATAAAAACTTTATGTCATTGCTAAAGGACCCTGGTTCATAATCATTTTATCTGTATAATCCTGATATCTTAATATCGTTGCAAATCAATGAAAGCATTTAAACAAACGTGTGTCCATGCTTTAATACAATTTACACTCATTACGCATCTATTTTTCTTGTTTTGGTCCATTATGTTCAATAATTTTATGGTTAGCCTTTGATTATATACACATACATTACATCAGTGATTCTCAACCGCTGTGCTGCGGCACTTTTGTGTGCCGTCAAATTCTTAACAAGTGCCGCCAAAATTTTGTAAATTACGTAAAAACGATAAACTATTGGAAAAATTTTTGTTCTTCCAATTTGTTCTTTTTGTCATGTACATTATGAAAACAATATGTAAAAGTAATCCGAAATCGTGAAAATATTTCAAGACAATTTTTTTAAAATTATATTAAATTGTTAGTGCGCCGCCAAATTTTGGAATTGTTAAAAGTGTGCCGCAACAACAAAAAGGTTAAGAACCACTGCATTACATTGTTCTATAAGATTGTTTTTGTCGCGGATTTTAAAATTTAGAATTCTACAAAACTATAATAATTTTAAATATGGGTATTGAGTAGATTAAAGTTGATTAAAATTTAGTATACATATTTAAGCGAACGCGAGCGTGCTTGTGTGCGACCGGGTACGCTTGTATGCGTTGTAGGCCGGCGCGACTAGCCAAGGCCGGTGTCGGCAGTGTGCGTTCTATTTGTGTACGTGTGTTTCGTACCTGCCTTTCAGGAAAGTAATTAAGCGGTCCGCCGAAAAACGTAAACAATGTAAACAAACTTCGAGACTTCTCTGGAATGTTCCATGATGCTAACAAATTGGAAAGAAGTTAGACAGTGTGTCAGTAATAAATTGACCATTACAGTGGTAACATCCGAAATAAATCGACAGTGTTAAAAGTGAAGAGACAAATAAATAGACACGCATATAAGTGTGTTGTAAATAAATAGTAAGCTAAGTTCCGTATTAAGTGATAGTGTTTTTAAGTAGTTATCATTAAATAAGTATATAAATTGTGTTCCTGTAATAAAAAAAAAAATAATAATAAATAAATTTTTAATAAATCCACGAACACTACAACTGGTGTCAGGTGTGGGGTGAAACAACTATTGAAGACTTTAGTACGGGTTGAGTAAAATAATTTGCAATGGCAAAGAAGCTGTACGAATTAAACGTTGCCGAGTTAAGAAGAGAATTGGAAGAACGGAGTGAAGCGACAAGCGGCAACAAGGCAGAGCTTCAGTGGCGGCTCGCGGAGGCGTTGAAAAAGGATGGCTATGATCCTAAGACGTTCCTTTTCGAAAATGAATTGTCGCAAGTGATGAAAAAATTGGAAGAAAGCAGTAAAAGTTTGGAAAGTAAATTAGAAGAAAATAGTATGTATGCAACAAGGAGACGTTCGGCCACTATGTAAAGAAGCGGATTCGTCAGATATTTAGAAGAAACCGTCTGCCGAATCATCTCCAAGTTCAACAAAGAAAGACGAAAACTAATATGTTGGAATTGCTGCGAACTAGGTCATACGAAGAGACTGTAAGAAAACTACTCTTTCTACAAGTACCCTACCTCAACCGCAGGAAAACTAGATAGGGTCGACATAACGAGGCAAACGTTGACCCATAGACAAGGAGACCCCGAACTTATCGCATTTACAAAGACGTTGAAGTACCAGCAAGACAGTCTACTCTTAGGTGGAAAAATAAATGAACAAAGTTGTGTATTTCTTTTGGACACTGGGGCCACTAGGAGCATTGTAAAAACCAGCGTAGTTGAGAGTCCTAGTCAGGTGGTGTCAACTAAGTAGGCTCTACGTACGGCTACTGGAGAGAGAGTGGTTGTTCGTGGCAAAGTTAAGGTGTCATTTGAAATTGGCAAGAATGTCTTTGACTATCAAGTTGATATAATACACTATTATTATATCGAAATATTATTCTGTAAACACCAACACCGATTCTCGTACATCCATTCTAGGAAGATCGACAACTAGCCGTGGGTTTTTTTTCCTGACGTCACCACCCCTAATTACCTCGTCCAAATACCGGTTCCTACCACTTGCTACAACCAAACTCGTACACATCTACTCGTTCTATCTATTTTAATTTTTCGCTTATTTATTTTAATTTTTTTCTCTCAATAATTCTTTCTTTATTTTCTTGCTCGTATTGGTTCTAGTATTCTCTCTAATTATTCTGTTCTTCTTTGTTGTCTGTTGTCTTCTTCACTGTTTTTTTAGTTTTTTTCCGTTTATTTCCTGATTCTGTTAGTTTTTATCTTAAAACTACGGTTCTTTTTTCTAACCCTACGCTTTCGTGCCTGCTCTGCCCTTTGCCGTTATCTGTTTTTTCAATTTCCACCGCGAAATCAACTTGAAAAACAAAATGTTTTTTTTGTTAATTTTGCCCTTCTCTCACCACCCCACTTTTAACCCCTCTTTTTCCCAACCCTTGCTTAGTACTGGGATTTGTATAAATAGCCGAGACTCGCCCAGTACTAGCCATCTCTGACATTCCACCGACCCACGGCTAGGAAGAGAGAGATCTTACCACCTTTGGCCCTTTGCGTTTTTTTTATTAAACACTATTGGCTACCTCTGATATTCCACCGACCCACGGCAAGTAAGAGAGAGCTCTAGCCACCTATCACATATTGTATATATATATTCATATCTGTTTTTTCTTTTATCACCTTTAACTTTCAAGTTCCATTTCTTTTTTTCTCTGTCAGTTTTAACTTCACCTGTATATATATATCTGTTAGTTGTTTTGTTATTGTATTTTGTTAGATTATGTATATATTTTGCTTGATGCGTGTATTTCGGTGTTGTGTGAATAAACACTTAAAAAAAAAAAATCAAAATACTAGCAGTTCGTATCAAAGTGCTGGTAGCAGATATTGAAGACGACGTGATTCTTGGACTGGACATATTACAAAACTTAAGGAGTTTGTGGTACATGTGTTGTGAAACATTTTTAATTCAAATTAATAATAAGGAATACAAACACAATTGGAATACAAACTCTTGTATCTTTTGATAATGACTTCACAGTCGAAACAAATTTGTTAAGAATTTTTCAATATATCAAGTGAAACCTTTCCAATTGTGTTTGTATTCCTTATTATTAATTTGATATTACAAAACTACGATTTTGACATGAATTTAAGAAGAGCTGTTGTGAGACTAAATGGTGAAGAATTTTGTCTCATAAACCATGAACAGGAGGCGGTAAACCAGAAGGTAAATTCTGAAACAGTTCCTGCCGAAATGAGTGTAGTGATTGACAGATATTGTAGGAATCTATCCAGTTAGCAGAAAAGCAAAGTGCAACAGCTACCTTGTCAGAATGTCGACGTCTTTGAAACTGACAAGAATGGCAGGGGAAGGACTAACATCGTAAAACACAAGATTAATACCGGTAGTGCGCAGCCCATTCGTTAAAGACCTAGACGACTGCCCCTGGCGAAGAAGGAAGAAGCAGAGAGAATAATCCACGAAATGCATGAGACCGGCATAATTGAACCATCATTAAGTCCGTGGACGTCACCGGTAGTGTTGGTAAAGAAGAAGAATGGTACAACCCGTTTTTGTGTGGATTACTGTTGGCGGTCAATGGATCACTTTGAGAATCACACTCGGTAGCTTGTATAAAAACGTTTATTAGAAATAAAAGAACAAGTGTTTACAGTTTGGTTGTTGAAAAGAGACTGTTTGTAACTGGAACCATATTACGTGTTCACAATGTACCTAATGCACATATGTGACATGAACAAAAAACTGCGAATGTTTACAAAAATTGCTTACATTCCCCGATCCTAACTAAGCAGCTTATCTCAATTAAGAGTTATGTTTTCGTTCGATATTTAAGTGACTCATTTGTGAATACAAGCTTTCTCACTCTCCCTAAAACGTGACTCTTAATTGTTTATAACAATTTAAAATACAAATGTCATACGATTAAATACACATGAAATTAAAACATTTGTATTAAACATATTGTAACGAGCGTGCATGTGTGCGAGAGCGGCGACGAGATCCGAGAGCAAATAAGCGGAGTTCAAAGAATATCGGCGTCGGTCGGCGCTTTGATGACAATAAATAAGGCCATAAATAAAACGAACACAATAGGAACTCGAGTAAAGTCTAGTAGGCCATTCTCGATTCTTCTGGAACTTTCGGTGTCTGTATAAATACTTGTTGACGTGGTCAGTGACAGTAGTTTACAGTTAGCTTCCGAACGAGTAATATAAATACCTAACTACGATATACCGAGTGATATAAATACGCATTTTTCTTGTCATATAAATAAGTTGTTGAATTGTTATTAGTGTTTAAGTATTCTATTAGTGTAAGTGTTAAATAAATAGTTGTAAATAAATTTCCGTTAAATAAATAAGTTAAGCTAGAAAAGTCGTTACAATATGGTAAACCTAATTCACATCGAAAAAGCTCACATCTAGGTTTTGCAAGCGGTTTTGTTAACACATCCGCCATTTGCATTTCTGAAGATACATATTCTACATTTATTTTTCCTTTTTCATATAAATCACGTATAAAATGGTATCTTATATCTATACGCTTGATACGCTGGTGTAACTCTTGAGTTTTAATTAACTTTATCGCAATCATATTGTCGATTACCAAAATATTATTTTTCTGCACATTATCCGCACTTATTTCGCTTAGCAAACGCGTCACCCATAACAATTCTTTTGCGGTACTCGCGGCACTTATGTACTCTGCTTCTATGGTGGATTGCGCAATGCAATGCTGCTTTATGCATCTTCATACCACTGCTTCACCACCATACACGCACAATACACCGGATGTTGACTTTCTCGTTTCGATGTCGGCTGCAAAGTCTGCGTCGCTCTACGTCTTCAAATTTCCATCCCTGTTGTAGAACAATCCAATCGTTTCCGTTTCTTTCAAATAACGAAGAACCCTCTTTATCAGTTGTAAATGAGCCCCCGTTGGTTTATCCCTTAGACTAGGAAAGAGAGGGGACAGGTAATAGTCGACTGCAAATTGAGGACGATTGGGATCGCGAGACACCGCTCAGTATCGCAACATAAAATGTTAAGAGGGAGTTTGTTTTGTTACCATTATTCGTACAATTATCATTCCATACAGAGTATCAATTGTTTATTTTATAACGTAAACAATTATTAAGAACTGTTTTTTTGCGTCTTACGTTACTAAGAAAATATTATTTATTTTATGTCAAAGAGAATACATGTTCAATGAAATTAAATGCATAGAAATAATTTAATTGACGTTAATTAACATGATGTGGCGGAACCAATAAACATTAAGACGAATTTTATTATTTAAATAATTTTACTTTTTTAGATTTTTATAACTAAAAGTGACGCCGCCTATGGTAATATTGTGGTAAACGCATGCATCTTACAACTTTGAAAGTATTTATTGTTTCTCTCACGATCAGTAAACCATTCCAACAAAAAAAAAAATGATGCATTAATGATTATTGTACGTAAATCATAACATATTTTAAGTAGTATGTAAACAATAAACAAATTAAACACGATTTTATTTGCTTAACCTTACTACGTAAAATTCTTTTTACTTGTGAAATGTGATTTCTGGTTCATTTCTTTTACCGCGGCTTTTACAGCCGAAAGAAAAACAAATCAGCATTGTTTTAAACAAAAATCCACTAAAACCTAACTACACTATTTAATTATATTGACTCTTTTACACAACGCTGTCAACGCACTGTTTGGGATCAGTAAATGGAGCCGGTACCAAAATATTGCGTCAATTTTCGGCGTACAGTCGGCATAGGAGTTACGTGTCCCCTCTCTTTCCTAGTCTAAGGTTTATCCAATACCCTCGAGGCCACAGTGACAGCAAATGCAATGTCAGGTCTGCTGACTACCTGTAGGTACATGAGATTTCCAACCATTTCTCGATATGGAAATTTGTCATCCTTGTCAAGGAGTTCACCTGCCTTCCATCCACTTTCCATTGGTGTGGAGACTGCTTTCGCTTCATTCATCTCGAATCGATCCAAAATTTTCTGGATGTAACTGGCCTGGTTAATAATGATTGAACCATCCTCATACTGATGTACCTCAATTCCGAGAAAATTGTTTACATCGGATATGACTCTGGCTTCAAACTTACTGGTTAATTGATCCAAAAATTCAGTTGCATCATGTTCATTATTTGTAACAATTAGGCCGTCATCGACATACAAAAGAACAAGTAATTTGTTGGCATCACGTTACCTGATGTATAAGCACGGGTCAGCTGAGCTGTCCGTTAGTCCGTGATTTACCAAAAAGTCTTTGAAGGTTCTATTCCAACATCGTGGTGCCTGTTTTAGGCCATAAAGGCTCTTCACCAATTTGCAAACATGATCAGTTCCGTATTCAAAACCTTCAGGTTGACGCATAAAGATCTCTTTGTCTAATGTTCCATAAAGAAAAGCAGATTTGATATCAAATTGTCTTAATAACATTTTTTCTCGAGCTGCTACACTTAATACCACCCTTATTGTGTCAGAGCGTGCCACTGGGCTGAAAGTTTCTGAGTAATCCAAACAGTTTTCTTGTGAGAATCCTTTAATAACAAGGCGGGCTTTGTACCGATCGATTGTTCCATCCGTGTTATATTTGATACGATAGACCCAGCGATTGTCTATTATTTTGTCACGTTGTGGGAAATCAACCATTTCCCACGTTTTGTTTCTTTTTAAGGAATGGAATCAGTTTCCTCATTCATTGCTTCCAACCATTAGTCAGAATCTTCCGAACTTACAGCTTCTTTGAAACTTGTCGGCTCTTTTTCAGTAACCAATGCCACAGGAACCCCATAGAAATCTGGTCTTTTAAGTGTGCCTCTGTCGCGTAGTTTCGATGAAAAACTTGGCTTGTCTTCTTTTTCTTCTCCTTGTGTTTCTTCTACTTCTGATTGCTCGGATTCATTGTTTGTTTAGTCTTCATCCAAATCAACCACAGTAGCTGACAATTTTTCTTCCTTAAAGATAACGGCATGGCTCAAAACTACATCATGTATTTCGGGAATCCATACGCGATTTTCCTTGACCCCATCAAGATAACCAACCAGATATCCTTTGAAAACCTTCTTGTCCAGCTTGCGGTTTTTGTTTCGGTATGTGTACGAAACATTCGGTACCAAACACTCTCAAGTCGTCTATTCTTGGTTTCTTGTTAAACCATAGCTCATAAGGTGTTTTCCCTTTGAATTTTGTTGGTCCGGTTCTGTTGATTACATACACAGCGGTGTTTACAACCTCTGCGCAAAGGAATTGTGGAATGCCAACATTGGAATATAACATTGACCTAGCTCCCTCCATTATGGTTCGATTTTCTCTTTCAGAGCTCCCATTCTGCTCAGGAGTGTGTTTTATTCCATTATTTTTTAAAAAGGTTGTTACTTCTTTGTTGACATATTCCTTTCCTCCATCTGTATGTAATTCGACTACATTTCTTCCAAATCTTGTTTTGACTTCGTTGCAAAACATCTCAAGTTTCTGATAAACTTCTGATTTCTCTCGAAGAAAATAAACTGTGCGGTATTTACTATAATCGTCCTTGAATAATACATAGTAGCGCTTTTTACTGGTTGACTCAACTCTCATGGGTCCGCACACGTTGGAGTGGATAATTTCTCTCGGCTGACTAGAGAAGTTTTCCCTCCTGTTGAATTTTTGACGATGATATTTTCCATACGCACACGCGTCACAGAAAACGTTTTCACCAGTCAGTTTTACACCGGTGTCTTTCAAATGCGATTTAACATGTCTTTTGTCTTGATGACACAAACGTTCATGCCAAAGCTGCAAGGGATTCTTCGTTGTAGCAATACACGCTATTTTTGGTTTGATTACACGTAACACGATCCGATACAAATTATCGGCTTCGATACCGACGGCGATCACTTTACTGTTTCTCATAAACAAACATCGCGAACCGTTATGAGTCAGAACAAAATCGACGCCCTTCTTAGCTGCCGATTTGACTGAAAATAAATTCCTAGCCATGTCCGGTATAAACAATACGTCATACAGTGTTCCCTGTAACCACTTCCCATTGACGAACGTTTCAATGTCGATGTTCCCTTGACCCATTGCCACTACATTGTCACCATTTCCAACATAAACCGACAGTGGTTCTGAAAACTTATTGTAGTCACGAAACCACTCCCGCTTATTTGCAATATGATCCGAAGCACCTGAATCTATTATCCAGTTGTCGCCACTTTTGTCATTTAAGTTCACATGTCCAACGAACGCTTCCTTCTTCGTTTGACACATTACCCTTGATGTTTGTCATGGATAACAACGTCACTGTTGTTTCCTCTTCTTCCTTCTGTTGTTTTTCCAAGCGCATTTCTTCTGTTAGCAATTGCGTCGTTAAATTTTCTAGTCCTCTTAGACATCTCAGTCGAATCCCAGGCAGTGTGGAAATAATTGAACTTTGGGGGTAACGTCAACAGAATTCTCGTTATCAACATGGACGTAGGTATCTCGCCACCCAATTTTCCCATCTTGGAAGCCAGTTGCTCAAGTTGTGAAATATGTTGCGCAATATTACCATCCGGATTCCATTTGAACTCGAAGAACTTCTTTTGCACCAAAGACAAACTTTCCTCTGATTTCATATCGTACACGCTATGCAATTTTCTCCACATCTCTTGTGCTGTGGTACAATTCATCAGTAGTTGCAGAGGTTTCGATTCAACAGTCGTAACAAACAGTTTTCGCTTTTCACCCATTTCTGCAATTTTTTGTCGTAGTCTGCAACACCTTCTTCGGGCTTAACTTCAACACCATTACAGACATCCAACGTATCTTCACTATCTAATAACGTCTGCATGACAAACTGCCATTGTTGCCAGTTCTCGGAATCACGCTACTTTTCCATTTTTGGCTTATCGAGTTCCATCTTTAGGCTAATCGATTACCACTATTTTTATAAAAAAAAAAAACACAAAAAAACGAAACTAGCTCGTGTCCGCAACTGCAGCCTTCAGTGATTCTCAATCTCTCAATTGCACTCTGGGCCCACAACCTGTTTGAGAATCACACTCGGTAGCTTGTATAAAAACGTTTATTAGAAATAAAAGAACAAGTGTTAACAGTTTGGTTGTTGAAAAGAGACTGTTTGTAACTGGAACCATATCACGTGTTCACAATGTATATAATACACATATGTGACATGAACAAAAAACTGCGAATGTTTACAAAAATTGCTTACATTCCTCGGTCCTAACTAAGCAGCTTATCTCAATTAAGAGTTATGTTTTCCTTCGATATTCAAGTGACTCATTTGTGAATACAAGCCCTCACAATTACCGACAGCTCAACAACGTAACCAAGAAGGACAGTTATCCGCTACACGAATTGATGACACCTTGGATATGCTTGCTAGCTCGAAAATATTTTCCTCACTCGACTTGAAAAGCGGATACAGACAAGTTGCCATAGATGCCGCCGACAAGGAAAAGATCGCGTTTTCGATCAGCACGGGCCTGTGGCAGTTTACGGTTATGCCTTTCGGGTTATGCAATGCCCCGGCGACGTTCGAAAGGTTGATGGTGAAAATATTGAGTAATCAAATTGGAAAGACCTGCTTGGTTTACTTGGATGACATTATTGTGATTGGAAGAAACTTCAATGAACACCTACAGAATTTGCAAGCAGTATTCCAGCGATTGCAAGAAGCTAATTTGAAGCTCACTCTGAAAGAGCGCCACCTTTTCCGCGAAGAGGTTTCTTACTTGGACATGTTGTATCAGCGAAGGGCGTGGCCGTGGATCCAGAGAAGATAAAGGCCGCGAAGGAATGGCCAATGCCTGAAGATGTTCACGACAGAAGAAGCTTCTTGGGGTTGTGCACGTATTATTGTCGCTTTGTTCACGGATTCGCCAATATCACCGAAACTACTGTGTCACCAGGCGAGAGATGCTGGCTGTAGTCAAAGGTGTAGAACACTTTTACGAATACCTATATGGACGGAAATTCACCCTACGAACCGATCATGCAGCTTTAAAGTGGCTTCTGAATTTCAAGAATCCGGAGGGACAGGCAGCTAGATGGATTGAGAAGCTACAGGAATATGACTTTGAAGTAGAACACCGACCCGGAACAGGGCACAAAAATGCCGATGCACTTTCCAGAAGATTCTGTCAAGCGGATTGCAGACAGTGTGATCGAATGAAAAAGAACGAAGAAACAATTCTACGCGTCACGGTAATCACGAGTGATGAGTGGTTACCTGAAAATATAAGACAAGACCAAGAAAGCGACCCGGACTTGAAGAAGGTGATGTAATGGAAAAGGGACGGAAAACGACCAACGTGGCAACAAATTTCTTCCTGTACCCAAGTACTAAAATCGTTGTGGGCTCAATGGGACTCAATGGTCTTAGAAGATGGCATCCTGAAGCGTGTCGTTAAAAGTACAGAAGAAGGGGAAGATAGGAAGCATCTGGTTATCCCTCGAAACAGGGTTACAGAGGTGTTGTATTATCTTCACGATGGATCATTTGGTGGCCATTTTGGAGTGGCTTAGACGCTCGGGATGGTTCGAGAGCGATTTTATTGGGTGAATTGTAAGGAAGATGTCAAGAATTGGTGTAAGAAATGTACCAGCTGTGCCGCAAGTAACAGACCGCAGAAAAGGCTACGGGCCCCAATGCGCCAATACAACGTTGGTGGGCCCTTCGAAAGAATAGCAATCGATGTGGCAGAGTCCGAAAACGGCAACAAGTACATCGTGGTCGTTATGGACTATTTCACCAAGTGGGTTGAAGCCTATGCACTCCCGAACCAGGAGTCGGGAACCATAATTGAGAGTTGATCAGTCGTTTTGGAGTACCCTTGCAGTTACATTCAGACCAAGGGAGGAATTTTGAGTCAACTATTTTCCGTGGAATATGCGAGCTCCTAGGGGTAAAGAAAACTCGAACTACTCCATTCCATCCACAATCGGACGGCATGGTTGAACGAATGAACCGGACCCTAATTAAATATCTCTCCAAGGTAGAGTCTTATCACCAAAGGGACTGAGACCGCTATTTGCCGTTACTTTTAATGGCATACCGTTCGTCTGTTTATGAAACGGCTGGCCAAACACCTGCCAGTGTTTCTTTTTGGAAGGGAACTGAGTCACACCTTGCGATCTCAAATTCGGCTGTAAACCAGGAGATGACTTGGCTGGAGAAGATTATGTCAGCAACCTCCGAAGAAAGCTTAACGATATACATGAGTCGGTTCGCCGGCATGCGCAAATTGCTAGTGACAGGATTAAAGAAAACTATGATATCAAGGCTACAGCAGGTGGTTACCAAGCTGGAGATCTTGTTTGGTTGCTTAATCCTCGTCGTCGCCGTGGACTATCAACTAAGCTCCATCAAAACTGTGAAGGACCCTACGAAATAGTGAAGAGGATTAACGACGTGATCTACTGAATTAAGAGGTCCAAATGGGAAGCCAAAAGTAGTCCACTTTAATCGCTTGCCTCTATTTGCCGGCGCGAATGAAGAGGAGGCGCAGGCGAGATTGTTAAAGACTATCCCTTCCGAGCCCACACTCGAAGAGTTCATGAAGGAAGGTCCTCATGTCAACAAAAGATTTGGGGTGACACAGGAAATCCGACGAGACCTCTTTATTATTTCCAAGGAATATTCTCTGGCCCATTGCGTTTCAAAGGACCTCAGAATGAGCCGTGGGTTCAAACGCAGATTTGGCGGGTTGGAGCATCTTGAGGACCAAGTACAAAAGGACGAAGGCTGTTGTGCTTGCCCAAGGGACGACGCAACATCTTGTACCCAGTGACTAAGGAAAGATGTTCTGATAAACCGACTTATAGGAATTCTCTGGGACGCAGCAATGGAACTCCGCAAACATCTTTTAGAGGATAACGTACAGAAGCTAGCGGTTCCGAAGCTTAGTTGTGGACTGGATAACCTGGATTGGAGGATCGTACGAAACATGATTGAAATCCTGTTCCGCCGTACTGGAGTGGACATTTTGGTCTGTTGCAATAACCCGAATCGGGCCAATCATGAGAAGACCGTAAACTGTTACTTCTATTCCCGGAGCGGATGTCGTGAAAGCGAGAGCTGCAGATTTCGGCATGGTCCTGCTATAAGTAACGTGAAAATGTTTCGGGACGAAACATCCTTAAGGAGGGGGCAGTGTAGCGAACGCGAGCGTGCTTCTGTGCGACCGGGTACGCTTGTATGCGTTGTCGGCCGGCTTGGCATGATCTAATAGCCCGTTAAAGAAAGTTATTGCATTCAAATGACACCGCTGGGGTATTAAAACTGCTAGCAAAAATAGCAGCGTTTAACAGATATTCAGAAGCTTTTAAATGCGGGCTTTCTTTCGAATCGTCAAATTGCCAACTATTTAACTTAAACGTTTCTATGTACCATTTGATTATTATGAATAAATTGTGTTAATAAATTTCAAAGAAAAAGAAAGGAAGATGTATTTGTTGGATATGCATTTCATTTTATATTATTTTTTAGATAATTTCGTATTATAAATGGCAGGTACGCATAAGTGAAGTTTGGTTAAACTATTATCGATATTCTAACCACCCGTACACGGGTGTTATAATAATTTAAATAAATTACCTTTGTTTATTTATTTAACAGGTAATTATACTTAATGGCGCCACTGTTGTTTAAACTAAATTACAGGTATATTTTATTCGATAATATTTTAATAATTTAGCATTGTTCTAGTACGTCTTTGTTCAATTTTATTAATTGAATTACACTGTTAGCAACATTGAAGACTGCGAATGATGATTCATCACTGTGGTGCGATATCGGCAAATTTGTTTGGGATATCAAGTTACACACCGACGCATATATGGGTCAGAGGTTTACACGCACCTTCGTTTTGGATGTCGTCAACCTCGGTGAGGTCTGGCACGGGGTGAACGGACGTGGTACCGTTATCGGGGTTGGCAGCCAGGTGGGGTGGGCACCAGTGGTCATCTACTAGTGGCGTCACCAGATGGGTGTACCTCGGGCGGCATCGGCGGTGTTTGGACTGGCAAGGTACCGGAGACGGACAACTCAAGGGCCTCGCATATACGGCAGCAAGTGACGGAAGGCAACACGGCACGACGGGTCAAGGGTCAACCTCAGGGCAGCAGGGACAGCGGTGGCAGACACTCGACGCGGCAGTGGTGGCGGAGGCAGACACTCGGACGTGCCGGTGGCAGGCACTCGGGGTTGGTAATGGGTAATGGCGTAGTCAGTGACAGGTACAGCGGCGTGGTCAGTAATGACAAGGCAGGACAACCAATTTACAGAAACGGACCAAAAACAGATCTCGATGGACCGCACAACGGCAGTCTTAACACTCGTCAACGAGTTCAATCACTGCGACTACATTTATTGACCTCATGTACTGAGGGACGCGCTAGACCAATCAATGACCGGATCTTACCAACAACCGAATCAAAGTGTATTCGTTCAAAGTTGCATATCGATTGCTGACACTGAGGAACGAGCTAGGCCAATAAATGACCTGATCTCACCGTCTCACCAAAAGAAGAAATAAGCGAGCGTTCAAATTTGCCTAAGGACCTCTTTTACTGAAGGACGAGCTAGGCCAATAAATGACCGGATCTCACCAGCAGCCGAATCCAGCAAAGATAGAGAGCCAACAATGACCAAACACCCTATCAAATCCTGTTTTTTTTTTTGTTTTCGTGGAAGAGGGGAATCTTCAAAAGACACCTAGCCGCCCGATGCGACTGGTTAGTGTCGGATTCCTGATGAAGCTGTCCTCAGGCCTACCGACAAAAACCCCTCTTCCTCAGGCCGTTATAGGTCCAATAACTGGACCTCTTCAGCCGTGTGTTGAAGAGTTAGGTGTTAAATGGGTGTGTGTGTGGGTGTTTTGTGGGGGGTTACTTAATTGAGTTGGGTAGGGTGTTGAAGTAGGCGATGTATTCATCTGGTATGGGAGTTATAGCTAGGAGTCTGGCTGGTGGGAATGGGATTTTGTGTTTAGGTTTCTTGTGAACTTTCCGTGGTGAATGTGTGAGTGTGTGTGTAGAGATGGGGTTGATTGAGTCTATGGCTCATTTAACGAATTTGGATTGAAGGGTGGTGAGCAAATCCTGTAGAAACTCGCAGCTTTTTATACCAAAATTCTACCCTTTCCACTGCGTGACTCTGCGTGTCGCGTGGTCCAAGCGCGCATATTCACAAATACCTAAATCAAGCAAGTGCACTCGTTCTTTCCAACGTAGTTTGCATACTGCTCCCCTTTACTACAGGGGTGGAATAATATACCTAGCTTACTTCTACGTGGACAACCTATAAAACCTATCGGTCTCACCCGTGGCTGACCGGAAAGTTGTGTCTAGACGAGACTTACCTGGTCGCTAAGTCGATATTAAAATGTTCGCTTTTACGAAGTTTTCAGTTCTCCTTCACTCATTAGGTACAAAAATTATTTTAAACTTATTTAATTTGTATTGATATTCCTGCATTAATTTAGGTGATACTCAAGATTTAAATTGATCAAATGAAATTATTATATCCAGCAAAATTATTTGCCCCTTTTTGGAACAGGAAAGAACAAATTAATTAAATAATTTAAATAATAAAATTGAACAAAAACGTACTGTTATAATTCTAAATTATTAAAATATCGAATAAAAAATACCTGTAATTTAGTTAAAGCAGCAGTGACGTCATCAAGTAAAATTACCTGTTAAATAAATAAACAAAGGTAATTTATTTAAATTATTATAACATCCGGGTACGGGTAGTTAGAACATGAAGGAACCTAAAATTTTGTTTAACCTTTCGTTAATTTACGTGGTTAATTTTAAATACTGCAAAAACCCCAACTTTTATTATTCTAATTTATTTCAAAGAATGCGATTGTTTCCATTTTCCATTATTCAAATAAACATGAGTTATGCAAGTCTAAAACATTTAATAACAATAATTGTTTACGATAAGATAATATTTACCTGTCATTTTTAACCTAACTAACCTAACCTAACCTTCCCTGATTTATTTAGAAACCTGTTTAATTGTCGAGGGTGTTTTATACTACATGGGGGTAATCCAGAAATATTTCAATAGGTGTTTTATTTTCACTTTTCTTTAGGAAATATAGAAGTAACGCTGATCCAGTTTGTTGCCAATTCTCAGGTTTTTGTTGTTACACTTTTAGTAGGCCTCACCTTTTAGTGGGTGCTGGACAATACACAATCAAGGTCACTGTATGGAAGTAGTCGAGCACCGTCCTTTTCCTTAGAGCTATGGAGTAATAGTTTAGGTACACACATAACAGGTACCGTATACTATATCTGTTAGAGACTCTTTGCTGTTAGTATTTCATTTCCAATCTCGCTGTCATGATTCCAATATTAGAATGTTTTTTTCTCTTTGTCTTTTACCATTTACTTTATGATTCCGACCTTTTCAGTATGTCCTTCTAAATGGCAGACACTAAATTAACCCTTTGCGCGCTGTCGTGCTGCCTTCAACTGTAAACCTTTGGCTAGAGGGTCCGTTTTATTGACGGGTTGAGCCAAATTAAGGATCCGGTCGTATTTTGTCATTCCGAAGGTCATCAAAGAAAATTTGCTTTTCCACACATTCGATGACTCCATAACTAAACGGGTGGAATCGACTTAAGGTCTTATTGGATTTTTGATAGCAGTCTCTTAGCTGATAGTGCTATACCTGTCAAAGATTTTTCTGTCCATAACTCATTTTCAAATGTTTAATAAGCTTCTTGTAGCTTCTAGATCACGGGACCAAGCGTTTATAAAATCTGACTCAGACGAATGGTGTATTTGGCCAATACTTGCTATTAGCGTACATTTGCCATATCGTGTGAGTGATTTACTTATGTACAATGATTTGCTAGTTGCATATATTGGTCGTGTTCCTGTCAACTGTTGATAAAGGCAACATAAGTCAAAGGATCATAATTATTGTTTTCTTTTGAATATTCAAACGAGTTGCGCCCATTACTGCGCTTTCATTTCTTTCTATCCATGATATTTGATATTGTTCTTCTTATTCCTACAAAATTTTTGTTAAATATTGGCGTTGGCGTACTTGTAAATTGTACATGTAACGTCGTGTGAATTTCCCGCTTGTAATGAGTGTTCAAAGGCTGCTATACTTGCCAAGTATGTAGATGTTGGTGTATTTACCATATCTACCAGTTAGTCCGGGAGGTAGCGTGGCATTTTTCATGGTGATTTTAGGCTGATCAATTTTAAGTTTTACTGATAGTTTAGATAAAGATAATAATCGAATAATGGTTCAGGAGGCACACCCAAGGTGGACAGGCGGGATAAAAAATTTGGATTGTGTAAAAATAAAAAAATCCAAAAACGTGTTCAGGTCGCTTAATAATTTGTTGAGTGATTGTATGCATAATAGAAAAAATTACAAAAATAGTCAGCAGCATAGATAACTATTGGTATTACTGTTATATTTGAGAAGTGTATTCAATAATATATGAAGACAGATACAAAGGGTAAACTAATGATAGTACTGTTAGCTTTGAAGAACTTAATCGAACTGTCGAGCAAATCCTAATTATACACACACACAGACAACCAAGAGAAATAGTGCGCATGTGATACACGATATAAAATAGTTCCAACACGCCCTCTCAAATCGCACTTTTTCTTTCTCTCGTATAATTTTTGTCATTTTACATATCCAAAACCTAAACCATCGCAACACTTTTCATGCCCTACTCTTGGCAACGGCTTCGTTAACACGTCCGCAATCATTTCATCCGTTGGAACATGCTTAATTACAATATATCCATTCTCAACAGATTCGCGAACAAAATGATACTTAATACTAATATGCTTGGTTCGAGCATGGAATACATGATCATTCGCTAAACACTCAGCTCCGCGATTATCTACATAAAGCGTCACACTCGTTTGCTCACCAAGCTTCAACTCATTAATTAAACTTCGTAAATACAATGCTTCTTTCGCTGCTTCCGCGAGACTCACATACTCGGCTTCCGTCGAGGATAGTGCAACCGTACGTTGCTTCTGAGATTTCCATGCTACCGCTGATCCACCCAGCAAGAAGACATATCCTGAGTAGGATCTTCTATCAAGAGCGCAACCTCCCCAGTCAGCATCGGAATAGCCAACCAATGACTCACTATCTCGAGTGTAAACAAGCCCGATGTCAACCGTTCCTGCTAAGTATCTCAGCACTCTTTTCGCGGCAAGCCAATGACATTTGCGAGGATTTTCAACAAATTGAACACCGTATTTGCAATATCCGGGCGCGTGCCTACCGATATATACATAAGCGCACCAATTAATTCACGATACGGATATTTTTCTTGCGAATCACTCTCACTCGCTTCTTCAAACCGCACATTCACCTCAGAAGGTGTTCCTACATGATTACAATCATACATTCCATACTGTCTCAACAGATTCGTGATGTGTCCTGTTTGCGAAAGTTCTATTTGATCATCACCTTGACGTATCTCGAGTCCTAGGCAATATTCTGCAAGTCCTATGTCTCTTACTTCAAAATCTTCGCTTAATCGCCGCTTAAACTCATTCACAAGGCATTCATCATTCGACGCGATCAAAATATCGTCCACATAGACTACAACTAGTAAAATGCTATTCCCGCGCTTACAAAGGAATAAACAAGGCTCATTTTTAGTCGGTTCTAAGCCCATCTTCAACAACCTTTCACTCAATTTGCGATACCACTGGCGGCCGGCTTGCTTAAGCCCATACAACGCGCGATTAAGCTTGCATGCGTTTCCACCATCACTCAGTTGCTTCAACATATTTCTTGCACGAGAACTCACTACTGGATCAACATTTTTTCTTGACACTATGCGTTGCAACATTTCCTCCAGCATCTCGGGCACTTTCATGATAACCTCCTCTTCGAGTTGTCCATTCAGGTACGCTGTCACTATGTCGACCTGCCACACTCTCAATCTCATTTGCGAAGCAAGTGCTAAGACCAACCTCAAGGTCTCTAGCCTGGCAACAGGCACGAACGTTTGATGATAATTGACGCCAAACTTTTGACTATAGCCCTGCGCAACTAATCGAGCTTTTCTTTTCTCAATGTCACCACAGAGACCAATTTTGTTAGTCAGTACTAATCGACAGCCAACAACACTCTGACCACAACTTCTTTTGACTATGTTCCATGTATCATTTTTTACTAATGACGTGATTTCGCTCTCTATCGCGTTCAACCACTCGTCTGATACATCACTTTTCAGGGCTTCGGGGACACTGACCTCAGCAATCCCTGCAAAAACATCATCAACAATCTCGCCATCAATGTCGATATCCTCTTCGATGTCTTCTTCGCGTGAAGTCGCCGCTCTCGCACGAAACAACTTACGCGGACGCCCTCTTCTCCCCGTACGTTGTAGCCTTGGTCTTCCCGGGCCTCGTGCCTGAGACTCATCGCACGTATTTGTACTTCCTCCTGACAAAGGAGATTCCCCTCTCTTCTCCGCAGACGCTACAGGATGTGGCGAAAGCTCTACTGTGCTTCTCTTAGGATTTACTCCTGGATCGCTTTCTCCTTCGAGCCAGTCATTGACTATACTTGCATCACGAGAATGACTTGCAATGTCCTCATGAAATCTTACATCGCGAGCCTCAATTAATTTTTTCTCACTCGGAATCCATACACGATATCCTTTTCTCTCTCTAGGATATCCCACAAACACTCCATCTATAGATCGGGGTGCGAGTTTATCTTTGCTTGGATCCTTATTCAATACCGCGACTTTTGAACCGAATTTCTTAAAATAGTTCACATTTGCCTTTTTTCTGGTCCAGTTCTCGTATGGTATGATGCCATTCAAGCCACTCGTTGGACACCTATTTCTTATATGACACGCCGTAGCAATTGCTTCGGACCAAAACATTGCGCTTAAGTTCGACTGCAATAATAAACATCGTGCCATGCCAAGCAATGTACGATTCATTCTTTCACTCACTCCATTTTGCTGAGGAGTGTGGGGAACAGTCAGTCGTCTTCTAATTCCATTCGCTCTCAGGTATGAATCAAACTCTTCATTACAGTATTCGCGACCGTTGTCCGACTGTAAACATTTTATCTTCTTGCCAGTCTGCCTTTCAACGAATTGTTGATACATTTTGAATGCTTCGAAGACACCACACTTGCGTCTGAGAAAATACACCTCACACCATCGTGTACAGTCATCGATAAACACCACAAAATATTTGGCTCGTCCAGTTGATTCAACTCTAAATGGGCCGACGATATCAGAGTGTACTATACTTAGTACCTCCTTGCATGGCGAGTGTCCCTTTGGAAATGGTAACGCTACCATCTTTCCTCTCTGACATACTTCACAGCGCGATAATTGTGTCGCATCTTTTACACTCAGGCCTGGTTTTGCAATATCTTTACCATTCAAGTGTCCTAGCCTTTGATGCCACAATAACAGTTTTGAGTTGACTTGCTGAGCTGACAACGCTTCAGCACTCTCATCACCTTCGCGCAAGTAAAACAGATCACCTTTTCTCCGGGCGATCATTACGACTTCCCCTTGAGAATTATATACAGTTCCACAATCTTTTTCGAACAGTACTTTATAGTCTTTGTCTACAATCTTTGCGACGGACACGAGATTTGATCTTAGATCGGGTACATATAGCGTATCGCATAACTCAATCGTCTTTTGACCTTGAGTGCTCTTCATGGACACCCGAACATTGCCTCGTCCCTGCACTTCAGTTGCCCCACTCGCAAGATTCAGTTTAACAGCAGGCGTTGTTTTCATAGACTCGAACGACGCACGATCACCGCACACATGCTTCGTACATCCACTATCAATAATCCAAGCTTTGTTGATAGTTTTTGTTGTTGTCTCATTTACACCCGTGCTTAAAACTGTATGGCTTACTACAAACGCGTCATCGACACTGTTTGTCGAAGGTTTTGACTTACTCTTCGACTTGTCAACACTCTGACTTGTACACGCGTTAGCCTTATGCCCTTTCTTTCCGCACTTGAAACATTTGAAAAAACGATCTTTTTTTCGCTTTTGACCACATTGGCCTTGACCAGCGGCCATTGCGACGACATCACTTCCCGTTTCTTCTTTCTTTGACTCATTGTGCTCGAGAATTTTCACTTTCAGCTCTTCCGGAGACGGTAGAGTGTCACGCGTCTCTATTGCTGTGCGAAATCCCTCATACGATGCTGGAAGACTATACAACAGCATAATAGTTTGAAGATTGTTGCTAATGTGCTCGTTCATGCTCTCCAACTTGTCGACTGTGTCAAAGAAATCGTTTAGGTGATCTCTGACGTCACCGCCTTCGGTCATTTTTCGCAAGATTAACTGCTTGAGCAGTGCAGCTCTTTTTGCAGGTCCGGTCGACGCGTAGATGCCCTTTAGCTTCAACCATACTTCTCTGGATGTCTCGCAATTCTTGATGTCCTTCAACAAACGCAGTTGAATAGACAAAATGATTTCTGTCTTCGCCATATCGTCTTTCTCTTCCCAAGAGTGCATCGCTTCCGTTGGCGCGGCACCTGTCCCGCGTTCCGGTTTAGTTAGCGATCCATCCACGTATTTCCACAAGCCATTTCTTTTAAGCCATGCTTGCATTTGTATTATCCATGTGTCGTAATTGTCTCTGGATAACAACTGTATACGCGATTTCGACGACACTGACACGTTTGACGCCATCTTTTTTTGTATTTTTTTTTTACACGCACACAGCACGCGAAAGAAACGTAACTTTTTATACGCGATTACTTATTTGTCCTGGTTTTTTTTTTTTTAACAGTATGTACAGGCATGCGACTGGGCCCATAACCTATTGGCATTACTGTTATATTTGAGAAGTGTATTCAATAATATATGAAGACAGATACAAAGGGTAAACTAATGATAGTACTGTTAGCTTTGAAGAACTTAATCGAACTGTCGAGCAAATCCTAATTATACACACACACAGACAACCAAGAGAAATAGTGCGCATGTCATACACGATATAAAATAGTTCCAACAATAACGGTGGATTACACGTCAGCAGCCGATATACACCTTTTTTGGCGGTAACGCGGTGAACACTTTATAATATTTGGAGTGATATTTTTGATACTCGTTTATGTCTGTAGGAACTTTTGAATTACTCATGGATGGGTTAGGTTCTTTTCGAATAACCAAAATAACATGGCACCTTTTAAAAATATTATCAATGAACAACTTAAGAATTTGATTTTTTTTTTAAACAAAACACAAAACGGTTTTATCTCCTTCGCCATTTCGAACTTTCGATAAGCAAGCGCTTTGGAAGTCAAAACTGAACTAAGATAAGATGTTAAGTTAGGCGACTATGTAAAATACCCCTCAACATTAAGAGTGATTGATTGATTGAAGATTGCCCACCTCTGTTCTAACGGTATAGGTAAGGGCTCAGGTAGTTCATGTAGAAATGCACAAGTTAGAATGAAAACAACAAAAATATTTTTTTGTTCTCATTTCAGAGATTACTGCATAACCATGAAAAAGTAAACTATGATTTTGATAAATGACTTAATTAAAAGTAATTTGAAACGAACAATGGAGAATAATTAATTAAATAAAGAAAATTAATAATAGAATTTTTCCTCATTAATTTGAGGTAATTTGTAGTTGGTTCAAATATTTAATTCACATTAATGTATAAATAATAGAGTTAGTTTAAACAATATAGTAATTAAAAAAAAAAAGGTGAGCAGAATATTTAAGAGTGGAATAATTGTCAGTCAGCTCGCGAAAATCATTTAAATCCTATATGCTATAAGACAGAAGGGATATAAATGATGATTTTTCTAATAAAGTGAAATTCAGGCCGTTTAAAATTAATGATAGAGTTAGTTTAAACAATATATGTAGTAAATTAAAAAAAGGGTCAGCAGATTATTTAAGGGTGGAATAATTGTCAGCCAAATACTACATTTGATTGCCTTTTACTGAACAAAAAATACCTTTTTCATTAAGGCAATGCTTGTTGAACCAGACCTCCGCATAGCTACGACTGCACGCATACCTAAATAGAACAAAATATGCTCTCGGTCAGTATTCCGTCGAAACCACCAGACACGGATCGCGATTTCGTGCTGGTTGGCTCTCATCAGCTATTGTACATAATTACCCTTTTTTCAACCACATTGCTTCTTGAAATGTTTCTGTTAGAGCTATATACTCTGGCTCGGTGGAAAACAAATAAACGCAAATTTGTTTGCGGCATGCCCGGCTTATCGACGCGCCATATAATTGAAATAAATAACCGCTCTTCGATTTTTGATCTTGTTTATTATCTGCCCAATCGGCCTCCGCGTAACCGTTTAAATTTCCGAGTACCAAAAATTTATGTTTAGTTCTTTTTAAATATCTCGCCACTCTTTCGGTATTTCGCATTTTTTATTTCTTTCTAATTTTATGTAGCCCGGATCGATTGGTATAATAGAATCCTTAGCGTCTTGTAAAGTAAATCTCTTTAACATTTTTTCTATAGGTGTTTATTGTTTGATTTAATGAGTAAATTCCGGCATTGATTCTTTGAAAATTAATACTTAAGTAGCAATAAACCCAAATCGAAAGTCACAAAACATTTTGATAAATGTTTTGCAACTGAATGTATCAATTCTATTTTTTTTCCAGCAATTAGAAAATCGTCAACGTAAACCACGTTATAGACTACGCTATTATCTACATGTTTTAAATAATGACATGGATCGGTCTCACTCATTTGAAAGTTGTAGTTCCATAAAAGGCCATCAATCTTTTCGTTCCAAATTCTTGTTTATTCAGTTTACATGCTTTTTCTTGAATCACGAAACCTTTAGTTTGTTGCATTAAAACTTTATCCATTGTCTCACAACCGTCGCGAAAATTTCGTCATAGTCTGTACCGTACTTTTAAGCAAAACCTCTTGCAACAAGTCGCGCTTTGTATTTGCACTTTGTTATTTTGATTGATTTTAAAAACCCACTTGTACGACATAATACTTTTAGTCTTCGGCGCATCTGTTAGCGACCAGAAGTTGTTTTTCATCAACGAATCAATTTCCTTTTCTATGGCTTCTAACCATAAATCACTGTCGGATCTTTTGAGAACCTCCTTCATGTTTTTGGTTTCCTCTTCTTCTTCTTTGGTTAATTTTGCTGTTTCAGCATATTGGTCTAGAGGTGCACCTTTATTTACTCTTTTTTAACGTCTGATTTCATTTTGAATTTCATAATTCTCCTCATCTTCATTTGGAATCGTACTTGGTTGATAATTTGAATCATCATCACTCACGGTTGTTTCTGATCCCTCATTAGCGTTTTTTTCCATTTCCATATCTTCTTGGAGTGATTCAGAAGCATCACATCACGGTTTATTGTGATGCCATCGTTGCTCATATCTGACAAACGATAAGCCTTAGATTCGTTGGAATATCCAACAAATATTAATTGCTCAGCTTTTTCACTTAGTTTGGTAGTACGTCGTTCCTTCGGAATCACTACATAGTATAAAGCAAAGTCGCTTCCCGCTGTCTGTCCCTATGTATGCTTAGATCTTTAAAACTACGTAACGGATTTTGATGCGGTTTTTTTTAATAGATAGAGCGTGATTCAAGAGGAAGGTTTATATGTATAATACATGCATAATATAGTAGAGAAACACTGATAATTTTAGAGGTTTTTAATGTAAGGTCGTAAAATAATGTACTACAGTATTGTACACCTTAAAAAGGTCTACAAAAAAGTCCGCGATGGTATATGTCTCCATTTTGTTCAGGAGCAAAACCAGCAGCGTATTGAATATTTATGCCACGTTCTTTTAAATAATTTTTCAATCCATTGTTCGTATATTTTCTTCCTCAATCTGATCTGATTTTCGGTGATTTATTTAAATGGAGTTTCATTGATTCTATGAACTGTTTTATACACGTTGTGTCAGATTTTTTATTTAGTAAATAAATAATTGTGTATCTCGAGAAATCGTCCATTATTGTGAGGATATACCTCTTATTTCCTGGAGTAACATTCTTCATCGGACTACAAACATCCGTATGGATAAATCCAGAATCTCCTTAGAACTGCCCATTGACTGTTTCGGAAAACTTTTTCGAAACATTTTTCCCTTTTTGTAGCTCTCGCATGCTACTCTTGTTCCACAATCCTCCATTCTGATTCCAGTTGCCAATTCTTCATTCGCCAAATGTTTGATAGCCGTCACATCACGATTTCCAAAACCGACAATGCCACGTGTGTAGTCATTTATCACTGTGACTTTCACGAATAGTTAGAGCCCCCTTGGCAGTTTTCAATTTAGAAAGTTCCGGTGACAGTTTCGCCACGGCATGTAATTTTTCGTCTTTGAAGATGTTGAATTCGTCACCCTTAAACTGCACTTTGTACCCTTCAGTCGCCAGCTTTTTTTTTACCGAAATCAAATTGCAACTTAGTTGAGGTACAAAGAGATCGTTTTCTAATTATAAACTTACTAGCGACCCGCTCCGGCTTTGCACTTTGATACTACCGCCGCAACCGCTATGTCCCTGCATTTTAAATCTGTAATATATTCGAAAATATTCATTTAAATTACATGCTGTAAAGGGCCATATTGATCTATATTACATGCACAATGTATTTAAGGTACTTAATTGGATAAGGATTAATGCTGTATTGCTTAAAATCGCTTTTTCGTAAATAAGCCATTATGTTCTCGTAATAAGTAAAGGATAAAAAATGGTTATTGTGGGTAATCCCTAAGAGATATACATATACCATCGCGGACTTTTTTGTAGACCTTTTTAAGGTGTACAATACTGTAGTACATTATTTTACGACCTTACATTAAAAACCTCTAAAATTATCAGTGTTTCTCTACTATATTATGCATGTATTATACATATAAACCTTCCTCTTGAATCACGCTCTATCTATTAAAAAAAACCGCATCAAAATCCGTTACGTAGTTTTAAAGATCTAAGCATACATAGGGACAGACAGCGGGAAGCGACTTTGCTTTATACTATGTAGTGATAGTGATAATCTCACCCGTTTTAGTGACGCACTTCAAGTTTCCTAAACCGATTCCGTGAAACTTGTCCCTTTTCTGCTAGACACAGTATAAACCCGTTTTTTCTTCATTTAGCCTTTAAAAGAAATTTTTATTGTTGACCATATGACTAGTAGCTGCGGAGTCCACAAACCAAGAATTCGATTCTCCTTTAATATTTTTAATATTTAAACATATTTCTTCGTAATGTTCCGCTGATGTCTTTACCATAAAGCAGGCATCTTGATCTTCCTTTTCCTTATTAGTGATAACGTTTGCCTTTTCATTTTTATTTTTAGATGCCTTGTATTTAAGATAGTCCCTCTTGAAATGCCCTTTCCTTTTGCAATAATAACATTGCTTCCCTTCAGCCCTGTAATATTCACTGATCTCCGTCGTCGTCTAAATTCATCAATTAATTTTTCTTTGACGAATTCTATAGTGAATTCCTTTTCAGGTCGACTTTCTAACGTGGTGATTAGAAAACTGTATGAGTCAGGTAAACTTTCAAGTAGCAAACCAGCAGAAAATTTGTCTTTTATTTCTCCGCCCAATGCAGATCACTCATTTTGTAATTACAAAAATTTACTAATGTGTTCCTCCATGTCACCCAACGATAGTTTACATATCTGTCTTAACTAAAATATCATGGTGGATAGCGTCGACCTTTGGTGGTAATCCTTAAGATGTTCCCAGGCTTCACGTGCATATTCTTTGTTCCGTATGTGAACGAGCTGGTTGACCTCAACAAGTAAAGCTATCATTGATAATGCTGTATCATTTTTCTTTTTCCAAGCATCATTTTTCTCTGATTCTGGTGGTAATTCACTTAAATGAATGCACATACGACAACACATGTAACAACAACAGCACGTCAGTAGTACCGTACCGCACAAACCCAGGGCATACATCCAGAAATGTCCCTTTACATGCTTCAATGGTGTATTATACAGTTTTTCCGACCTATTCCGGAATTCCCGAAGCTCTTCCTTGAGTGTGCCGGCATCCGTAAGCTATAATTGCCCAAGGAGTCATTAGCTATTACTGTGTGAAAAAGCATTGACAATAATTGTGCAATAATTATAAACGGTATATTTGGTACTTGTTTTCAAAGACAATATGGATACATTATGCAATTTAACTGCTGGGTGCCGGGGTGTCGAGGAAACAATAGGGGTGAAAAACGTGTGCATGTTTTTGGTTTCCCCAAAGATGGTGATTTGTGTAAGAAGTGGCTTCGGGCAATTCACCGCGATGATTATACAGTGACAAAAAATAGCAAGGTTTGTGAACGTATCTTTGACAAAGTTAGTATTATTTAAAACAAACAATTGAAGTTCCTTTCCATATTGGCGGAATTTTCGACCGTACAAAATTTTGCAACGAAACGAAGATCAGTTTCTTAAAATTCACAACAAGAAATCTTTTTTATCAACAATAACTTTACATTACTTTAAACATAATAATATACTTTTGAATTTTACTCAATGTAATATTCATACTGCCGAAACTATTATCAAAATCATAATGTTCCGTTACAAATTACATTTTGAGTATGATGGCGGGGAAGGAAACTGACCCGCCAAATCTACGCTCTGGAAAGTTTTATAAAGGTCACCCAAAGTGTAAAGTTACTTTAAAAGTGTGTGTAATATGTGATAATGAAGAATCAGAAGAATAAAAAACGCCAAAATTTTAAGTAATGTCCTAATAATTTGTCCGGAACATGAAGATGTAGACATAACCTCCAAACATGACGATACAACACTAAGTGAGCAAGCTAGACGGATAATAGCACATACAAAAAATAACGAGAAAGTAAAATCGCAAGAAGATTTCCAGAAAAATATGTCATTAAAAGTTAAAGAACAAAATGCGATAATAGAAGTCACATCAGATACTTACGCTTTCATAAAATCCCTTGGAAACAGAATATAAATTGGTTATCAGTGCTGCAAAGTGTTTGATGACTTGAATATAATGCCATGCAACAACTGTGGTAGAATAGGTCATAGTACTGCAAAATGCAAAAACGGAACTGCCTGTCTGAGATGCAGTGGCAAACATTCAACAAAACAGTGTGAAAATATACAAATAGTGAAATGTGTAAATTGCCCTTATAGCAATGATAAATTTGGCAAAAAAGTAACTAGAAATCATTTTGCTACAGATACAAAAAACTGTGAGTACTTAAAATATCGTATAAGTAAGAAAATAAAAAATACTGATTATCCTACGCCATCATCTAAATAAAGGAACATGTATAGACAATATGTTCATTAAATCCAATTTTACCAATCTACTCCCAGCTAAATTTATGGATGTTTTTTACTGATCATTTGCCGATATTTTTAAAAATAAATGTTGATAAACCACAAGTTGATAAAGACGCAATTTTGTCTTCTATAAACTATAACAGCCATACTCAAGAATGTAGTAACTTAGACTGGAGTCACATACTGATGTGTGACGACCCTGATAAGGCCACAATGACATTAATATCTACTATACAAACAGCTGTGTCAAACTCAACTTTAGCAAAAAAATTGATAATAAGATGAAAAAGAGACAAAAATGGATAACAAACGGAATTGTCAAATCCTGTATACACAAAGAAAAATTATATCTGCGCTTGAAAAAAGAAGAAAATAATCAAGATCTTAAAGAAAATTATAAAGCGTATGTAAAAAAACTAAACAAAACAATTGCCCAGGCAAAGTTTCGATATGAAAAGCAAGAATTCCAAAACGCAGGTAATAACAGTAAAAAACTGTGCCAACTAGTGAAGAATAAAATAAATAAAACAGATATAAAAAACAAAAATTTTACTTATCTGGAAGAAAATGGAAATACAATTGAAAATCCTGAAGACATTTCAGATTTGTTTAACAAATTTTTCAGTGAACATAGCTAAGAGTATTACTAAGCCCTCTAATCCTCAAATCGAGTTGCCAGCAAGAAACAAGGAAACCATATTTATGCACCCTACTAATACCCGTGAAATAATAGATATTGTGCAATTAATGAAAACAACTGCAGGAGGCGTGGATTGTATAAGCGCAAAAATTCTGAAAACCATAGTTCCTTATATTAGCTACCCTCTAGAACACATATTTAATATGCGCATTGAAAAAGCTTTATGGCCTACTCCCCTAAAAAAAGCGGAGGTCATTCCCATCTTCAAAGCTGGTAATAAGCACCTTGCTACGAATTATAGACCAATATCTTTGATATCCAATATAGCCAAAATATTTGAAAAGATTGTACACAAAAGACTAACCTCTTTTCTAGATAAATGTAAATTAATATCTGACAAACAATATGGTTTTCTGAAAAATAGAGGAACTAAAGATGCACTAGCCCAAATTTCCAAGCAAATATACACCAATCTCCAAGCTCAGAACTCCCTCTAGCCACAGGAGTACCACAAGGGAAAATTCTTGGACCTCTTCTTATCGTAATCTACATAAACGATCTGCTAAATATTCTACCAAACAACTGTATACTATCTTATGCAGATGATACAGCAATAATAGCGTCTGAACCACCCTGGAAACATACTGAGACAACAATGAATTGTTACTTAAGTAAGGTTCATGAATGCGGTTAACGAATTGTCGCTAAATACCTCTAAAACAGTTTTCATAACTTTTGGTGCCTATAAAAACAGCATACCCAAAGCACTTAATATCTCTATCAATGGAGTACAAATAAATAGAACCACAAACATCAAATATCTGGGTATAATAATTGATTGTCATCTTAGATGGGATAATCATATTCAATACATTACAAAGAAAACAAGATA
Source organism: Agrilus cyanescens (assembly GCA_947389935.1). NCBI lineage: Eukaryota > Metazoa > Arthropoda > Insecta > Coleoptera > Buprestidae > Agrilus > Agrilus cyanescens. The sequence continues at coordinate 8,259,836 of OX376704.1, forward strand.
CCTGCTCTTCATATTTACCTAGCTAATCAAGATTATGAATATTAAACAAGTTTTAACAGTCTATTATGCTCTTTTTCATAGCATTGTTAACTACGGTATCATTGCGTGGGGAGGAGCATACCAAAGAACCATTAAAACTTTGGCCAATTTACAAAATAGAATAATTAAATTAATTTTTAAAAACAATACAGAGAATATCCCAAGACCAACTCCAATTAATGACTGTTTCATCGTCGAGTCCATAGTTCAACACTACAAAACAATGCAATGCAAGTACAGTGAATCAAAGAGTATTACTAGACACAAAAGTCTACTTAACCCCATCAAGTATTTCAACAAGTTACCTATTGAATATAAAAACCTAAGCGTTTCAAACAAGAGCTTAAAAAATAAAATGGTGAAATGGTTAAGATATACTTATCAGTGATGTACTGTAGCTTTGTAACATTATAATAAATTAGAAAATTACTAAACTTATTACCTTTTACTTTTACACACAAATTAATGTGCAATTACATTTAGGTTAGTTCTTAGTATAGTTAATTTTAGTTATAATAGTTAATTTAGTTAAAAATCTAGTTAAGTTAGTTATAATAGTTAATTTAGTTAGTTAATTTTTAGTGTACAATTTTTCGCAGAACTATGTACAGATATCCTGTATATCTCTAGGAGGCGAATAAGTTTAAATTTAAATAACAATAATAATAATAATAATAATAATAATAATAATAATAATAATAATAATAATAATAATAATATCCAATGTACCATAGAAAAATACATTTTTAAAAAATTACTGTGACAAAAAAAAATTAATTGATAATAATAATTGCGTTACAGCCATTATTATCGTATATCCTAGTTATAGTAAATGTTTCTTTATTTCTATTTGGGAACCTACTAGTAAATATTACTTTATCACCAAGCTTAAATGTTCTAATTTTATTTTTGCATCATGTGTAATTTCGGTTTTAATTTTCGCGGTTTCAACATTTTCTTTGGCAATCTGTAGTTTATCATTAATTCTTCCGGTGGTTTCGTTAGCTGATCCATTGCAAGTTTTGTTTTGTATTCTTCTATTCTTTACAATTTCTTGATTCCTTCCGAATAGGAGTTCGTAAGATGTGAATTTCCTACTTTTATTTGTTGAGTTATTATAGGAACTTATACATATATTGATTGCCTTGGACAAGTCGTCTACTGTAACAATATTATCTAATGATCTTAGGCTTTCTTTTAATTTTGCATTAAATATTTCATCTTGATTTGTTTGGGGGTTTCTTTATGTTTTAACTTTCATATGTAGTGTCGAATTCTTTTTTAAATTCTATGCCGTTATCGGTATGAACTTGATTGGGAACACCTAGGTACCTAATTCATGTGTTAACAAAAGTCTAGCTATCGTCTTAGATGTCTTGTCCACAAGTATGTATGCTTGTGCATACTTGGTTAATGCGTCTTGAATAGTGAGTATAGCAAAAGAGTATAGGTGTTTTCCAAATTATTATGTTACAATAAATTAAATCGTTAGATTTTGTCTATTATATTTAGAAGTTTGACAATTTACACATGATTTTATATAATCTCCTACATTTTTTTTATAAGTAATTATGCCATCTATCATATTCCCTTGCTTTATCTTATGTTTCACTCGTTCCCCTATGGAAACTTATCAAATCCTCATGAAACATTCTAATAATATTAATTTCATTTTCTTTCGTTAAAATATCTGGAATGGTATTGAAAGAGAGAATTTCATTAGGTACGAGTGAATAAAGGACAACACGTTACGGGAATAAAAGCAGAGGACACGCTTTCTTTACGAATTCAACGACAAGGTAAGACACCCAAGTATTGAAGAACAAATCGTCGCATTCGACGGTACTATACTTGACCGTCTGTAAACCGAAATTTCGCCAACCATGTCCGTCAGTGTCGTATGTGCTATTGGAAAAAATAGCACCGTATTTCACCCGCTCCCCTCCGCCTCCAGCAACCCGTGTAGACGTAGTGCAACGTCGCCGCAGATTTAATGGGGCCTTATCTAAAGATAGCTCGGGGTAAAAGGTTTATTTTGGTGGTAACGGATCTTTTAAGTCAATGGCTCAAGGCGTTTCTCATTGGTGCTACAACTACACCCGTTATTATCAGCCTATTGGAGTACGAGGTATCCTATAGGTTTGGTTTTCCGCGTGCCCTACCAACAGACAACGCCAGTCCGTTTACCAGCTGATTACGGGGTTCAATGTGCACAAAATGGTAAGTACAGCACAGAAACGGAGTGGTACTACGTTATTTTCGGCTGGTCACTACTTCGTCCCGACGAATGAACCTCCGCCCGCTGGTTACGAAACTCGAATCACCGACATTCGTCAACATCAATACAGTATCTTCAACAGCAAGCCCCCGAAGGTACGAACCGCAGCAATTGGTGTCGTGCAAGAAACACCACCTTTTAAAAACGCTCCTGAGAAATACCAAGTCCGTTTTGATTCACTCTTGTCAGAATTTAATTTCCCGGATCGGCGGAAACACCTATTGGGTCCAGAAGGGCAGCAAATCCGTCAAGTCCACCATGACAACATCTATCCTACATAAAATATCTTGGAATAAATTTTATACACGGGGGAGGCGATTTGTTATAAATAGATAATTTAACCAAAATTTATTCCAAGAATAATCGGTACCTTACCTACCTAATGGACCGTTCCAACTGGTTTCCTCCCTGGAAACAACTACCTAATGTACGGTATGGGACGTTTCGCCGCGGCCGGTTCGCCGCGGCTGATTCGTCGCCGGCGGCACAAAATGCATCCATTAAATCAGTACTTCTAATGGAAGTGGCGTATTTAACAAAGTTTACAAGAATTTTAAACTAAACATAAACATATTTACTTCACTTATTCGTATTTATCAAATTTTTATACTAAACATATTTTAGGTTAGATTAGATTAGATTAGATTAGATTAGATTAGGTTAGGTTAGATTAGGTTAGGTTAGGTTAGGTTAGATTAGATTAGATGAGATTAGATTAGGTTAGGTTAGGTTAGGTTAGGTGATGTGTATATGGAACAATTAATGGCCGGACATTTTCCACCTCTAAAATTAAAAAAATTTAGAGATGCCGACGAAAGAATATTGAGAATTATGAGGGATTTTGACAATCGAACTCGACTTGAATCGCGGCGAATCGGCCGCGGCGAATCGGCCGCGGCGAACCGGCCGCGGCGAACTGGCCGCGGCGAACCGTCATAAGAAATAATCGGTGTCCCAAATATTCGTTTTCGGACTTTTGTCAGTTTGCTGTAACTTTTTTTGCCACTCTGTTACCCCACTGCACTACTCCACTTTAACCCTTCTTTTATTGTTATCCTGCTGCACTACTTAAGAGGTATAAACAGTCAGTCGGTGAAGATCGGCCCTTTAGTAGCCACTTACGCCGACCGAACTTCTAGATCCAGTAGCTACCAAGTCGTCCACCATCTCTACGAAAGAAATCCATACGATGACGACAACTGGCCGTTCTACCAAAGACTCCAAAGCGCTACCGTTCGACTACCGTGCAGAAATTGTTTTGTAATTTGTACAGATTCCGACTGATTAACAACGCCAATGCCTACTATGCTTTGTACATATTTTGTTCGTTTGGTATGTGAATTACATATTTAAATAAGCTGTATATATGCTTTCGTTTTGTGAATGATAGTGTTGTTTTACGATTTCACATCAAGTTGTTAAAGCGAAATTGATATAAACATTAGACATATACGGGTAGTATATCTTATTATTTGCCTTTTACTGTAATTGAGTTTTATTGATTCTCATTAATTAGTAATTTATTGGGAATGGTTACTTCTCTGGCAAACAGGTTAGTTACATTAAAAAACACGTTGAAAACAATTTTTTTACTTTGATTTTGCAAACCTTTGCTTTTCCCCAAATTGGTCATAACTGACGATTTGAACAAACGATCAACACTAAATTACCTGAATACTTTTAAATGATATTTATTTATACGAATTAAGAATAAACCGATTGAAAATAAGGTTTCTAAGAACCTACTGAGTTTTGACTTTAGATTCAAGTATATGATAATATTAATCAGTGCATTATTCGAAACCTGTTTGTTAATTACCAAATTAAACTAATCTGTTTGCCAGGAAAGTAACCTAACCTAACCTAACCTAACCATTCCTAATTACTCGTTAATGAGAATTAATACAACTCAATACAATTTCACTAAAAGGCAATTATTAACAGGGTATACCATCCGTATATGTACAATATGTGTTTACATTAACTTCGTTTTAACAACTGACGAGGAAACATCTTCCTTAATAAGAAACTTACTGCGCCACTAATGTTATCCTGTTGTGTTAAGTTTTGTAAAAGTTTTCGTGTACTACACTGCAAAAATCAAACTCAATTCATTCTGAATCGAACCGTACCGTATTGGCCGAGAGAACATGCTTTCTCATGTTTGTACCTACCCCATTGTTTTTTATTTATTTATAATTAATTCAACGGTCAATATTTAGCCTTTAACATAAAGAAATATACACAACTTTCAGTAATGTGGTCGGTTTTATTAACATTTAGGAGTATTTAAAGTACATTAATGTGAATTAAATTGTTCAACTAACTACAAAGTACCTCAAATTATCGAGGAAAAATCTATTGCTGCCATCATGACCCCGCTGGGATTCGAACCCTTACCTATATTAAGACATTGTAGAAAAAGCGGAGGTTTTGTTGAAATTAAACACTTCAATATCCTCTAAACTAAGCTTGATATTACTTTTAAGTCTTGCCTAAATAACTATTAACTCTTAACTCTTAACAACAGCTAACTGAACTGTTGTAAACTAGCTTACTTAAGTATTTTAAAATAGTATGTGGATCAAAGAACCTCCAATTCAGCAATACTTACATTGTTGCCAAATAGGTACATCTTTCCCCCTTTTTTATTATTATTTATTATTTTATTAATCATTTGTCTTAATCAAACTTAAGTTATTTGTGGTGCAATTTTTGTGAAACTGCATGATTAATTCAAAGATTAAAAATCAATAAAAAATAGAAAGTTTCACTTATAATTTTAATAGATACCCGACAAATTTGTTTCGGCCGATCCGGCCATTAACTAGAGTATGCAGTGATTACTAAAGTCTAAACTAGTCGTATTGTATTTATAAATTACAATTTGTAAAAGAGTAGGGGTGAATTATAAGTAACTAGTTTCGTTTGATTGTTAACTAAATTAACTTTATTTTCCAAGGATTTTTTAATCTCTAAGTTCAAAAGTGACAGTTTCCTTGATTTAGGGACATTTGTATGCAAAATAATTTTAAAATTTTACATTGTTGAGATTTATAGCAGGTTTTTGATATATAAAATTTGTTCTTATTATTATTATTATTATTATTATGTTTGTTATTATTATCACCTTTATTATGATATTTCAGTCACTATCTCGCTGGTTGAGCACATCAGAGTTGAGTTCCTTTTTTATATAAATATACACTTATTTAGTAATTTTTCTTTTTTGTCACATTTTCTAATTATTTGTTGTTTTGTTTGAAGTAAAGCTCAATATTGTTGGTATTTTAATGATCTTTTATTTGAATTTAAGCATTCCCAAATTTTTACGCGAGTAACCGGTGCTACAGTTAGTTTTTATATAATTCGTTTTTCTTTTCCGGCGTGGATCCGTCTCAAGTTAAAAGTTTGTTATATCGTATTACAAATCATTTTTTATCGTTTACATTGTAAGAGTAATAATAGCTTTTTTACGAATTAATTTTAAGCAATACACCATTAATCGTTATCCAATTAAGTACATTAAATACATTGTGCATTTTATATAGATTAATATGACCCTTTACAGCATGTAATTTAAATGTATTTTTTCGAAGATATTACTGATTTAAAATGCGGTTGTGGCGACATTAGCATTGCACCCGTACGAAGCCGGAGCGGTCGCTAGTTTAACATAGGTATTATCAACTTGTTTTTCAGTTTTTAAAGCCTGAGGAAAACGAGACGGTTTGATATTAACTGTATTTGCATCATCTCTAAGTTTTATGGCCTTTATAAACGTTAGTTACTGACTTTGTAGATACAAGACATCGGAAAATTTTGTACATAGGTTATTTTCTATTGATATCTGCTCTTCTTTATTAAGGTAATTTAATTTTAATAATGCTTTAAAACGGTTCGGTGATACTTTCATTCTCCGAAGAACAAACTTCTTAATCATCTAACATGAATTTCAGTCGCACAGTTTTTCACTTTAACCTCACTTTCTCTCATTTAAAATTTTTACCAGAATTTTCCCATATTTAGGTATCCCCATAGTTCCTGCCAGAAATATACCCTTAAATAGATCTTTTGGGACAATTGCACAGTTTTTCTCGAATTTTGTTTGGATACTCGTACGTCGTATTGTTTCACACCTTGCGGGTATAATTACAGAATTATTACTTTTTGGACTTGACTTAGGTAAACACAATTATGCACACAATTATTCAGTCAAAGTATATATTTCGTAAACAATTCTTCCATGGTATTGTTTTAAAAACTTCGACAAATATTTGAAAACATTAAATCTTTCTTTGAAGCATACTTTATCTATTTCTAAATTTAAATGTGCAAAACCTTCTGAAATTAATTGTTCACCTAATCCTGTAGGTTTAAAAAAGTTAACTTTTATATCATCCTTTTGAATGGATAAGTATACCATCATCTAAACATTCATACTTTATCGCATATATTTGTAGCGAACGTAGCGGCTACCATGAAGGTACGTGTAGAGAGATTGGTTCTAATAAGAACCGTTGTATTTGAAGCGTATTTCAGGTTCCAATGATAAACGAGTCAGGAGTAGACTAGCTTTATTACAATAAATTACAGGTATTTATACTAAAAATATTTACATTGGACTTACGTATAATGTGCCGTCAGCCGTTTACGCTAGTGTGCGTATTTGAGTTCTGACCTAGTTTGGTGGCCAGAACTGTCAATGTACAGAGTGTAATACTTTCCAAATTACGAGTGATACTGAGTGTTTCCACATATTAAATAAAACACTTGGATCAACTAAAAATCTCAAACAGCTTCCATTTATACTAAGTTTTGCTTCATTCATACCACCATACGATATGTTTGTTTGGATTTTATGTGGAACTGTCCTCTCGAAAAAAAAAAAAAATAAGTTGATTTTCTTGTGTTTGCAAGGGATCAGTTGTTTGTTGTTTTACCTGCAGCTGTACTTATGTAACGAACTGAATTTTTGTAATTGGTATTTCGGTGATTTCCTGTTTGGTGAAAATTACCCCTAGCTCTAAAATTATTTGGTCTACTATGTTGATAATTTTATTGTTATTATTATTATAACCACGTTTATTTCCATGATAATTATTAGAATTATTAAAATGTGTTCTGCTAATACCTCTATGAAAATTTCTGTTTGTTTTGTAGCATCTGTTGCTACTGTCCCTGTTGTGTCGACAATTGTAATTTGTATTTCGGTTACTTTTAGGTCATATTTTGTGGGTTTTCGTCTCGTAATGTTTGTTTGTCTTGTGCCATTTTTATAGCATTGTGGGAATGTTGTGAGTAGCGCAGTTTAGTAAACAAAATACAGAAAAGTTAAGGTGTATGCTAAATTACGACATGTACAACCATTACTCTCGCTGTCCAGAAGTCTATATCTATATCTAAAAATGCCTATGTTACACTATACCTACCCCTTAATGCACCTTTTCTTCGGGGTAGGCACCACATAAGAGACCGGCCAGATACAATGAAATATTAGAAAGTTAACTGGTAAATTAGAGATTTGTAACGGAAATACTATTACCTATTACCTTTCGATGGTCTTCGCCACCTTTGCGGATGTAGCTGAAGACGGTCGAAGGTTTTCTACGAATTCGGCAAGGGAAAGTGGCACAGCAGGTTGAATATTTTATGTACAAACTAAAAGACTAAAACTATTTTAACACTAAACTGGCTTAGAGTATGTAGTGTAACCGCTACAGCATCTTTTAACGAAAAAATTTGAAGGTATAATTGCCCTTAATCTTTGATTTCGCAAACCTTCCGCAAAAACAGTTATCATGACTTTTTCATTGAAACCGTTAGATCTACTAACAACTTCTCCAACTCTTTCCCAAATTGTTCAATAGATATCATCGCCTTGCCAAGCGCGCGTTAATTTTTATTGTGAAAGCACACTAGATTCTTTAGTGAGTAAATTATTTTTCTTATCTACTATCAGTGAATTCATAGAATCATAAGATTCCTTTAACCCTTATTTTGCACTATTAGATAATCTAGTCTACAACAACAAATATAACACTATATTTACACAACACAAATCAATAACTTGTAATACTATTTATAAGAAAATTATGTATTTTACACGCTTATTATTATTACTCGGTTATTTATTTCATACTGTATAAATCGCACTTCGTTTTGTTCGCTTTCGTAGAACTGCACCATTAACTGAAATGCTTTTTATTGAAAAACCCTAAATAGAAAATCACAAGCAAAAGAATAGTATTAAAAAAATGATTTAAAAAAACAAGTAAAAATTTCCCTCCAGCACCAAACGTTACATTTTAAATAGCACACCTTGATGAACTATTATTGCTTTAAAAGGAGGAATAAGCATTAATAGGATGACCCCAAACGGATTGTGTTGATATTTTTTAAAATATATCACGAAAAACATAAAAACAAGTATCAGAGATATCCCTATATAAGCGATACAGAACTAAAGAGACGGAGGGAAATTTTTAAATTCTAAATTTAATAACGTTGAGCTACTTGTTTCAATTTTTTGATCGTTTAAAAGTACATTTTTCGTAAAATAACGGTTTATTTGTAGTTATTCTAGAAGATTTAAAATTTGTCCTTTGTTTTATATATGCAAAATTTTGAATTCCTTATTATTATGATTAAAATTAATTGGATGGTCGGCATACTTCGAGGTACTCTTTTTTAACTTAACATTAGTCAAATGTTCTCTAATCCTATCGAAAAATGTTCTGCCAGTCTGGAGGTATGTAGATAAACCTTGTCACAATCTCCACAAGTCAACAGGTACACGCCAGAACTTAAGCTTCTATCTGTTTTATCTTAACAATTATTTATGATTTTGCCTAAATAATTATAAATTTTACTGGATACAGTTGTCTATATATTCTTCAAATATTTACAAAGTTTTTCAAAAATGTTACCTAGATGTGTTAAACACATATTTTTTTGGATATTTTTTCTTTTGCTGTTGTAGGGTATCTACACCTATTGAAAATAACAATTCTGTTTTAATGTGATTTTTAAGAAGATCATCTATAGTTTTATTAGGATAAGCGCAGTTTTTTGCAATAAGTACTGTAAATTATATCTAATTTAAAGGAGTTTACAGCGATAATGTATTTTGTAGAAAATTTTATTAAAACAATAATAAGTAACAAGACTAAATAACGTTTTAAAGGATTCGAGAACAGATTGAAAACTATTGTAACTTACTAAAGCCATGCAACTGTGGATTTTATTTTTGAATAGGTGCGGCCGGCCCGCCCTATATGCACATAAAAAACACACCTTACTTGCCCCGACAAAGGGCGCCGCCAGTTGCCGTTTCTCCGGGGTACTTCCTTTTTTGCGAGAATAAAAACAAGCCACCAAGTTTAAAGAAAAGCTGTCGTACACTAATTCAGGCCGCCAGATGGTGGCGCACGTTGAGGTGGCTACTCATCTGCACGAGAACGCGAATGAGGCAAGCCGAGGCGAGGCGAGGCAACGAATACTGCAAACGTTCGCCGAGGCATTAAAGTGTAGCGTTCCACCGTTACCATCGTGAGACAAGGCCTGCGCGCTGATTACGTAAGCACCTATGTTGTGTGTGACCCTACTATGATAGTAGGCGGCTACGTGATCAGCGCGCAGGTCTTGTCTCACGATGGTAACGGTTCCACTCGAATATTCGTTGGTTGCCCAACTGATCATGCATTAGTTCTCTCATATGAAATTGTAAACACGGAGTGAGACGGTTTGATAGTTCTAAGTACGGCATTGGTAGATGACTCGAATATGAATAGATAGATAAGATAAATTTACAACACCTCTACCTATCCTATATGTATGGCCTAGTCAAATTCGTATCAATATGATTGAGAACCGAATTCTCTTTGAAGTACCGATTCCAGACGGATAGCGTTCGGCCGTTAGCCGAACGACTCGAGGAAGTTTGCCGCGCCTCGGAGTATATCCACATTTTTTGTACGTATCCCTCGTTCGTGTCCAGATTTGTAGCAGCGTATTGAAATACCAAAATCAAAAAGTAACGTTCGGCCGTACGACGTGCACTTCTAGGCAGTTTATCTCGCCTCGGTAACACGTCCACATTTGTACGAATGCCTCGTTCGCGTTCTCGTGCAGATGAGTAGCCACCTTTAGAATTTTTTTTAAGTCTGTGTACCATTGCATGAAAAGCTAAAAGTTTTTGAGATATTGGATGAAAAGAGTGTGCGTGGATTACAGTGTCATTATGTGAGGATTTGTGGTAAATAGCGAAATCATGTTCAGAATTATTATATTTTATGGTGAGATCTAAAAAAATTGTTGAGTTAGGTATTTGCAATAATTTAAAGTCCGGGCTACCCTACTATAATTTGAAGCGTTTTTATGCACAGACCTGTTGTTTGTTAACATGCATCTACAACCTCTCGTCACTTTCGAAAAATCATCGTAGTTACAATAATAGACTAGTCGCTAACTCAACACAATATTACGTACTCGTTTACCTAATTTTTTCCTCCCGCCCCGCCCTTTCGGTTTTTTAAAATTTAACCTGTTATTTTGAACTCATGTTAATTTGAAATTTTATGAGGGTTTATTTTATAAAAGTATCAGATAAAAGGAGCTTAATGGGCAACCTTTTACTTGAGAATAATAATTATCGTTAAATTGAAAATAATTTTAGTGGTTCTAATAATTGTCGAACATCTAATTAGTTTTAATTATAATTTTAATAAATAATTCAAAATTTTGCATATAGAACAAATGAGAAAAGTTTAATCTTTTAGAATTCCTACTATTTTAAGAAAAATGTAATTTTGAACAATCAAATTTAAACAAGTAATTCACCGTTATTAACATTAGAATTTTAAAATTTCTCTTCCCATCTTTAGTTTTCTATCTCTTATTTTCTAAGGATATCTCTGTATTTGTTTTGGTAATTATTCATGACAGCTGAGCACCTTTCGATTTTCTTAAAAAAAAAAAGTATGTCGTAGAGTTCGTCATGCTGATCAAGAATATATATATATACGTATATTGTAATGTGATATGTTGGGATAATAAAAATATGTAATGATAGAATACAATTTTTGAATTTTAATTTATTTCACTGAATTCAAATATTAAATTTTTAAATACTGACGAGCATGCATAACTCTCTTCTCAGTGAAGGTTCCAAAATTTAAAATTTATAATTTTTTTAATTTAAAATAATATTACAAAAATTCTACTCTATAACTAAAACTAATAAAATACTATTAACAAATGTTTTAAAATGAAACTAAACTATCAAAAGTCTATAGAGTTTTTAATTAATTATAGTGAGGTATTTAATTCACTCACTTTGCTTTTCAAAAATCAATCTATGTCCACTCAAACACTGCATTTACCAAAAACTAAGCCACTCCATATCCATATTAAGTTTTCTTTTCTTTTAATAAGTAACTTCCTCGTATTCTTCTTCTACTACTTATTCTTCCACATATTAAAATTCTATTGCTTTCTTAAAAACTTGAATTTTTGATAACCTTTAATTTTTCTTTAAAATATTTGTTTTCTTCTCACGACTTTAAATATCCTCTATTTTATTATGTTTTTCTAATTTTAATTTATTTTCTTTTAATTTCAAAATTTCTGTTCTTAATTTTCTTTATGTCTAATATAATAATAACAAATTCTCCACTGTCTGGATCTTTGAAATAATTCTTTTTTTTTTTTAAATTCATGCAATCATGATTAGTATTATAGTTTTGAAATGCTACAGTCATTTCAAGACATTTATTTTTTTTAATTAAAATTAAATTTTATTTGTTACAACTTGAAAATTTTAATAAACTACTAAACGTAAACTAATAATAATACATTTTTCTTTTTAATATATATTTTTTTTATTTAACATTTTTGAACTTATTTCATTTTCTAAATTTGTTAATTTTTTTTTTAAACTGTATTGTAGACATCCTTGTATCATGACAATATATGTATTGTAATGATATGTAATTGTAGACCAAAATATGTATCGTTACATAATTACCCTTGTTTTTATCTTCGTAAATCGTCACTGGAAGAAGCCTCAGTATGGTGAAACGATTGTAGTGTTCAATAAATTTTCTTTTAGAAATTTAAATTGTGTTTTATTTATTTTTTGTTGTTATACTATGAAGTTTCAACAATTAAATATGTAAATTATATTGCATTTAATATTCCAATCTATCTATTAAATTTTGGTTATAACCGTTGTTGTATGCAGTATGTTTAATAATATTTAATTCTTTTACGTAATCATTTACATTCATAGGTATATTTAACAGTCTGTTGATCATACTATTGTATGCTACTGGGTTATGTTGTATAGGATGATGTGACTCGTATGGTTGCATCTGTATAGGAAGGTTTGTGATATATTGAAAATTTTATTTTATTATTAATTTTTGTTAAAGTTAAATCAATATGAGATCAAGTCTACTGTTACTTGGTTGAAATTCATGTTATAAATTAATAAAATACACTGATGTTTTTTTTTCAACTATTTATTATAATCACTTGACGATCGTTTCGCCAAACTTTGGCCTCTTCGGAAGTTTCTAGTCAAAACGATCGTCAAGTGATTATAATAAACAGTTGAAAAAAAAATCATCAGTGTATTTTATTAATTTATAAATCAAATCAAATTAAAATTAAAAACCTTTTTTAAAATATATAAAACTGGACCTAGTTAATACCTAATATAGTTAGTAGTAAACACTCAAGCTTGAAGAAGCCAATGTTGTGGCGAAACATATGTTGCTCTTAAAATAAAAATAAATTTTAGTGAAATTCATATTTTGTGTTTATTCATCGTTTATCATTTCGTTTTTCTAATGTAGAAGTACAAAAAGTATTTGGTTGAAAATGTTCCTTGAAGCTAGCAAAATCTTAAAATTTCTAAATTTGCCATCTACAAACTCATTTGCTTTCTACACACATAAATAATTTTTAATTTAATTAAACCTTTATTCCAGGAACACAACAAGGTCCACATGAAAAGAGACTACTAAATAACCTGTTGGCACCTTACAACGTGTTGGAAAGGCCCGTCGCAAATGAATCAGAAGCTCTGGAAGTTAGATTCGGCCTAACACTTCAGCAAATTATAGATGTGGTATGTGAAAATATAAAAGTTCCTCAAATAAAAGCTTTATAGCTATTAAGTTATCTCCTACTAGGACGCGTGGGGTGTCAGACCGTTACCATCGTTAAAGAAGGACAGAGTGCTGATTTGCGGCGTAATATACGGGGGTCCTCGTAGGGAACTGTTTTAATCTAAAATCCAAGAGATTTTATTGTCCAAAATTTTTTTCTGATCGCGGGTTCTTGTGAAGGAAGTTCAGAGCAGCATTTATTAAAAATGTTTAAACTGGCGAATAGTTGTTGCTACTTTTTATTTAACGTTAAGTTATGCAAAACGTGTATTTCGTTCTTTCTTTCTTTTCCATATCTATCACTGTTTTGGCTACGTAAAAAATTTTTGCACTATAAACACCTCGACTGTAAGATTAAAACAGTTCCCTACGAGCACCCCCTTATATGACATTGCACGTTAGCGCTCTGCCCTTCAATAGCGATGGTAACGGTTAGTCAGCTCAGTACGTTTTCAAAAAGTAGTAGAACTTTTTAAAACTTGAATACATCGCGCCGGGGCTACCGGTAGCTTCTCAAAACCCTATAGTCTTCGTAATCTATTACAAAATTTTGGTGATGGTAGATTCCCTTATTATTACAACTTATAGTGTAGATGCAACGTTGTTCATTTTTCAAATATATAATAATATAACGACGGTGTGTGTGTGTAATGTCAAGAACATGTGCAGGTACAATAGCTACACATGATTTCCTGTTTTTATTAAAAATGTAGTTATAATTTGTATTTGTATAAATTTTTGTTTTATAGACCTTTATGGCCTTTTTGGGTTAAGAAGAAGTATAATATGCGTGTTACGATATCCTCACTTATATGCACTTTTCAATTTATTTGTATTCTTACTACTCTCGATTTATTTCTGATGTTACCACTGACACTGTCAATTTATTACTAACTACTCGGCGAACGTCTCTATTACTTTAATAGCATCATAGAACAAGTCGGGAAAAAGTCTGGAATATTCCAAAGATTGTTTACATTTCGGCGAACCGCTTAATTGCTTTCTTGGAAGGCAGGTACGAAACACATGTCAATAAATACGACGTACACTGCCGAAAACCGCCCGCGACTAGTCGAGCCGCCGGCCCGCAACACATGCAAGTGTACCCGATCGCACACAATTATGCCCGTGTTCGCTACAATTTACTTCCGAGTCACAAACTAAATAATTCGAGATACTGCGTATTTAGGTGTTCAGCAGAAGGGGATGGTAATGTTTTTTGACTTACTGAGTATTTCGAGTTGTCGATGTTCCACTGTATATGTATTGTAGGTAGTATTCGTGGGTTTATTAAAAATTTATTTACAAGACTTAAGAACAGAATTTATATATACTTATTTAATAATAACTACTTAAAATCACTATTCATTAATACGGAACTTGGCATACTATTTATTTACAACACTCACTTATATGCGCGTCTCTATTTATTTGTCTTTTCACTTCTAACACTGTCGATTCAATTCGGATGTTACCACTGTCACGGTCAATTTATTACTAACTGCTGTCGAACGTCTTTCCACTTTTCTAGAATCAGAACGGCTAATTGCTTTCTGAGAAAGCAGGTACGGGACACAAGTACACAAATACAACGCACACTGCCGACACCGGCCCCGGCTAGTCAAGCCGGCCGGCAACGCATGCAAGCGTACCCGGTTGCACACAAGCACGCTCACGTTCGCTGCACTGCCATTCCATTACAGCCTTTATCTTTTCTGGATCCACGGCCACGCCCTTCGCTGATACAACATGTCCCAAGTAAAAATCCTCTTCGCGGAAAATATGGCACTTTTTCGGACTGAGCTTCAAATTAGCTTCTCGTAATCGCTGGAATACTGCTTGCAAATTCTGTAGGTGTTCATTGAAGGTTCTTCCAATTACAATAATGTCATCCGAGTAAACCAAGCAGGTTCTTCCAATTTGATCGCTCAATATTTTCTCCATCAAATTTTCGAACGTCGCCGGGGCATTGCATAACCCGAAAGGCATAATCGAAACTGCCACAGGACCGTGCCGATCGAAATCGCGGCAATTTTCCTTGTCGGTAGCATCTAAGGCAACTTGCCAGTATCCGCTTTTCAAATCGAGCGTGGAGAACATTTTCGAGCCAGCAAACATATCCAACGTGTCGTCAATTCGTGGTAGCGGGTAACTGTCCTTCTTAGTTACGTTGTTGAGCTGTCGGTAATCCACACAAAAACGGGTTGTACCATCCTTCTTCTTTACCAACACTACCGGTGACGTCCACGGACTTGGTGATGCTTCTATTATGCCGGTCTCATGCATTTCGTAGATCATTCGCTCTGCTTCTTTCTTCTTCGCCAGGAACAGTCGTCTAGGTCTTTGATGAATGGGCTGCGCTTTACAGGTTTTTGTGTTTTATGATATTAGTCCTTCCCCTACCATTCTTGTCAGTTTCAAAGACGTTGAAATTCTGACAAAGTAGCTGTTGCAATTTGCATTTCTGCTCACTGGATAGATTCCTAAAATATCTGTCAATCACTCCACTGATTTCGGCAGTTACTGTTTCAGAATTTACCTTCCGGACTCTCAACTACGCTGGGTTTTACAATGCTCCTAGTGGCCCCAGTGTCCAAAAGAAATACACAACTTTGTCCATTTATTTTTCCACCTAGACTGTTTTGCTGGTGCTTCAACGTCTTTGTAAATGCGATAAGTTCGTGGTCTCGTTGCCAATGGGTCAACGTTTGCCCCGTTACGTCGACCCTATCTAGTTTTCCTGCGGTTGAGGTTGGGTACTTGGGGAAAGGGTAGTTTTCTTACACTGTCCCTTCGTATGACCTAGCTCGCCGCAATTCCAACATCTTAGTTTTCGACTGTCTTTGTTGAACTTGGAGATGATGCGGTAGACGGTTTCTTCTACAGATTTCGCTTCTTCACGTAGTAGCTGAACCTTTCCCTGTTTGCTATAGGCCCGTTTAACAATTTCATACTCCAACGCATTAGCCAAAGCATCAGCGAGTGTCTTAGTTCGGTCAAGGCGTATCCGTTCCTTTAATTCTTCTGTAGTATTCGGGTAGGCCAGTCGAGACAGTCTTGTAATATCGGCCTCGAATTCTTGTAAGGATTCCGTTGCCTTCTGTTGACGGGTTTTCAGTTGGATGTGATACACCGCCGTTAAGTGAGCCTCACCGTAACGCAATTCCAGTCGTTTTACCAATTGTTCATAATCCGTCAATTCTTCCGGGGATAGGGTGTTCAAAATGTCACATGCGTTTCCACGAAGCGCAACGGTTAACGCAGTGGCTTTCTCTTCAGGCGCCCAGTTATTCGCCTTGGCAGCCGCCTAGAATTGTGTGTGATATGTAGTCAATGAGGACTTTCCGTCAAACGTTGGTGGTTTTACTCGTCTTCTTGA
Source organism: Agrilus cyanescens (assembly GCA_947389935.1). Lineage (NCBI taxonomy): Eukaryota > Metazoa > Arthropoda > Insecta > Coleoptera > Buprestidae > Agrilus > Agrilus cyanescens. The sequence continues at coordinate 8,276,706 of OX376704.1, forward strand.
CTATACCGCTCCCTTGGCTAGTTTGGCTGACTTCGATGCGCCAACATACACGTCGATTGGTTTTATCCTGCCATTAAAAATCATTTCTTCCAGAACTTTTGTCTTTCCTCCTGTTGCTTGATATTTTGCTTCCAATTTGCTTTCCAGACTTTTATTCTTTCCTTCCAATTTTTCTTCCAATTCATGTTTCAAGTTTTTATTATTTTGTTCCAATTTACTTTCCAAACTTTTACTAATTTCTTCTAATTTATCAAAACTGTTGCTATTTTTTTCTTATTTTTCATCCAATTAATTTTCCAAAGGTTTTCATCAATTGCGACAATTCGTCTTCGAACAGGAACGCCTCCGCGAGCCGCGTCTGAGATAGTAGCAACAATAGAAATAATCAGTTTTTCCTTTCAGCAACGAGATGAACTCAGAAATGGAAGAATGTTTCACTTTACGAATTATCCAGACTAGTTGGTCCTACCATATATGTAAATAAATTTCATTTTAAAATAGCCTATGTCAATGTAGTTCGTAGGTTTTAACGACCAGTGTCCATCTGATAATAATTTCTACGATATGTTCTGACGTGGTGGATTTTTCTACACGGACGTTCCGCTAAGCTTAATAGTTGATATCTTCACTTTTTCTAATAGCGATATTTCTTAAGCGTTTTTAAAATTTTTTCTCTATGCATGATTTAATATCTTTTTCCTTCTGTTACCTCTCAGAATTACCTTTTGTACTTAAGAAATATCTACTTTTATTTTTGTCACTTGTTGTCTTTTGTGCCTCTGCTGAGGTCGATTCGCTGTTTATGGAACGTCAATGCAACTTCACCGCTTGGCAACGTCACGTCAAAACTGTAGCTCATTCATACTCACGTCAATTTCCTAGCCAAGTGGAATTTCAGCAGTGCTATAGTTGGTTCAACTTTAACCGTGATATTGTATGAATTCATAAATAAAATATCATATTGAAATATACCATTTATATCACTTTATAAGCAGTCTAGGTAATTTACGGTGTATTAAAGTTTCGAATAAACCGATGAGACATACCTGCCCATTTTGGGCTGTTTAGTACGGTACATAACAGGTACGCCTTCGTCAGATTTGCCGAAATGACCGGCGCAAAGTAGAAAAAAACGGCACTAGGCCAGAAAAGGAAGGAGACAACTTGGAACGACTACAAGCGTCTATTTTGTAAAGTACTATGCGGAAAAATTGACCACTTTATTTGCCGGCATTGCATTGCATTAATATATTACCATTGGAATTACGAACAAATTAGAGAATAACACCAATGTTTAAAAATATAAGATACTTATATTTTTGAGTTACTTACTCTAGTAATAATAATGAAAGGAGAAAAACCACAAAGACCATGGAAAAGTTCAATAAAAATTGAATTGGATGCAATTACGGATTTGGTACGTTTAAGGATTAAGAGGAAAGCAGAAAAATACAAAATTAAAACAAAATAAGAGAATGAGGAAGAGGGTGAGGTTTAAAATAGGAATTAAATCCAAGAACCATCTACAAATTACCTCAAATGAATGAGGACAAAGCTATTGCTGTCATCATGCCGTTTCATCCTCAGTCATTTGGGATAATTTGTAGATGGTTCTTGGATTTAATTCACATTAATGTATTTAAAATCACCACTACTAATGTTACTCACTATTTCGTTTTTAAAATAGGAGTTTAGTATTTCTAAAGAACCTTAGAGTTCCTAATTTAAGAAATAAAATTACAATTATTGTATGCTTATAAGAACATAAGATTTTACGACCGAAATCCATAGAAAAACTAGGGTTCTGGCTTGTGGGCCGCGGTCTATAGAACTGTTTAGTTCAGATAGCTGTGGGAAGCCCTCTCAGCCCGGTGGTCTCCAACTTTTACATGGAGTTTTTCGAACAACAGGCCCTTAATTCAGCACCTCTCAAACCTAAATGCTGGTTTCGTTACGTGGATGATACCTTTGTTGTATGGAGTCATGGTGATGAAGGCCTTGACAATTTTCTTCTTCATATCAATGCTGTCTATCCCCGTATTCAGTTTACAATGGAAAAGGAAGATAACGGAAAAGTTGCCTTTCTAAACGTTCTTGTTACTAAGAAGTCTGGTGGATCCTTAGGACATACTGTGTATCGTAAACCTACCCACACTGATCGTTATCTCAATAAGGAACCATTCTGACACTCCTACATATGCGGCACGCTCACCGCCGCCCGGAATAGATATCAGCGCGCAGCCAGCACTACAGTCAGTCGCTGTCGAGACTTCAAGGTACAACACACGCTCTCGTCAACACTTCCACTGAAGATGTCAGCCGCAGTTGCTGACGAACCGTTTGGACTAAACAGTTCCTATAGACCACGGTCTACAAGCCCGAATCTATTGTATGCTTATTTACATTAGGGTTATAATTGAATTATTTGGAATAAAATTTGAAAATTGTAATATGTACCTAATGATATGTAAGATAGAATACAATTTTTTAAATTTAAATTATTCTATTTAATTTAAATATTAAATTAGCTGATTCGAGCATGAATAATTTACTCAGTGTAAGTTCCACAAATTAAATATACATTTTTTTTAATTCAATTATATTTTAAAATTCAAATGAAAAATAAAAACTAATTAAATATCATTCTAAAATTGTAATCTAATATAAAACTAATTAAATGTTACAACTTTCAGAATTAAATTTTTAACTATAAAAGTACGGTTTTAAAAATAAATTGTGATGAACTGTCTAAATTCACTCACTTCGGACTATATATTTTTTATGTAAATGTTTTTATGAATTTTGACATCTCCTTAATAATGATACTGTTTTGCCTTAATGTCCCAATCACAATTGGAAAACCATTCCATTAATGATTCCTGTACGTAAATCGTAACACATTTTAAGTAGTATGTAAACAATAAACAAATTAAACGCGAGTTACTTTGCTTAACCTTACTACGTAAAATTCTTTTTACCTGTGAAGTGTGATTCCTGGTTCATTACTTTCACTGCGGCTTTTACATCCGTAAGAAGAACAAATCACCATTGTTTTATAAAAACAAAATTTACTTAATATCTTGGAACTTATTTAAATTTCTAATTTTGATATTTTTTTAAAATTGTATTGTAACTCCCTTCTATCATGACAATATACAGGGTTTGTATAAAATGTATGAGGAAAAGCTTCGAAAAAACACATTTATTCTAGATACATCCCGTGAGCGTCGACACACTTTTTTGCCAACGGTGTTTCCATGACTTGAAGGCTCCCTCGTAGGCGGATTGCGGAAGACCCTTAAGAGTACGCGTGCAAGCTTCTTTGACGGCATGTAGAGTTCCATGGTGGTGTTCTTTGAGAGAGGATTTTATTTTTGAGAATAGAAAAGTCTGCTGGAGCCAAGTCAGGACTTTAAGGGGATTGGGGAATCGTGCCGATGCCGTTTTGCGTCAGATGGTCTGTCACCTTGGAGCAGGTGTGGCTGGGTGCATTGTCGTGATGCAATTTCCAATGTCTGGCGATGGCTGGTCTCACCCGATTGACCGTTCTCTTAAATCTTTTTAGTACTTCGAAGTAAAAATCACCATTCACTGTCTGCCCTCAGGTGTAAATTCGTAGGGACCACTTCCGTAATTACATCATCCAAAAAGCCGGGGTCTTCTTCAAAATTTGATGGCGTTCAATCGTTCGCTGCATTTAGAGCTGGCACCGATTCACTTGACATGGAACCACTAAAACTTCGATTTTACCTGAACAAACGCTCACAGGCAACTGAAGTTAGGCGCGTTTTCAAGGCAACATCCCCCACTACCAAGCCGTCTCGGAGCGAGCGCACTGCGACGTACTGTCACGTAAAATATAAATTGTTCCCGTTACTTTTTATACAAACCTTGTATATTTATATAAAGGGTGAGTTGCTAAGGCCGAATCGGTATGTAACAAGATAAAGAGAACAACAAACAAAACAACAAAAGTTGTACAAAATTGGGCATAGAATTACGTAAAAATATTTTCAAATATGGTGAACATCCGGTTATACCGGAAATGTACCATAACTGAGTTATTTTAAATAGAAACCCCTATATATTATTGCCTTTTTGAATTAAACGTACAAAATAAATGTCAGTTTATTAAAAATACATGGAGCCTAGGTTGCACCGTTTTCGAGTTATTTCACATTCTTTGAAAACAGAAGCCGACTATTCACTATAGGATATAATTTAAATTATATCTCGAAATATAAATATCCCTCGATGATCCTTTACACTGAGATGTATTTTGGCTTAATTGTTTTACAATCGTCTACAGATGAAGTGGCGATGGGATGGGAAATAATGTTTGAGGGGAAAGGAAGGCGTAAGATATTAATATAAAACCTTGAAAATATCGCTCGATTGACCAAAAAAAAATTTATAGTTTGTAATATAACATATATTACATCTAAATGTAAACGGTACCAATTAAAAGTACGGTGAGCGATATCATATTAATCTCAAGATTTAATATATATTATATTATATCTCATAGTGAAAAGCCGGCTTGACGTTTGCAGCGTTTGACGCCACATTGAATATCTCGGTAAAGAATGCACTTAGAGGGATGCGTTTTTCACGTTTTGATTCAGAAGGAAATAAACTATTATTCACAAATATGGCGTACACATGCCCTTTTTAAATACTATGAAATTTATCGATACCAAGTTTCGAAAATTCAAACGGGAATAAATTTTTTTTTTAAATAGAACCCCATATTTTTTTCACGTTGTACGATGCAGAATTCAATTTCCTTTCTGCTGATATAGGGTTGTTGATATCTGCTACCAACAGTTTTTGAGAAATTCGCAATGTTCTAGAATTTTTCAAATAATATCTTACAATATTGCGATAGCCACTGTTTTCTTTCGGCGATTTTGTTGGTGGGTATCAATATATTCCGACCATGCAAACTGATGCCAACTAAATGAGTTGTTTTCATTCGTGACAACGGCTTAGAGTAAATTTAGATTAATCGCAATCATTCGCGCAATTATTTGAATGGTCATTTTGTTGTTTTTGTTGATTTCATTTTATATTTTTCGACTAAAATGGTTTGAAATTGCAGGATTTATTATTAAATTTACGTACAATCGTAACTTTTCTGTGTTATTTTTATTATTCAAACTTCATTGACTATTTCTATAACGTCTGAGTATCGCTTTTAGCATAAAAAATAATGGGCCGGTTTTAACAGATATTAATCAACAATTATAAAACCAGCAGATTTTGCATTATTTTTAATAAAACAGGGCAATGCGAAGTTATAAACGAGGTTTTGACTGTATTAAATAGCATTTCTTTATGCTCCTGTTATTTTGGAGTACTTTCTAATTGAAATACTAAATCTTTATTTTTATTTTTTTTACAAAAACTGTCACTTAAATATTTACCTACTTAACCTAAGTATCAAAGTTTAGGTAATACCTTTTTCTGACGATCTACGAAAATTAGCAATTGGAACTACTAATTAATAAGTACTACTACAAATAGAATTTAAAGAGATTTAGCTAAAATTGAAAAGTATGAAACATTTTAAGTAGCATGTACGTACAGGGTGGCGCACTATTGATGTTTTTATAGGGGAACTCGTCATGTATAAAAAATACAAAATAATGAAAAGCGCATCCTCGATCTCCTTTTTTGAGATAAACTTACTGATGTTTTGAAAAAATTGCTATTTTTCTAAATATATGTCTTGGTGGTTTGTTCAGTAAGAAAAAACGGTAATTATATAGATACGCCTCCCCCCAATCGATTTTCCTGGAAATTGAATATGTTGTAGAGTTCGTCACGTTGCTCAAGAATATATGTCTATGTTGGGCGCGGAAACCACCCCTTCATGGTGATTTTAAAATTATGTAGTAATCCTTTCACTGTAGGTTTATAAAGACGAAAAGATTGTCAATAGTGGTTGTGTATGTTTATGTAATTTAATATTGGGACCATGTATGTTTAGTCTTTATCTAAACACTACACGATCCCCATATTCGAATAAATCAACAAACCACTACTACTAATCGCGTTTTACAATAGACACAGAAGATAAATACACGAAATGAAGAAGCTCAAAAACACCATGAAGGGGTGGTTTCCGCGCCCAACATAGACATATATTCTTGAGCAACGTGACGAACTCTACAACAACTAGTTTTCAGGAAAATCGATTAGGGGGAGACGTATCTATACAATTACCAAGAAAACGATTTTCACGTTTTTCTAGAAAATCTAGAATAGAATGGCTTCGAAAAATTTTAAAAGAAATTATGCACTTTCAAATTATAGCAAAAAGTTGTTCTTTTTTTTATGCAGGAGGTATCGTTGATTAGTTTGGTTAAGAGGCTTTTTTTCTTTTTTTTTTTAAATACTTAACATGCGGGCTCTTTTTCGTTATGTAGACTCTCGATACCCTTGAATTCGTAAATAAATAAAGTTAAACTTCAATTTCGAATGTCAAATTCAGAAAAGTAAATTAAAAGTAAAACAACTCTCACCTTCTTTACTGCATAGATTGAGTTCTTTTTTTCTATTGTATGTAATTTTCGAAATTTAAAGAACAGATGGTAATCTGGTTGTGTTTGGTATAGGTCATTTTGTTTGACGGCTATATTAAACTGTTTATTAAGTTCATTTCGATATGAATTCTTGTATCTACTATTTTGCTTGTAAATACATGATTAACCATTATTGAAAGGTTAAGGCCACGTATTGTTTGTGTATCTGTTTTCAGGGAAGACAACAAATTAATACCTAATCATATGGAGGAACTGTTAACAATTTTTACTCAATATTATTCCATGGATTAATTATACAGGGTGGGCCAATAGTGCGTGCACGGAAGATTGTGTCGTTAATATTGGTTTTACGAAAAAATTATTCAAATAGCTCTACGGAATGAACTTCTCCACACTCTAAAACTATTTTCGAATATACAGGGTGTATCATTTCACCTGAGCGCTACCTAACTTCATTTTTGTAAATGGAACACCCTATATATTATTACATTATTTGAATTTTACGTTAAAAATAAAGTCACTTTGATAATCAAATATTGGGCCGTGTCGGCATTTTAAAAGAAAAATAACGTCGACAGTGATAGTAGTGAGAATACAAATAATTTATAATAATATATTTGGTGTCTATCTGGCCATTTCTGAAATAATCGGAATTTTGTTATTGTTTTGACAGTTTTGCCTATCTCAAACGTATTAGGTCATGAAAAAAAAAATGATTCGCAGATATTTCACGCTTGTGTTTTTGACTTTCTTTGCTTAAAACCGATAAATTCTTTTAGAATTTGTATCACTTGCGATTTGTGCATTTGTATGAAACAAAACATAAATGTGGGTTTTAACTTTAATTACATCTACTGTGAAACTCATAACTGACACCTGATGTCTCATAACCGATACCGATATAAAAATGAAAACAATTTGTCGATTTTACGTAAAGAAAGTGAAAAATACAAGCGTGATATATCTGCGAATCATTTGTTTTTCATGACCTAATATGTTTAACCGGCAATGGGTATCCTTACACCAAGGGATCGTTGTTGGTGTTGAACTTGAATTATGGCTAGTTCCCGAAGATGGCGTTCACATGACATCTGTGGTTTTATATTGAACTACAGCTGCATATGTTTCACTTGATTTGGTCGTTATGCTGTCGAAGTCACCTATGACGTACTGATGAACGCTAATGAGCTCAAAATCACGATCTACGTCTGGTGATACGACGAAATACCGACCAAACATAATATTCCTAATATGTTTGCGATAGGTTAAAACAGCCAAAAAATAACAAAATTCCGATTATTTCAGAAACGGTCAGATAGAGCCCAATATCTGTTAATAAAATCTAAGGAGAATCAAATTCTGTATGTGTTGGTGCGCAAAAATGTATACGTTTCCTTTTAAGAAAATGAAATCATTGAGCTGACTGCGCGCTGATATCTATTCCGGGCGCCGGTGAGCATGCCGCATGTGTAGTGTCAGAATGGTTCTTAGGTGGATTCGACACCTGCCTCATACTCTCTAGAGCCGGTACCATACTTTACTCAAATGAAGTCCTTCTTCTTTTCTGTTGAAATTCATAGGGTGTTTGTGAATTTCGATGGCTTTCCTATGCAATCGGGGGTAATATTCCGAAGTAGTAACTTCTAAAGGACGATAGTTTTTGTATTAAATTACGATTGATGTTTAAATTCACTCACTTCAGTTTAAATATCAATCAATGTCAATTGATAAACAGCATTTACCAAAATGTGAAGTCATTCCATATAAATATTGATTTTCTTCTTTTTCTTTTAAATTAACTGCATCTTCTTGTATAATAAAATTGATATTGATTAAAAAAAAAAAAATCTTGAATTATTCCACTTAAATTTTTTTCTTTTAAAAATTTATTTTCTTCTCGCATTTTAAAATGTTCTATTCAATTAATTATATTTTTCTAATTTTCATTTTTTTTTTTTAGAAACTGTCATTTATCTTTTTTTAATATCTAACAAATTCTCCATTACTTGGATCTTTCACATAAAATTCATTTTTTTTTAATTCATACAATCTTGATTAGTATTATTATATTGAAATGCTAGTCTTTTCAAAACAATTACCAAATTTTTTTTTTTTTATTAAATTTTGGAACTTATTTCATTTTCTAATTTTGTTAAGTTTTCTAAAATTGTATTGCATTCTTCTATCATGACAATATACCTATATATGTTTTGTCATAGTGGCACCATTTTTGCATAATTGTTGTACAAGTCGCACCCGGTTCGGATGCTACTTTGAATTTAGGCGGGTCTTAGCTCAAATGCTGCTTCTGGGGCCCTCTTTTGAAAAAACAAAAATCGGTTGGGCGCCACATTGTAAATGGTTACTTATAGTTTATACGGTTTAGTTAATACCTGTTTGGGCTAGATGGCGCTTTTGTATATACTCTGTATAACCACTACAAATGCAGCATCTTATGGCACACTTACAAATTACTGTCGACATGACCCCCCACGCAACGGATGTTATTGTTTATATTTTATTATCGAAAATATAACAATCGATAAGTGTGGAGTCACATTGTTTTGCAATTCTATCCAAATTGTACGGACTAAAGTAATATGATTAACACGTTCGCGACGTTGTGACCCACCGGTGGATCAAACCAGTCCTTACTAACAGTCGTATGTGCCCACGGGTGGATCACGCAGTATTATAGTTTAAATGACTACAGAAAATTAACGGCTGCTGTTGGAGATTTCATATTTTGCGTACGGCTACATAAGAGGTGTAAGTTTATTCATGCAAAGCCGTTTTTCAATCGGGTAGTATCTGTATACAATTTATAAGAAGTTCAAATAGTTTTCTTATCAAAAAGCATTACTAGTAAACACAAAAGCATTTTCTGCTTAAAGCTAATATACTAAACTATGATTATTCAAATAAAATAAGTACTGCAATCAATAAAACTATAAGAAATTGTTAATAATTATTTCAAAATGAGATCCCAAAAAAATTTATTATTATCCCATAAATTTATGTTAAACGATCAAACTGAAGATATGCCTAAGGCCGAAGTGAGTACTCTTGAGTATTCCCTTTGACTATGATCGTAGGGTCAAAACACATGTAAATGACTAATCCATATTTTGCGTAAATTTTCCTCGTTTCACAATCATTATTAGAAATTAACAAAATTAACTACACGAAAATATTACATTTTATCTTGAAGAAATAAGCCATTCTTCTCGTGCCACCGGTGGGTCACAACGGCTCCTGCATAAAATTATTATTAAGGGCCGTTGTGACCCACCGGTGGCACACGCCAGAAATTATTGAAAAACAAACAAAAAACACATTATAATTATAACAACACTATAATAACGTCGAAAAACAAACAATGAAGTAAAAAAATCAAATTACAAAATTCCGGCCCATAGCAATATACCCTAAATACATTGCCGTCGCGAACATGTTAAGTAGGTACTCGCTAAATTTTAAGATGATGTTAAAACCAAATCTCTGCATTAATTGTGATAAAATTTGGTACACTGATAGGCTGGCACCATAGAACGAATATAGACTACTTTGTTTTCCAAAAACATGCCCCGAAAGGGGTGAAAAAGGGAGATGAAGCTTTGTATGGGGAATGCTAAATCGCTGAACAGATTACGATAAAATTTGCTACAGAGACAGTAGCTATTCCTGACATATGAAGGATAAGTTTATCTAAAATCTGTCTCCAGGGGCATGAGATACGGAATGAAACGTTGTTCCATGCTGTTACCTAGTAACTTATATTGTTTTCACACAACAAATTTCAAACCCATCCTCTCAATAATGAGAGAGATACGGGAGTGGCAATTTCATTATCTTTAATTCTATTTGAGATATCTTAATGAAATTTAAACGGTAAATAGTTACTTACCTATAAGGTTTATGTAATATAATAATTTCCGATTTTTGTATTATTAAGGGGTAAATTTTTAAAATAAAAAAGAAGACCTGGTGTCAAAATATGTCCACGCTATATTTAAAATAAAATATAAACTTATCATTGTTGATACTATTAAAATAAACAATTCAAAAGAGACAGTAGATAAACAGGGTGCCTCATTTTCTCTTATTGTAAATAAGTGTATATAATGGGTGCCACAATTACTATACCAATTGAAAAAGTAGACTCGCTTGGCACACATTATTAAATAAAAATTAAAATATTTCAAAAAATAACACGGCTTGTTTCACAGATTTTATTAGTTTCTGACGATCGTTTCGGTTACAACACCATTTTCAAAGAGTATTAAGGTACTAAATAATATAATATAGGTAAACTTGTTTCTTAAATACTAGGATTATCTATTGGTACCTGAATTTTTACATTTAATAAGGGGGATACGTCGAAATCTAGTTGGTCATTAACGATGGGAAGTCCTAATGAGTTAGCTTTGTTTATTTCAAATATTTCGAGCGTATTAAGACGTTTGCCTTTACTACATTGACGTAATAATTTTACATTTTCTGTATCTAATGAATGATTAAGATCTATACCATGTTGGGCTATACCTGTACATTTGTTATTGTTGATAATAGATTTTTTATGCTCGTCTATACGCGTTTTTAAAGATCGACCAGTCTGACCTAAATAGAATGAATTACAGTCGTTACATTTTATTTTATAAACTTCCGATTTGTACAGTATATTTGTTTTTTCCTTATTGTTTACTAACATGTACTTTAGATAATTTGTATTCAAATTACAATTTTTTAAATGATTACAAACTTTTTTACTTAAATTAGGTATAAAATTGATTAAACGGAATATTCTATCAGGTTTACTAGGGGATACAGCATAGAAGTTACGAAAGATTAATTTGTTACGTTTTTTCTTTATTAAGTTGTTAATGAGTGAAGCATCATAACCATTGTTGATACCTAGAGATTTTATCACGTTAACTTCTTTATCAAATTGATATTTGTTTAACGGTAAGCTAAGAAGCCTATGAAAGAATGGAAAGCACTAATCTTAATATTGTTGTCTCGTCTTGAATTGGCATGTGGTAAAATATCCGTAAACGTAGGTTTTCTGAATATGTCAAAAATTATCTTATTTTTATATCTAGATAGAGTTAGATCTAAAAAGTTAAGTGAAGATGATTTTTCTATTTCTAAAGTAAAATCAATTCTAGGGTAAAAGGAATTTAGAAAATTTAGGAAGTTATCTAATTGTCTTTTGGCCCCGGTCCAAATAGCGAAAATATCATCGACATATCTCATCCAAAAGGAAACATTTTTCAATATTGCATTATTTGAGTTAAAAAGTTTTAGTTCAAGAGAGCCCATAGGTAAACCATCAATTTGTGCATAATAACGGTTGTCGAATTTGAAGTAGCTTTGTTTTAGGCAGGTTTTAGGAATATTTATAAGTTCTGCTTTTTGTTCTGAGAGTAAATCACTTGTTTTAATTAGGTTTTCACATATTCGTAGAAGTTCTGCCGTTGGAATTGAAGGGAATAAGTTTTTAACGTCAAAAGAAACAAAAATGGCGTTTTTTGGTAAATCTAATTGTTTAAGTTTTTCAACTAGTTTTTGATAGAATATTTAGATTCAAATTTAATCAATTTTGGAAGTAATTCGTTCATTTTTTTACATAATTTGTAGGCTGGTGCATTATTATAGGAAACGACCGGACGCATAGGATAATCTGGTTTATGAATTTTTGGTAGGCTGTACAAGATGGGGGCATTCGGATTCATGACTGTTAAGGTATATATGTGTTTATATATATATGTTTGTGTTGGATTCAGAAAAAATATTACCTGATTTTTTAATCAACGATTTTATTTCCGTTTGAAATTTATATGTAGGGTCATATTTAATTACTCTAAATTTATCGTTATCCAATAGTTCTAAAGTTTTTATAATGTAGATATGTCAATCAAAAATTGTTATGGTGTTTCCTTTGTCTGCCTTGCTAAGGATGAGATTGTGGTTTTTTAACTTTTGTTTTATGGATCTTATAGTTTTTATTCCTGGTTGTTTGATTTTTGAATAGGACTGTTATTGTCGCAAAACTATGTTTTTTCCCAGTCTTTCAGCTGGATCCTCTATAGGATTTAAAGCTAACTCTATATTTACTGTTAGTAAATCCAAATCATTTTCATCCGAGATATCTGGACAGTATTTTAAACCTTTCTGAAGTAAGTTAAGTTCATTGTTATTAAACTCTACGTTACTTAGATTTTCTACCCTTTTAAAAAATTTGAACTCACATTGGTCGCTTGGTTCTATATGTTGTGGCTTCTTATGATCTTGATGTTTATTCGATATGAGTTGCTTCAGTTTTTTGGCTTGATTCTTGTATTGGTTGAATGTACAGGTATAGCCCAACATTGTATAGATCTTAATCATTCATTAGATACAGAAAATGTAAAATTATTACGTCAATGTAGTAAAGGCAAACGTCTTAATACGCTCGAAATATTTGAAATAAACAAAGCTAACTCATTAGGTCTTCCCATCGTTAATGACCAACTAGATTTCGACGTATCCCCCTTATTAAATGTAAACATTCAGGTACCGATAGATAATCCTAGTATTTAAGAAACAAGTTTATATTATATTATTTAGTACCTTAATACTCTTTGAAAATGGTGTTGTAACGAGTGAGTGCCCGTAGCGCCGCGAACCTTTTGCGTGCCCGTAGCGCCGCGATAATAGCAGGTAAAATTTGAGCGTGCCCGTAGCGCCGCGACAATATGATAAATATTAATCTTATGTACAATGGATTTGTTCACAATTGCTTATTTGGTTTATGTATTCCTAACCCGACAAATCTGCGATTGAACTCGGACGCGATACCACGGCTCATGCTGAGATTCTTTGAAACGCAATGAACCAGAGAATATTCCTTGGATATAGCAAAGAAGTGTCGTCAGATTTCTTAGTCACTCAAAATCTCCTGTTGACATGGGGGCCATCCTGCATGAACTCTTCGAATGTGGGCTCGGAAGGGATAGTCTTTAATAATCTGACCCGCCCCTCCTCTTCATTTGCGCCGGCGAATGGAGCTAAGCGATTAAAATGGACTACCTTTGGCTTACCATTTGGAGTTCTCTTAATTCAGTAGATCAAGTCGTTAATGCTCTTCAGTTTTTCGTAGGGTCCTTCCCAATTTTGTTGGAACTTAGGTGATAGTCCACGTCAACGACGATAATTATACAACCAAACAAGGTCTCCAGCTTGGTAACCACCTGCAGTAGCCTTGATATCGTAGTTTTCTTTAATCCTGTCACTAGTTATTTGCGTATGCCGAGGAACCGATTCGTGGATATCGTTTAGCTTTCTTCGAAGGTTGGTAACATAATCTTCTCCAGCCAAGTCATCCCCTGGTCTACAGCCGAATTTGTCACAAGGTGGTCGTAGCTCCCTTCCAAAAAGGATACTGGCAGGTGTTTGGCCAGTTGTTTCGTAGACAGATGAACGGTATGCCATTAAAAAAAAAGGCAAATAGCGATCCCATTCTCTTTGGTGATCAGACATTACCTTGGAGAGATATTTAATAAAGTCCGGTTCATTCGTTCAACCATTCCGTCCGATTGTGGACGGAGTGGAGTAGTTCGAGTTGTCTTTATCCCTAGGAGCTCGCATATTCCACTGAATATAGTTGATTCGAAGTTCATCCCTTAATCGAAGTGCAATCCAAGGATACTCCAAAACGACTGATCAACTCTTTCATTCGCTCCTCAGCTATGGCTTCTGACTCCGGGTTCGGGAGAGCATAGGCTTCAACCCACTTGGTAAAATAGTCCATAACGACCACGATGTACTTGTTATTTTTTTCGGACTCTGGGAAGGGACCTGCCATATCGATTGCGATTCTTTCGAAGGGGCCATCAACGTTACATTGACGAATTGGCGCCCTTGGCCTTTTCTGTGGTCTATTACTCGCGGAACAGGTGGTACACTTCTTACACCAATTCTTGCCATCTTCCTTACAATTCACCCAATAAAATTGCTCTCGAACATTCCCAAACGTCTTAGCCAGTCGAAAATGGCCAGCAGATGATCCATCGTGAAGATACTGCAACACCTCTTGAACCCTGTTTCGAGGAATAGCCAGTTGCTTCCTATCTTCCTCTCCATCTGTACATTCAACAACACGCTTCAGGATGACATCTTTTAAGACCATTGAGTCCCACTGAGCCCACAACGATTTTAGTACTTGGGTACAGGAAGGAATTTATTGCCACGTTCATCACCTTCTTCAAGTCCGGGTCGTTTTCTTGGTCTTGTCTTATATTTTTAGGTAACCACTCGTCATCGATTATCCTGACGCGACGAATTGTTTCTTCGTACTTTTCCATTTGATCACACTGCTTGCAATCTGCTTGACAGGATCTTCTGGAAAGTGCATCGGCATTCTTGTGTCCTGTTACAGGCCGGTGCTCCACGTCAAAGTCATATTCCTGTAGTTTCTCAATCCATCTAGCTCCTTGGCCCTCCGGATTCTTGAAATTCAGAAGCCACTTTAACCTGCATGATTGGTGCGTAGGAAGAATTTCCGTCCGTACAGGTATTTATAAAAGTGTTCTACACCTTAGAATACAGCCATCTCTCGTCTAGTGACACAGTCCAGTTCTTGCTAAAATAGCCGATTAACTTTCTCTTGGCCATTTTGTAGCTGCAAAAGAACGGCTCCCATTCCCACTTTGATGTTGTCTGTGCCCAAAATGAACATTCCATTGGGCCGAGGATATACCAGTATGGGGGCAGTGATTAAAGCCTGCATCAAAGCCGCTTGACAATCCGAATCCCAATGAAATTTTCGGTTAAACGTGTCAAAGGTTTGGCGATATTGGCGAAACCGAAAAAGTTTGGCGATATTGGCGAATCTATGAATATAGCGACGATAATACGTGCACAAACCCAAGAAGCTTCTTATGTCGTGAACATCTTCAGGCACTGGCTATTCCTTCACGGCCTTTATCTTCTCAGGATCCACGGCCACGCCCATCGCTGATCAACATGCCCCAAGTAAGAAAGTTTTTCGCGGAAAATGAGGCACTTTTTCGGACTTAGCTTCAAATTGGCTTCTCGCAACCGCTGGAATACTGCTTGCAAATTCTGCAGGTGTTCATTGAGGGTTCCTCCAATCACTATGATGTCATCAAAGTAAACCAAGCAGGTCTTTCCAATTTGATCTTCTCCATCGACCTTTTGAATGTCCCCGGGGCATTGCATAACCCGATAGCCATAACTGTCAACTGCGATAAACCCGTGCCGATCGAAAGTGCGGTCTTTTCCTTGTCGGCGGCATCTAAGGCAACTTGCCTGTATCCGCTTTTCAAGTCGAGTGAGGAAAACATTTTCGAGCCAGCAAGCATATCCAAGGTGTCATCAATTCGTGGTAGCGGATAACTGTCCTTGTTTACGTTGTTGAGCTGTCGGTAATCCCCACAAAAACGGGTTGTCCCATCCTTATTCTTTACCAGCACTACCGGTGACGTCCACGGACTTGATGATGGTTTAATTATACCGGTCTCATGCATTTCGTGGATTATTCGCTCTGCTTCTTCCTTCTTCACCAGGGGCAGTCGTCTAGGTCTTTGACGAATAGGCTGCGCATTACCGGTATTGATCTTGTGTTTTACGATGTCCTTCCTCTAACATTCTTGTTAGTTTCAAAAACGTCGGCATTCTGACAAAGTAGATGTTGCACTATGCATTTGCTCACTGGTTAGATTCTTACAATATCTATCGATGACTCCATTTATCTCAGCAGGTACTGTTTCCGAATCTTCCTTTCTTGTTACAGCCTCCTGTCGATCTTTTATGAAATTTGGGGAAGGAGTACTTTTCATACGCTGCCTTCTCATATGACCTAGTTCGCTGCAATTCCAACCTCTTAGTTTTCGAGTTTCTTTGTCGAACTTGGAGACGATTCGGCGGACGGTTTGTTCTAGAGATTCTGACGAATCCGCTTCTTCACACAGTAGCCGAACCTTTCCTTGTTTGCTATAGGCCCGAATAACCGTCTTGTACTCCTATGCACGAGCGAATGCATCAGCTAGGGTCTTAGGTCGGTCGAGGCGTATCTGAGTGTCATTGTCCCGAAGTCATCGCTGAATGCTTCCACTGCCAACCTTTCCGTTAATTCTTCTGGACTATTCGGATCGGCTAGTCGTGACAGTCTTGCAATATCGGCCTCAAATTCTTGCAGGGATTCCGTTGGCTTCTGCTGACGGGTTTTCAGTTGGATGTGATACACCGCTGTTAAGTGAGCTTCACCCTAGCGCAACTCTAACAATAACTTTAGATTACCTTAAAGATAATAACATACTGTTAGATTTTTAGCATAAAGAATTAAATTCATATGTACTGAAATTTCGTTTTTTAGAAAGTTTCTTTTAACATAGTTTGTGTTGTAATTCTTGGAAGGCCACGGTTGATATACAACCCAAAAAGTAGGTACCGGACCCTTAGCAGGTACTTACGGTCTAACTACTAAAAATGTGTTGTCGTAAGTTGTCGCCTAGAAGCTAGAAGTTTAGTATAGTCCTCGAGCTGTAGCCGACAAGTATTGATAATTTTTTTTTTTACTCATAGTATTTAATTTCTTGAATAGTTTTCCTTTTGGTTTTATCATTAGTACACTGTTTTAGAAATCTGCTGTATTTATATTTATTTCGATACCTTCCAATAAATATTCAACACGTACTATTGCATTTTTCTCAATGTAACATTCATACTTCTGATATTATTGTCAAAATTATCATAAATTCCGTTACAAATACGCTTTTAAAGAATTACTGCGGTAAAAAATGACCGATTTGAAATAGGAAGTAAAAGAAAGTTAGATACTTTTACTGCATAATTCGATAGGTACAACATCGATGGCTATTTTGGGATCTGATGCCGATCTAATCTTAATGTGGAAAAACAAATGGAACAAGTGACAAGTTTCAACATCAACACTTCAATTTTTATTTTTTGAAATTTATGATTAACAGGAATAAATAACCGCGCGTCGTTGCTGTTAGACATAGACTACCTACATCCAAGGTCTCGATTTCTCGAAGCGCGTTTTGTATAAATTTTTTGTATCCATCACAGTTTTCGCTACACGTCGAAGAATCAACAACCACGTTTTGCAAAACTTTAACACAAAATAACGTAGTAAGAATTATTTGCCAGTGTCAAAAATTTGCACAAATGCTCTTCTCATCAACTTCTACGAGAATTTGCAACAAAAAAATATAAAATTGCACTGTATTGTCCTTTTGCAACTCGACTAAACAGATTCCGTACATGGGCCTACTAATATCAGCTGTTCGTTTCGGCGCGCAGGCCTTGTCTCACGATGGTAACGGTTGAACTGTAAAGCCAAGGCCACACCGAACGCTACGTACGCAATGTTCGCTATGTTTGTAATGTATTCACGTAGTTTGAACAAGAATTTTGTCCCTCATCTAAAAATTTTCTTTAAACTTAGGGTAAACAACCCAGTTATTGGACATGTTGTAGTTATTGGACAGTTTTAGTTGCATACTTAAAAATAAGATTCCTAAGTGCCTATAAGTTCCTCTGGCAATGCAGAGATGGCACCATACATCTTTTACGTCATTGCTTATTGCCGCAATGCATTCACCAGTTATAATTTTTCGCGGCATTCTATGTTTCACCAATGTGTGTATAACACCGGTAATTCTTGAAGTTTTGTTAAGAAAAATTGTTTTAATTGATCATGTGTACTTAGTGTGTGTACCAAAGATTTGGGAAATACAAAACTTCACGTGTATTTCATTGCATTAGAAGGTAAGTTGTACAATTATTAGGATAATTAGTGAAGTAAGCTTAGGATTAAGGGGGTGTCTATTAACTGAAATAAAAAACTAAACTTATCCTAGTTATTGGACACCCGTCCAATAACTGTTTTTTTTCTGTTGTATGCAACAGTTGTTCCGTCTTCTGTCTCTTTTTATGCCGTTTCTGAAAATACTTTCCTCTTTTGAATATCTTGGTGTTAACTAGTTATTGGACGGGTGTCCAATAAATGAATAATAAATTGTCTAATAACTACACATTTTAGTTTAGGTGTTGTATTTAAATACCTACCGATAATGCCAAAGAGGAGTCAATATGATGTCAACTCTTTAGAGGCTGCCATAAATGCTGTTAAAAGCGATAAAATGCCATTAAGAGCAGCAGCAAAAAAATATGGTGTGCCAAAATCTACATTGGATTTTAAAATAAAAAATCCGGGCCACAAAGATACTTGTGGTCCGTCCCCTATTTTAAATTTTATATAGGAATCTAAGCTCGTAACATGGATAGAAGAACTAGCCAGTCGAGGATTTCCAAGACAAAAAGATGACATTCTTAGTAGTGTGCAAAGATTTTTAACAGATAATCCGCGACCTAACCCATTCAGAAACAATAGGCCAGGTGAATGTTGGTTTAAGGCTTTTCTCAGGAGACATCCCACTATTGTACAAAGGACAAGCGAAGCAGTAAGTTCAGCAAGCGCTTGTGTATCAGAAGCAGATATAAGAAAATGGTTTGTTGAGATTAAAGGCTACCTTGATTCTAAAAATATGGATTTAAAAGATCCCTCTCGAATTTTCAATGGAGACGAGACAGGATTCCAAATATGCCCAAACACTGGTAAAGTTTTTGCTGGACGAGGTATGAAAAATGTTTATGCTGTGGATAAAGGATCCCAGAAGGAAAGTATAACTGTAATGTTCTGTTTCTCTGCCTCTGGAATGAAATGCCCACCAATGGTTATTTACCCCTACAAGAGGATTCCTGAAAAAATATCTGTTACAGTAAATTCCACGTGGGGAATTGGCCGATCTGATAATGGCTGGATGACGTCAGAGACGTTTTACGATTATATCAAAAATATATTTTACCCTCATTTGGTTGAGAGTAATGTACAGTTCCCTGTTCTACTATTTTTAGATGGACATAAGTCCCACTTGACTTACGAACTTAGCCTACTCTGTAATGAATTAAACATTGAAGTGATTGCTTTGTATCCAAATGCAACTAGAATTTTGCAACCGTGTGATGTAGCAGTGTTTAGACCCGTTAAGCTGGGCTGGAAGAAAGCTGTCAAAGAATTTAATGAAAATAATCCAGGACAAGTTTTAAACAAAATTACATTTGCGCCACTATTGGAAAAAGTGGTAACAGAAGTTATTAAGCCAGAGACTCTAAAAAATGGGTTTAAAGCATGTGGATTATATCCCTTTAACCAAAATGCAGTAGATTATTCTAAATGTTTGGGAAAGCTTAATGAGCCTACAGAAGCAACTCCTGTCAGTCCTGTTATGAATAGTAAAGCTTTCATTAACCTCATAGACAATAATATGATTACAAGATTCAAATCGTTCGATGCAATTCTAATCACGGAAGGGTTTAACGATGAATTTTTAACACTTCATCGAATGTGGAATTTTTTCGGGAAACCTGAAAAAGAGAAAAATCTAAACAGTAGAGAACAAACACACACAGAAGAAAATATCATTCCAGCAGTTGATGGTGAAAATACTAAAAAAATTAATATCATTGAAAACATTATTATTAAGCCAAGTGATGCTTTAACAAAAACGTCAGCTTTAAATAATTGTAATCAAAGTTTACTTTGTACAGGTGGGAGTAATAATAAAGTTCCTAGTTCTGAGTCATTCAGCTTTCCATTGACAAGTAAAACCTGTATCAGTACGTACCTTACGGTACCAGATAAACGCCAACGGAAAAACAAACGCAATATAGAGCGCGTATCATTTGCTATAACTTCAAGAGATTACCAAGAAAGTTTTGAAGCCAAACGAATACTTAAATTAGAAGAAGAGATTAAGAAATTGGACAGAAAACGTGTAAGAGAAGAAAAAGCGGCAGCTAAAGCTAATCTTCAAAATAAAAGACTTTGCAAACGAAAAGAGGTTTTAAAGAATGACAACAATTGTTTTGTGTGTAAAAAACGTCTACTAAAAAATAGTCACTACTTTACATGTAATAATTGCAAAA
The DNA here is from genome assembly GCA_947389935.1 of Agrilus cyanescens. Classification (NCBI taxonomy): domain Eukaryota; kingdom Metazoa; phylum Arthropoda; class Insecta; order Coleoptera; family Buprestidae; genus Agrilus; species Agrilus cyanescens. The sequence goes on from OX376704.1 coordinate 8,297,270, forward strand.
ATCTTATTCACCGTTTTTGCATTCCCAAATCATACAAAATACACATTTCCGACCTAGAGGATGACGATCTTTTTCTGTGTCACAAGTGCTATAAAGAAGAAAGCGATGAAAAAGATGATAGTGAAGAAGATACAGATGAGAATGAGGAAAAGGAAAAGGAAGATGACATGACATGACATGACATGACATGACATGACATGACATGACACACACACACACACACACACACACACACACACACACACACACACACACACACACACACACACACACACACACACACACACACACACACACACACACACACACACACACACACACACACACACACACACACACACACACACACACACACACACACACACACACGTACACACAACACACACACACACACACACACACACACACACACACACACACACACACACACACACACACACACACACCCACCAGAGTCACTCACCATCTCATACAGACACATAAGCTAACTCACACAGATGCACACACATAAGCGCTCTGTTTTATTCAGGTATTTAGTTTTGGGAGTAATTAATAAGAAAAAAATACACTTGGTATATGTTAAACAAATTTTATAAATTACTGTCAATATCGTTTCGGCTGTTAAGCCATTATCAAAGTGAATAAATATTACAAAGTTAAGACCATTTAAATACAAGAGATGAAAAGTAAACATCCTTATAGTCATAAATAGAAAACATGCCTATGCATCAAATACTCCGTCTAGTCATTTGCAACCTATTTTTTCTGGGCTTTCCCCGTTGTTAAAACTAAGCATTGGGTCACGCCGATAATTTTATGTGTTATATTGCGAATCCGGTAGGACGAAAACAAAAAGTCCTTTGAGATGCAATATGGTCGATTGTTTCACTTAGTGGTGTAAATTGATATTTACCCAGTGAAACCGGATACTATCTAACACAGCACTTAATATAATAACAATAGGCATGTTCTATATTTATGACTATAAGGATGTTTACTTTTTATCCCTTGTATTTAAATGTACCTAACTTTGTAATATTTATTCACTTAGATAATGGCATAACAGCCGAAACGAAATTGTCAGTAATTTAATAAAATTAGTACAACATATCCCAAGTGTTTTGTTTTCTTATTATAAAACATGTTTCACCAAGAGCCAAGCCAGATATCTATTTAATTAATTAATTGTAAGTAATTATATTATATAGAAAATATTCCTTTGACTGGGAGGTTAATTGAATATATTTCATTCTCACTGCGTTTATAATAATTAAATCATTTGAAAGTATTTGACACCAATGAAAAGTATTAAATTTTTTCATTTTTAACGGTTTCGCATTCATCTGTCTGTGTTCAACGAGATTACATAATCTCCATTATATATATATATATATATAGTGGCTTTAAATGCTACTCTGGATAGCGCCGAATAGTAAGGTACTTATAGTTATTGAAAGAATTCAGTTTTGAAACCAGCAAAGTAAATGTTACAAAATCAATACGTATTAACCATCTCAATATAGAAGAAAAAGCAAAACTTTTGAAACTTATCAACACATGCTCAAATGAAGACAAATTGACCTTTACGAATCAGATAAAACACCACATAAGAACTAAGGATGAGAAATTCATATTTGTCAAAACCTACAGATAACCACATGTCATCAAAAAGCAAATCAAAAAGATTTAATACGAGGGAATAATTACACCATCGATCAGTCCTTATTCATCACCGGTATTATGGATGGTGCAGAAGAAAGTTGACGGTAACGGTAGAAACAAATACTGTGTGGTGATTGATGACGGGAGACTCAACGAGAATATCATCGAAGACAAGTAGAAGAAATTTTGGACATGGCCTAGGGGTTCCATCAGATCGATGTCTACAAGAAAAGTATTGAAAAAATGACCTTTTCCACCGACAACGATAAACTAATTTTGACTTACAGAGTCTGCTTTTGAAAATTCGAGTTACAAAGTCTAAATAATTCGAGATGCCGCGTATTTAGGCGTTCAGCGGAAGGAAATTGCATTTTTTTTTTTTTCGATTCACTGAGGATTTCGACTTAACAGGGTTTGAGTTTTCGAGGTTCCACTGTAGTTTTAAGATTTTAGAAGTTTATAAGGACAATATAACCTCTATTGTATTTAAAAGTACTTACGTGTTAATTGCTCATAATAATTGTAAAATAATTATGAATGAATAAATGTATAATAGTGCTCAGCTTTAAATTAATGAAAATCAAATTTTTAATCTTAGAAATTTGAACAATTTGGTTCTTGAAAAAAAGATTTTCTTAAAAAATATACACTGAAAGAACTAAAGCTATTAAACATGATTTAAAATAATATTAACCAGTATATTTTCATAGTCACATGAAGTCAGGTGTAAATAATTGCCATAATTGTCTTTGTTATTTTAATGTTAATTCAAAGAAATAGAATTTTCAAGATTTTTATTGAACAGCAAAAGAGAGAAAAATTCCTAGGAAAGAAAACTCGTACATCAGCAACTTGCCCAGTAGCAGAAACTGGGGCGAGTTCAACTTAATGATGAGGGAATCAATCACACGGTATCATAAAACAACACCATCAGGAGAAACGTGAGGAGCAGTTGTTAACATAATAAATACGTCTTCGCTTAGATTAAGATTAGATAATGATTTAAATTTATACCTAATGGTTTGGTTTCAGTAAACGTAGGTATTTTGTTTGGAAAATTTATTTCTTCTTAAAAGTAGAATTCCCCTGACCTAAATAAAATTAACTGCACCATTTCCTTCCATATCAGAGCAATATTATATACTATTAATATACTTTTCCTATGTTAAACTACTTAACTAAGATCAATCATATAGAAATGAAGATAAAAAAAACTACCATATGGTTTATTCATAGATAAAGCAAAATAAAACGTACAAAAGATATTCAATTCATTATTAAAGATATTATTAAAATGAAATCAATGCTTTAAAATATTTATTTGTTTCAGGATGAGAAAAACCAGATTCTTACTACCAATGCATGGTTAAATTTGGTAAGTGGATTATATTTATTATTTATACAGTTAAATTATTGTTTGTGGAATAGACAGTACTACTTTACTGCCTTTAAAAAAAAAATACAATGACATTCAATTTTACTGTTAAAAAAGGTACTGTTTTATTCTACTGTGTTATTAAACGCGTACAATAGAATTATCGTATCTTTTCCATCACGTGGTCTATTGTTGGTGTAACTCGAGAAAGAGCGCACTACGCCTGTCTACGCGGAGAAGCTGCAGTGAAAAAAGCCAACAACACGTACATATTGTAATGAGCGTTTGTTTGCGAGAGCGGGCAGTGTAGCGAGCGTATATGTGTACGAGAGCGAGCAGTGCGGCGAGCGTGTGTGTGTGCGATAGCGTCGACGAGACCCGACAGCAGATAAGCGGAGCTCAAAGAATGCCGACGTCGGTCGGCGCTTTGATGACGATAAACAAGGCCATAAATTAGACGAACACAATAAGCACTCCAGTAAAGTCTAGTATGTCATTCTGGAACTTTCTGGAATGTTCCTAATCAGTATAAATACCTGTTGACGTGGCCAGTAGTCAGTCAGTTCACAGTGAGCTTTCGAACAAGTAATATAAATAGCGAACTACGATATACCGAGTGATATAAATACGCATTTTCCTTGTGATATAAATAAGTCGTTGAATTATTATTAGTGTTTAAGTTGTCTGTTAGTGTTTAAGTGTTAAATAAATAGTTGTAAAATAAATATCCGTTAAATAAATAAGTTCTACTAGAAAAGTCGTTACATTGGTGTCAGGTGTGGGGTGCTCAGCCAATCGATTCCCCAAAGAAGAGAATTTTCTAGTAAAAAAAAAAAAATAGTTAAATAAATCAAAATTCCGAAAAAGTTGTTGGAGTTGAAAGTTGCCGAATTGAAAAGTGAACTCGAGGAGCGAGACGAGGATACGTCTGGTAACAAGCTCACCTTACAAGGGCGACTCGAGGAATCTCTGATACGAGAGGGTTTCGATCCGAATACCTACGAATTTGAGGATGAACTAGAAAAGAAATTAAAGGAATTGGAAGGGAAACTGAAAGAAAATTCAATGGAATTGGAAGGGAAACTGAAAGAAAATCTGGAAAAAAAAATTAACCGAAAATTCAAAGGAAATAAAAGGAAATCTGGAAGAACTGAAAGAAAACCTGGAAGAGAAATTAACCGAAAATTCAAAGGAACTAAAAGGAAATCTGGAAGAACTGAAAGAAAATTTGAGAGAAGAATTTAAAGAAAATTTGGCCGAAACAGAACAGAATTTTGCAGGAAAATTTCAAGAAATAGATTCACGAATTAAAGAAATAGAAGAAAGGTTTTTATGTACGACAATGTCCGAACAGATCGATAATGAAGCTAGAAGTGTGAAGCAGGAGAATGGGCACGGTGTTTCGTCGAAAGCATATACGAAGCCACCTAAGTTCGACGGAAAAACATCATGGACCACTTTCCTTAAGAAATTTGAAACGGCTGCGAAATCGAACGCATGGACGTTGGAAAATAAAGCCTCCGAGCTGGTCTGCGCGCTGCATGGTAATGCCGAGGAGATTTTGGATACCATACCACCCGAGAAATTGAACGACTATGAACATCTAGTGAAGAAGTTAGAGATGCGGTATGGTCAGGCACATATGACAAGCGTCAGTCACGTGCAGTTAAGAAACCGACGTCAGAAGGCAGGGGAAAACCTGCAAGAATACGAGGCCGATATCGCTCGTCTGGTCCGCCTCGCGTATCCAGGTACTCCCGACGACACTCTAGAAAAGTTGGCTGTCGACTCTTTCATCGATGGGTTGAGGGATGACGACATAAAACAGCGACTTCGACTAGACAGGCCAAAAACACTCGCTGACACGTTGGCTCGGGCACTGGAGTATGACGTCGTTAAACAGGCATCGCAACGGCAGGGTAGAGTGCCGTCGCTAAGGGAGGAGCCCGACGGTCGATACGAAGACAGACTAGAAGAAATAGTTAACAGGATAGTGGGAAAATTAAACAAGAAACCGAGACCAATACGATGTTGGAACTGCGGGAAATTGGGACACGTAAGAGCCGCTTGCAAGAACGAAGAGGTTACTCAAGAGCGCGTGCCCCGAGTTCCGGAAAACTAATCAGGGACGACGCGGCGGGGCAAACGTCGGTCCCGGGACACGAGGCCCCAGGTTTAGTAGCACTGACTAAGACAATGAAAGATCGAACTGACAGCCTTTTTCTCACTGGACTCATAAACAGGAAGCAGTGTTCATTTCTGCTGGATACTGGAGCTAGCAGAACAATCATAAGGCCCGGAATATTGACCGAGCCCAGTAAACTTCTGCCAACGCAATGGAAGCTCCGTACCGCCACTGGAGAACAAGTAGTAGTCAGGGGTGAAAGTTACGTCAACATCCAAATGGGAAGAACGTCTTTTAAACACTGCGTGTTAGTGGCAGAAATAGAGGACAATGTAATACTGGGTTTGGACGTCCTCCGAAAATATGACTTCTGCTTGAATTTCCGGAGAAAGAATGTGACACTGAACGGCGAAACGTTCCAGTTACACGCCCAGGACACTGCCATGCCACAAGTTAAAAGATTGAGTTCAGGGATGCGCAAAGTTCAAGGTATTCCGGAGGCGTTGTTAAAACTGTACAAGGAGGCGGGTGAAAACCGTAATCAACCTGAACAACGTCGAATAGGGGAACTCCTCGTAAAGTACCAGGACGTGTTCGCATTGGACAACGGCAAGAAAGGGCGAACCAACATCGTCGTCCATAAAATCAACACTGGCGAAGCGCAGCCCATCCGTCAGAGACCGAGGAGACTACCACTGGCCAAAAAGGAAGCGGCCGAAAAGATTATAAGCGACATGCGGAAGGACGGAATAACAGAACCATCAACCAGTCCATGGACGTCGCCGGTAGTTTTGGTCAAGAAGAAGGACGGATCTACACGCTTCTGTGTTGACTACCGCCAGCTAAATAATGTCACCAAGAAAGACAGCTACCCCTTGCCACGCATCGATGATACCTTGGACACGCTTGCTGGGTCGACAATATTCTCAACGCTAGACCTTAAAAGTGGATACTGGCAAGTAGACCTGGATCCTGAGGCCAAAGAGAAGACGGCATTTTCGATCGGAACCGGGCTGTGGCAGTTCAACGTGATGCCGTTCGGGTTGTGTAATGCGCCAGCCACATTTGAACGACTCATGGAGACGGCTTTGAACGGCTTGATTGGGAAAACTTGCCTGGTATACCTTGACGACATAATCGTGATCGGAAAAGACTTCGACGATCATCTGAAAAACTTGGAAGAGGTACTTCGAAGGCTGCGTGATGTCAACCTTAAATTAAGCCCCAAGAAATGCCAGCTATTTCAGGAGACAGCGAACTACCTGGGGCACGTAGTCACGAAGACCGGCGTATCAGTCGACCCGCAGAAGATCACAGCCCTACGAGAATGGCCAGTACCTACTGACGTACATCAGGTCAGAAGCTTCCTTGCCCTCTGTACTTACTATAGACGCTTCGTTCCTGGATTTGCCAATATTGCCAAGCCATTGACTCGACTAACCGAAAGTGGCAGACCATTCTGCTGGGAACCGGACTGCCAATCTGCCTTCGAAAAGTTAAAGCAAGCTCTCGTTTCCACACCCGTGTTGAGTTATCCGATACCAGAGGGGAAATTTGTTCTGGACACCGACGCTAGCAATGTTGGGTTAGGCGCAGTACTCTCACAAATACAACACGGAGAGGAAAAAGTCATCGGCTATTTCAGCAAGACCCTATCCAAGCCCGAACGAAACTACTGTGTAACCCGACGAGAACTTCTGGCAGTAGTAAAGAGCGTGGAGCACTTTTATAAGTACTTGTATGGAAGGAAGTTCCTGCTTCGAACAGATCATGCTGCTTTACGGTGGTTACTAAGTTTCAAGAATCCAGAGGGTCAAGTCGCGCGTTGGATAGAAAAGCTCCAAGAATACGACTTCGACATAGAACATCGAGCTGGAAATAGCCATAAGAACGCTGATGCCTTATCCAGAAGACCATCTTCCGAAAACTGCAAGCACTGCAAGCGCCTGGAGGAACATGAAGAAGTCCGGAGGATAACCGTCACGGATGAACAATGGCATCCTGATGACATCAAGACGGAACAGGGTTCTGATCCGGTCCTGAGCTTGTTTCGGAAATGGAAGAATGAAGGCAGCCGACCGATCTGGCAAGAGATCGCCGCTAAATCTGGGGAGGTAAAATCGTTGTGGGCCCAATGGGACTCCATTGTTGAGGAAGATGGACTCCTGAAGCGAATAGTGGAAAACCAGGATGGTACTGAGAGCAAACGTCAATTGCTTGTACCGAAGAGCCTGGTAAAGGAAGTCTTGAAGTGCCTCCATGACGATGCTTCGGGGGGACATTTTGGTGTTAACAAGACCCTTGGAAGAGTCCGTGAGCGGTTTTACTGGGTCAATTGCAAAAAGGACGTTGAAGACTGGTGCAAGAAGTGCACAACTTGTGCAGCCAGCAAAGGACCGCAAAGACGACGGCGTGCTCCTATGCGCCAGTACAATGTCGGCAGTCCATTCGAACGGATTGCCATTGACATCGCAGGACCGTTTTCAGAGACCGATGGTGGCAATAAATACATCCTGGTGGCAATGGACTACTTCACGAAATGGGTTGAAGCGTACGCACTCCCAAATCAGACAGCCACGACAGTAGCGGAGGAGCTCGTAAACCACCTGATCAGCCGGTTCGGCGTGCCCATGGAGCTTCATTCCGATCAGGGTCGGAATTTTGAGTCCGCCGTGTTCCAAGAAATCTGCAAGACTTTAGGCATTCACAAAACCCGGACAACACCTCTGCATCCTCAATCAGACGGCATGGTCGAGCGAATGAACAGGACCATTAACAAGTACTTGTCCAAAGTGGTCTCCAAACACCAAAGAGACTGGGATCGCCATCTGCCACTGTTTCTTATGGCATATCGATCATCGATACACGAAACTACTGGACAAACACCAGCAAAAGTACTGTTTGGTCGAGAGCTACGGTTACCTTGTGACCTGAAGTTTGGCTGCAAACCTGGTGAGGACGTTGCCGGAGAAGACTACGTTAGTGATCTTCGCAGAAGACTTGACGATATCCATGAGGAAGTACGTTCCCGGATGCAGATAGCTAGCGATCGCATGAAAGACGCATACGATATACGGGCCACTGATGGAGGTTTCCAGGAGGGAGACATGGTGTGGTCATACAATCCACAGCCCCGTAAAGGTCTTTCGCCGAAGCTACAGCAGCACTGGGAAGGCCCATATACAATCGTAAAGAGAATAAATGACGTTATTTACCGGATTCGACGCACACCAAATGGAAAACCGAAGGTTGTCCATTTTAACCGTTTGGCCCCATATGCCGGTGACAATCACGAAGAAGCACGGATCAGGCTTATGCAAGCTCGTTCTCCGGATCCCTAGTATGACGAGTTTATGGCCACGCCGAGCTTATATGCCAATTCCAGATTCGGTGTCACCTCCGAGAGATCCGAAGATTTGTTTTCTGCTTCGGACTCGCTGGTTCATTGTGTGGCCAAAGACTTGAGGATGGATCACGGTATTGCCACCGTATTCAAGAAGAAGTTTGGCCGCTTGTCAGCGCTGCGGGACCAACTCGGAGATGGAAAGAAAGTGCTAAGTCTGGTGGACGGGAACCGATCCATTTACCACCTAGTTACTAAGAAGGCGTCGTCTGAGAAGCCCACCTACCGCTCGTTATGGAATTCGTTGGTGGAACTAAGAGACCAACTGCTATCCACAGGTACCACAAGGTTAGCCATGCCAAGGATAGGATGTGGGTTGGATGGACTGAACTGGAGAGTGGTGCGGAGCATGTTGGAGGTCCTGTTCCGGTGGAGCGGCGTCGAAATAACGGTATGCACCAATAATCCCCAACGAGATCCCGCACAGCCAAGGACGGTGGATTGCTACTTCCATATGACGACTGGGTGCCTTAGGGGACAGAATTGCAAGTACCGGCATGATCCTTCGAAGGAACGGAAGATGTGATGCGGGACGGATCACCCTTAAGGAGGGGGCAGTGTAATGAGCGTTTGTTTGCGAGAGCGGGCAGTGTAGCGAGCGTATATGTGTACGAGAGCGAGCAGTGCGGCGAGCGTGTGTGTGTGCGATAGCGGCGACGAGAACCGACAGCAGATAAGCGGAGCTCAAAGAATGCCGACGTCGGTCAGCGCTTTGATGACGATAAACAAGGCCATAAATTAGACGAACACAATAAGCACTCCAGTAAAGTCTGGTATGGCATTCTGGAACTTTCTGGAATGTTCCTAATCAGGATAAATACCTGTTGACGTGGCCAGTAGTCAGTCAGTTCACAATGAGCTTCCGAACAAGTAATATAAATAGCGAACTACGATATACCGAGTGATATAAATACGCATTTTCCTTGTGATATAAATAAGTCGTTGAATTATTATTAGTGTTTAAGTTTTCTGTTAGTGTTTAAGTGTTAAATAAATAGTTGTAAAATAAATATCTGTTAAATAAATAAGTTCCACTAGAAAAGTCGTTACAATCAATACTTGGCCAGAAGACTTACGTCCATGATACTTTCTCATTTTAATGTGCAAGAATAACAAAAATAAAATGCTGTGCTGCGTATGAACCATAATTTTAGAGAGTTGCCGATGTACTGAATATTACTATGAAAACCGCCTCAAAATTGAATATTCAAAAGCAAACTGAAGGAACTGTCTTCGCCAAAAAAAAAAAAAAGACGACCAAATCGCAATCAAAAGATATGGAAGAACCGCTAAAAATGGAAATTCGCAACGTAATCTACGACATGTACACAAACAGTTAGCGTATACCTAATGATAAAATTTGTAAATCATAGTTACCACTTGCTTTATTTACATAGAAGCATGTAACAATTGCTACTTTGAATCAACAACTTCTTTATACAGAAATAGTTGAAATAAGTAGGTGTAGCGTGGATAGTCGCTAACGTGAATAGGGTGCGTGTGCTGGTGGTTCTAAGAAGAACCGTTGAGATGCGGTTGTTTATGCCAGCATCTGAGATGTACCATCAATACCTTCTGCGGTATTAAGGTGAATACCCTACTGCGGTATTGAGAGGACAGAAGACGAGTCAGAGTTAGACTAGTTTTATTGAATAAATTACAGCTATTTATACAAAGTATATTTACATAGATCATATGGTAAGTACATGGTCAGCCGTTTACATTAGTATGTGTATTTGGGTTCTGACCTAGTTTGTTGCCAGAACTGTCAAAGTTCTCTGTAAGCAGTACAGAGTGTACAGTACAGAGTGTACTAATTTTGATAATATGATGAATACTGAGTGTTCCCACACAGGTAACGGTTTCGTTAGAAGTGCTTTCCCTAATATAGTTTAAATTTAAAAGGGCAATAACAGAAGGCTCCTAATGGAAATAACAAGCATTGCCTCGCAACAATCTACGTTTTTGTGATAAACACATTGGAGAAGATGGTTGCAGTGAAGAAGAGGTTGTAGAAATGAGTGGTACCAACGTGACAATAAGTTATGCGACGAAATAGTCAATCTAACCAGCTATTCAAAAAGTGACAGTGAAGGTGTTGAAGCCTCTTAAACTTATTCTCAAAAATTATATTACATAAATTTATTGCTTTGTAACCTATTATTAACTCCACATTCATCTGTAAAAATAAAATCTTTAGCCCGGAGAATATTTCATCTTCAAAGTAAACTTTGCTTTTAAGTTTTGTTGTTATTTGTAGTATACAGGGTGGTACATTTAACTTGAGACAGGCTTGTATCTCGACAATGGTACCTTTTATAAAAAAAATTTTATATGAAAGTTGTTTAATATTAAGGGGGAAATAAAATGGTGACATTGGTTTTCCAGTATGACACCCCTTTGAAGGTTATTTCAAGGTCATTTATATTTTTTAAATGGAAACGTATATTTTTTATTGAATAATAGTATTCTATGAAAAAGAATAATTAACTTCTATGGAAGAAAAAAATTAATCCGATTATAAATTTAGTAGATAGAACATGAAACATTAATCCAATTTTCTTAATAAACGGTGATTAACGACCAAGAGTGTAGTTATCAATTTTCACTCCAGTACCAATCTAGATCTCAATTGTTTATACCTTAATTGCCCGAGCAGAAAAAAGAAATTATACTGTCAAATTTAAGTTGAAGTAATTATTGTCACTGTCGTTCGTTTAAGTTTATTTATCAGTTTCTACATTTTCCACTAAATATGGAATATCTTTCCGTCAAAGAAAAAAATTGAGATAATATTAATTTATGGTGAATGCCGAAGAAATGTTAATAATGTACAATCGAAAAAAAAGAAAACGACGAACCACAACAACTGGTGAAAATAGTGCGGTTGCGGTATTAGCAGCAGTTGCTGTAAATCCACACGTTTCTTCTCGAAGACTTCATCGCGGCCCTGTAATTTCTAAAACCAGCATTCTAAGGATATTAGATCGACACAAATTTCACCCTTATAATATTTCGGTACATCAAGAATTTCATGGCGATGCTTTTGAAAATGGAATGATATTTTGCCAGTGGGCACTAGAAAAAATCCGACTTAACAGAAACTTTTTCCACAGTGTACTGTTTTCTGATGAATCTGGATTTACAAATCATGGATAGGTGAATCGCCATAACATGCAATATTGGAGTGTCGGAAATCCGCGGTGGTTGAGAGCGCCCTTGGACGGCAAATGTTTGGTGTGGAATTATGGGTGACAAGTTGATTGGTCCATATTTTATTGAGGAAACATTGGATGGACAAAAATATCGGGAGTTTATAAATCAACATTTACCATGCTTACTTGAAGATGTAACACGCCAAGAGAGAGCAAATATGTGATTCCAACATGATGGCTGTCCTGCTCATTATACCCGAATTTCCCGTGAAGTGTTAGATCGGGAATACGCCAACCGATGGATCGGAAGAGGCGGCTCCGTTGCATGGCCCGCCAGATCACCTGATTTAACACCGCTTGATTTCCGTTTATGGCGCTACATAAAAGAAAAAGTGTACAGGGAAATTTCTACTACAACGGAAAATATGATTCAACACATTAGAAATGTCTGTACAGCTGTACAGCTGTCGATAGAGAAATTCTTGTTCGATGCCATGAATCCTTTATGAAGCGAATTGATAAGTGTAAGTTGGCGGCAGCCTTTTTGAACACTTGTTAAAGTAAATTTTACTTCTAAGTTAAAAATTGACAATTACTTACGTTCTTGATCGTTGACCACACTATTTACTTTTATTAAAACTAGATTAAATAACGTTTCATGTTCTATCTACATAATTACATTGACTAAAAAATTTATGTAATAAAAGCTAATTATTATTTTGCATAGAATGCGATTCTTCAATAAAGACTGATAATTGCACTGTTGGTCATTGATCGCCGCCAATTTTCAAGAAAATTGGATTAATGAATGATGTTTCATGTAATATAACAGACCTTCAACATTTATTTTCAACTTGAGACGGATGGACCCACGTCGGAAAAGAAAAACAAATTATACAAAAACTAACGGTAGCACCGGTTAATCGCGTAACAATTTTGGAATGGTTAAATTCAAATAAAAGATCATTAAAATACCAACAATTGAGCTTTACTTCATAAAAACAACAAATAATTAGAAAATCAGACAAATAAGAAAAATGACTAAATAAATATATGTAAAGAAAATACTTTCTTCGTTTAAAATTTGCCACGCTTCATGTATTACGCGGTACTTTTAATTAACCCCGCTAGATGGAACAATAGATAAGATGATTAGCAAATTTTGAAGATTTGATAATAATAGACTAAGAGAAAATCAGTGTACAGAATAACAAAGAAAGAGATACAGATTACAGAAGTGAATTAATAAACAGCTTTTTATTATTAAGAGTGTTAATTGAGTAAAGCAAAGAAGTGATAATAATAAGCTTTAATTGTTGTTTTTTTTGTTTTACAGGTAATTTTGTAATTATTGTAAATAATGTAAATAATATCTAATAAAATCTCTTTTGTTTTACAGAGAAACTAAACTGATTATTATTATTATTGAATAAAATTAACACCCTTATAAAACAACAATTTTGTTACAGTTAAGTTACAATTTGAGTTTACGGCAGTGCCTTCACCTAAAGATACTAAAACAAGTGTGATTGCTATAACCTCAATTTGTACAGAAGATGGAAATAAATATATATTACCAGAGGACCTCAGATATATAGATCATACACAATTGAAGAAAATATATAACTATATGAAATTAGTTAATTCACTAAAGAAGAGAAATCAGATAAGAAGAGTGTGGATCACTCTGACAAAAGAATTAACAGAGATACACATAGATGAAGATGGAAATCTGCAATTTATGGATCAGTATCTAGAGGAAGTAGATGAAACAAATACAAATATGACACAAGATAGTAACTTAAAAGATATTAGAACTAAAAAATGATAGAAACACAGAATAAAGATAAAGAAATAAATTTAAAAAAGACATCAAAAAAAGTTTTGATAGAAAAGTTCTTAAGTAAAAATACTAATGCTCAACAATGGATGGAAAGTTTTGGAAAAGAGTGCTTTAGATTTAAAATAGATAAAAGTGAGGATAAGATTGAAATATCGAAATTATTTTTTGACAAACCAAGTTTACATTGGTACTCTTCTACACTCGTAAGACTAACAGTAAATGCTGGTTGGTTAGAATGGAAAAAAAAAATTTAAAATCCTTCACAGATAATGGGTGGGATAATGTAACTTATGCATTATCATTTAAATATCGAGAAGGTTCATTAACTGATAATGCTTTAAAAAAAGAGAAACTTTTGATAGATTTTAACAAAGATATGGATATAAAATCACTTATAGCATTAATAGCAATAGGTTTACCAGAATTTATATTGAACAAAATCGACAAAGCAGAATTAAAAGAGACTACAGACTTATTTAATGAACTAAGACAACTCGAAAGTTTAGTAAACAAAAAAAATTTCAAAAAAACCTACAATAGACTCAAAAAATATGAAGAAAAGAAATCTTGTAAAACATATGAAGATTTGGGTAAAGGCGTGAGATACCACCCTAAAGAAAAATGTTGGTTTCAAAGAAATGAAGAGAATAGAGAAAAGAACACCACATAAAAAAAAGGTATCTAAATAACAATTCCATTCTAGACGTCGAAATTTATGATGAAACAAAAAACGAACAAACACACCACTAATTAAAGTAAACATTGTATTAGAAGATAAAATAAAAAGAGAAGGAATTTATGACTCAGGATCTCAGGTTTCATTAATTAATGAAAGATTAATAAAAACTATAAATAATAAGAAAAAAATACAATTAAAAACAATTAGTGGTGTGTCACTCACAAAAGGATTAACAAGAATTAAATTAAATATTTTCGATACTGAAAAAGAAGTAGACGTGTTTGAATGAGGCTTTTCATGATTTTTTGATAGGTATAGATATGATAAAAGAATTTAAATTAAGGCAAGATGTTAATCTAAATATAAGCCAAAAACAATTGTAAAGAGAAGATATAGTAGAAATAAATTTTAATGAACATGTTAAAGAGAAGGATTTTAGAATAGATTTAGATCATCTAGATGATAAGAAACAATTTAAAATAAAACAATTGATAGAAGAATATAAAGCAATATTTGCCAAAGATAAATATGATATAGGAATTGTAAAAGATTATGAAGCAAGAATAGATCTCTTAATGGATAAATTTTGTATTAAAAGATCATACAGATGCACAATTGAAGACAGGAAAGAAATAGAACAACAAGTAGCAAAACTATTGGAAAAAAATTTAATTAAAGTCATATAGCCCATTTTCTGCACCAGTGACTTTAATCAGCATTAAAAAAGGTGAAGGAAAAACTAGGCTATGCATCGACTTTAGAGATTTAAACAAGATTGTGACACCTCAAGCTCAACCTTTTTCGCTAATTGATGATCTAAAATTAAAGCTAGAAATCGTAAATATTTTACATCACTAGACATAAATTCAGCATTTTGGTCAATACCACTAAGGATAGAAGATAGAAGTAAAACAGGTTTCATAACTTAAGAAGGACACTATCAATGGAAAAAAATGTACGTTCGCATCCAAGTCAATCAATTATCACGGACATATAATAGAGAATAATACAGTAAGACCAATTAAAGACAACTTAGTATCAATACATAATTTTCCAACTCCAAAAACGCAGAAGAATATCAGACAATTTTTGGGTGAAATAAACTTTTATCACAAATACATACCTACCGAAAATCTCACCAATACTAGATCCATTACATATATTGTTGAAAAACGATGTAAAATTTAACTTGTCCGAAGATTGTGAAAAATCATTTACAGAAATAAAAAAACTATTATGTTCTCAACAAAGATATTAATTTAAAATATGACTTAGCACATACTATCAAATCGACTAAAATAGCTAAGTTCAGTAAATATGACCAAAAAATAATAACATCTATCAAACAAAAATGTACCAAGGAACATTTAATACTTTCAAAAGCAGATAAAGGCAACACAATAGTAATACTCAATAATTCTGAGTATAGGTAACCATAAAATGAACGAGTTATTATCAGATGAAAATATTTTCACTAAATTAGATTCCAATCCTACAAATAAGTTCCAAAAACAAATTATACTTTCAGTAAATAATAGTGTTAACCTAATAGATAACAATGACAAATTCAAATTAAAATGTATGAATCCGCTACCCCCAATTATATACGGACTTCCCAAATTACATAAACCAGACATTCCGTTAAGACCTGTTGTGTTATACATTAATGCACCAAGCTACAAACTTTGTAAATATCTGATAAACATTTTATCTACCTCATTTGATTGTTATTCCAAATTCAGTATAAAAAACTCAATTGCTTTTGTGAATAAAATAAAAGAATTTACTTTTAACAGTAATGTCACACTTGTATCGTTTGATGTAAAAAACCTTTTTACGTCTATACCAATCAATAAATTATATTCCATTATTTCAAATAAATTAAAAAATTGCACAATTTTAAACGAATACCAAAAAACAGAATTGCTAAAATTAATATCAACTTGCCTAGATCAAAACTATTTTAGATACCAAGAAAAATATTACAAATTAAAAAATGGTTTACCTATAGGCTCACCGTTATCCCCCATTCTAGCAGAAATTTTTATATCAAATTTCGAATCCACCCTTTTTCTAAATAATTCTCCGCTTATAAAACTAATTTCTTTTTGGTGTCGATATGTCGATGACATTTTTTGTATTTGGCAAGGTAGTCTTAGACAACTTAACTGTTTTTTAAACCTATTAAATTCAAAACAATAATTGCCTTAATTTTTTAGATCTAAAGATACTAAAAACTGAGAACTCTTTAAGCTTCGACATTTATAGAAAACCTACGACTACAGATATAATAATTCCAGCTGATTCT
This sequence comes from Agrilus cyanescens, assembly GCA_947389935.1. Taxonomy (NCBI): domain Eukaryota; kingdom Metazoa; phylum Arthropoda; class Insecta; order Coleoptera; family Buprestidae; genus Agrilus; species Agrilus cyanescens. The sequence continues at coordinate 8,313,820 of OX376704.1, forward strand.
AATCAATGGTTTACTATAAAAATGGCAGCCTTTAATAGTTTGATCCACAGATTATTTAATATACCCCTTTCGAACGATAATTTCAATTCAGAATTAAATATACTGACAACATTAGCTCAAAAAAACGGTTATGATTCCACGTTAATTGACCGATTGGTAAGACGGAAAAAGAGCTTTATTATTCAAAACTCACTTTATAGTCCAATTGTTAAAGATAAATCAGATAAAAAATACTGTACTATTAATTATATAAACAATATAAGCAACAAAGTAAGTTACAAACTTTCAAAACTAGATTTAAACTGCATACAGATCAATAAATTAAACATAAATTATTGGTTAACAACAAAACAAAAATTGATCCATTAGAAAAAAGTGGTCTACAAAATTAATTGCAATGATTGTGATGCAGTCTACATAGGGCAGACTGGCAGATCTATAATAACTAGAATGAAAGAACATTTATATGCAGTGGAAAAATCTAAAATAGTACTGGTATTTCTGAACATTGTTCTTCTAAAAAACATAAAATCACAACTGATTCTGTTAAATTAATGCATGCGATTCCCAAAACCAAAATGTTATACTTATATGAAACACTAGAAATTAAAAAAACACATTAAAAACAATCTTGTCAACAATCAAACTGAAATGAACACACATAACTCCCCCCTACTCATAGTCAAATTTCCTAAGTTATAGGTATAAATAGCTTTAGATAACAGGTTAGCAATTAGTACACAACTGTATCTTATGATTATGGCTTTATAGCCGAAACGATTTCGTCAAGAATACTTGAATAAAATTTGTGAAATTTACCCAACGTGTTGTTTTTGTACTCATTAAAAACTTTAGTTTAAATATGTTTCACAACGAATGCACCACACAAAGCATTGATTTAATTAATAGGTTTAATCTAAGATTGCAAGTTACAAAATTAATTTATGAACAATAAAAATGAAGACATTCAATAAAAGAAATATTTTTCATAAATTCTTTTGCAAACATTGTAATGAATAAACTAAGTCTTAAAGAGAAACATAATTAATTGAATAATAAATCAAAAACCTGATGAAGCACAATTATTTCAATTTTTATTATAAATAAAATACAATATAAAATCCTATCTCTATCTATCAAAAACAAAACTCATCTTTTCTTTATCTAACGAGAAATACATTATCTAACAAAATATAATTTAAAGGAACTTATTCACCGCTACAAAGTTATTATTAATTTATTCATTTATTTACGTCTCCATCCGATAGATGACAATAATGGTATACCCGGTTTATTACATTACGCATAAATTAGTTCCATAATTGGCATTAGCCTCATGACAACGCCTACAACTCTTGTCACTCATTGACCTGTAAAACATTTTTCACAGAAACAAAAATGATTATTCAGGTTTCTGCGAAAATAAAAATTGGCACTGCGATAGAAGTTCATTCAAACCATAATGTAAATCACCTAATCAGCGAGAAATTTCAAACATTTTGTATGATAATAGGAACTAATCATCATCCCAACGCGGTAGCAATTCCGTGCGGGAATGGCCAAGTTGAGAGGCATAACCGTACTATTTTAAACTCTCTAGCGACTATGGGTGCGAACCATGACGATGTTCTTTGGGACAAAAACATTACAAATATTCAATTAGGCTTAAATGATACCTTAAGTAATGCTATTGGGGTCTCATCGAGCGAGGCCCTATTTGGTTACAGAGTTCAGAGGTCCGGGAAAGCATGCAATCCCATATCCTCAGGTACCAGGAGGCTCAGAAGGCCCGGTTCGATGATAAAAGAAGTAAACCCCATTTGTACTCTGAAGGGGACTTGGTCTTGATCCGCATCACGAGCACTCCACAGAGTGGGACCAGTCGAAAACTATTGCCAAAATGGCGGGGACCTTTTATAGTCACTAAGGTCTTGGGAAAGGACCTGTATGAGGTTCGAGACATACCGGGGAGTAGTCGGTCTAGACTACGGTACCACGGAGTCGCAGGGGTTGAGAATATGCGACAGTGGGTCAGGTATGCGTAGCAAAGGCTACGGGCTGAAAGGGGGCAAATCCTTTCAGGGCGGGCAGGATGCAGTGCGGTAGCCCTGGTTAATAATTAAGGTTAGCCTGCATTCCTGGGATCCGTTACCGGGGCGAAAATTAGGTTACAACTGAGTACTCAGTAATTATAAGCTTGTAGTAATAAGTTTTCTTGGTATTTAGCATGTTAATATTATTGACTCTAGATATAAACTTGGCCAAGTATCCCTTATAACAATTTATTCTATTTGAAAGTATCTCTAAAAAACGAATGTCAGTCAGTGCCAAATTGAGTGAGACGCTCCCTTGTCAGGAAATTTTTACCAAAGGATCCTTATTGTAACGAAAACAATATTAGCGTCTGCTGAATTTATTATTGTTCAAAGCAAAACAATCTAATCCGCGTACTCTAGGGCGTCCATTTATAACGAATAAAACGATCAGATCTGGAATTACAACCAACCTGAGTTGAATAAAACTTATTTATTGTATGATAAACTATAGAAAATACATGCTCGGGCGCCAATTACCAAAAGTAATAAAATAGAACAAATGTCAAGGGTAAATACCGCCAGTTGGTTCCTGAACTTACCTAATCAAGGGGAGCTAAACGTACTGTTTAAAATATTATAGGTGATCCTTTTTGTATGAGAGACGACGTTGTTTGGTTGTTTTTCTGTCGGAGTGACCTACGACGCGTTGACGAGAGCCAATGAGCTCGAAATCGTGATCCGCCCCTGGCGATGAAAGGCAAGACCTTGTAATGGTTTGAAAATTATCCAACGGATAGGCAGTAAAAAGTAAAACGTGGAGACAGTATCTCAAGAATTAGAAACGTTGATTATGGTGTACCACAAGACATTTATATTAGGGCCACTTTTATTAACATTACATATTATCATATTATAAATCCTAACCTCAAAATGAACACGTGCGCAAAGTGTAGTGAACCCTTTAAAGCAGAGAATATTATTCCCTGTAGCTGTTGCCTAAAATTGTTTCACGCCACCGTGGACTGTACAGGAGTATCTCCCACGGCGCAGCGAGTTTTTATCCTGAAGAGTCAGGATACTCTAGTTGTCTACGTCTGCCCGCCATGTAAATCCAAAGGGGGTATTAGTGCAAACATGAGTGCTACTTTCCTAAAAATTGAAGCTACAGTTGGTGAAATGAGTAAAATGATGTCAAAGGTAAATAAATTTATGGAAACTGCTAAGAAGCTTAAAAGTGACGTCCAGGATCTAAAAAGTCAGTGCAGTGAAATTGGGCAGATCAAATCTGACATTGCTCAGCTTAAATCCAACACTGACAAGCGAGACCTGGATACCACCTTGCAGGAGATAAATACAGTTGTATAAGAAATGCAACTTGATATTCTATGGCTTGGGTTTATGCTCGGGTTCTCAAGATGGTAAGGGAGGCAAGCGAGAGTCATCACAGGAGCTTAAAGTAATGCTCACTGAAGTCCTCTCTAAGATCAGTAATCTGAATCTCCAAAACATTGAGGCAAAGCGTCTAAAGAGCTCTCCCTTATATAAAAACCGACCTCCTCCTCTTCAGGTAAGGTTTGCCTCCTAGGAGGATGCCCTCAGAGTTCTCAAAGCGAAAAATAAGCTGCCAGATGGTATCACAGTACGCAGTGACAAGACTCGGCAACAACTTGACCGTCTGAAATCTTTGAGTGAGAAAGTCAAGCTCCACAACTCTCAAAATCCTAGAGACAAAAAAACAATAAAACACTTAAATGGAATTCCTACTATTGTCTCCATAAAACAATCTGCACAACCATCAATTGACTCTGATGATGAGTCTTCTCAATAGGTTCCAGCTCCCTTAAGTTTACATCATGCAACCATTTACCTGCAAAATATACGCTCTATAGTGAACCCCACAAAGCTCTCCAGGTTCAGATTAAATTTTCACCACATGTCATGTATTCCTGATATCTTTATATTAACTGAAACTTGGATGAAGGACAAGTATCGAACTTGGTTTGTGTGAATATACAGTCTTTCTAAAGAACAGATCTACTTCTGCAACTGGACTAACTAGAGGCGGTGGAGTTCTGGTGGCAGTTAAAAATTGCTACAACCCACAGCTTATAGCTAAGGGTAATATTTCTGACTAACTTTTGGTGAGCTTTAAAATTGGATCAAAGATCTTCATCTTGTGTGCAGCCTACATCCCGCCTCTCTCCAACCAGGATTCTTATGACGAGTTTTTTTATTTAGTTGAAATGAACTCCACAAATTTTGATAAAGACTGTGCAATCATCTGTGGTGACTTCAACTTTCCGCACGCTACGTGGGATGAAGACTCACTACATTTCTTGGATTATCTCGCTCCGTCACTCAAGGAAAGTGCACACAACCTGTTCGACTTGGCTAATTTTATGGATCTCCAGGAAATACACCCTAACCTCAACAACAACAACTATACAGTGGACCTGTTCTTCGCTTCAAAGGATAGATTTTCATTTTTGGATTTGCGTGATGAAATTGTTAAATCTGATCATAAGGCGGGGTTTTTCCGGCTCGCCGTGGTGGGCAAACCACTGGGTGATTCGCGGGTTGTGAGAAGGGATTTTTATAAAGCCAATTATGATTTGATAAACGCATCACTTTCACTCATAGATTGGAACTCACTCGTTGAGAACCAATCAGTGGTAGATTCGGTCTCTAAATTTTATGATATCATCAACAACCTAATTTCACAACATGCTCCACTTCTGTCTTTCTCACAATCCGCTTATCCCAGTTGGTATAATAGTGAATTGATCTCTCTGATCTCTGATAAGAAACGCTCGCACTGTGAGTAGAAGAGAACGCGCCTGGATCAGCACTATATACAGTTTAAGTATTTAAGAGCAAGATGCTTGCGTTTGTCAAGACTGTTATACAAAGACTACATTACAGGCGTCGAAAATTCTCTAAGTCGTGATACAAAATCCTTCTGGCGTTTTGTAAAAAATTTAAAGACTAGTCATAGTTTTCCCAGTGAGATGCTCCTAGAGTCTAACGGTGTAAAGCGCAATGCCACTGATGGCCAAAGTATAGTCAACCTTTTTTCGGATTATTTCAAATCTGTTTACTCTGAACGTAGTTTGTTTTCTGACTCTGTATTAGATGTTTGCCCTCACTTGGAGGACTACTATACTATTACGACTGAATCATTGGACTCTGCTTTCAATAAACAAATTCTGTTAACTCCGGTCCCGATAATATTCCGCAGTTTTCACTGTTCAATGATTCACTCAAGACAGGCATCTTTCCTAACGTATGGAAACGTGCCTTCATATAACCTATTTTTAAGTCCGGAAACACATATGATATTAGTAATTACAGGCCGATCTCAATATTATGTACTCTCTCCAAGCTCTTGGATTCCTTGGTGGCCGACCATGTTGTTGATACCTACTCTTCAATTATTGTAAAGGAGCAGCATGGCTTCGTTGCTAGTCGCTCCACTGTCACAAACCTTGTTCTGTTTAATGACTTTATTGTCAACACTCTCCGCAAGTCTCATCAAGTTTACTGTATTTATATTGACTTTAAAAAGGCTTTTGACAGTGTCGATCATGCGATTCTTTTGCACAAACTAAAGGTCATTGGGTTCAGTGGGGGTTTACTGAAGTGGCTGTTTTCCTACCTATCGGACCAAGAGCAGTCAGTCAGACTAAATGGTTATGAATCCCCATTTGTTTCTGTTACGTCGGGCGTTCCGCGAGGCTCTAACCTTGGCCCTATTCTTTTTATCTTATTTATCAACGATTTGGTCGGCTCGCTGAGGTTTCTGAGAGTTTTACTTTACGCATTAAAAACATTGGGCTTTATCGTTAGGTCATCCATTGACTTTCGCTCAGCCCAGTCACTGAGACACCTGTACGTCTCATTAGTCCTGCCTATTCTGATGTACGGCTCCGTTATCTGGTCTCCTTACACGCAGACCCAGATAGACGGGGTTGAAAAAGTGCAGCACAAGCTGCTGAGAACTCTTTGCTATCGTTCAAATATAGAATTCGATTATTTCCAACACAAATATGACTATGTTCAGACTCTGTTCAGTTTGCCATCTTTGTATTCGCGTAGATTGTATCAAGACTACATATTTGCGGATATTTTTAATATTCGTATTTATATCTGTTTTAAGAAATTTAAGATTACTCATTTTTGAAGTGTGTTCATGTATTTGTAGCTATTGATAAATCAACTAGTTAAAAATGTATAGAATTATGACTTGGAGTACCGATAGATGTAAAAACTAGACTAATACCAATAAGTTTAATATTACAAATTATAAAATTTTAATTTTTGATATTAGGTACAATAAAAACTCAAACAAACCATTGTAATTTAAAATTTTCAGTTTTCACTCCCATCGGCATACCTATATTATAATTAATATTAACGTTATGTATTTATGACATTAAATGTTGCGCATGCCGTTGGTAGGCATAAGAGGCACTAAATTCCATAATGTATATACGAAGGAATTTTTTTCTATTTTCTCAGGAATGGAATGATTACAACCTACGATGGAACGAATCGGAATATGGAGGCATTAAAGATTTAAGAATAACGCCTAACAAAGTGTGGAGACCCGATGTGCTGATGTACAACAGGTAAGAAGTTAAGTGGAAATATGGAGTAACGTTGTTTTTAATGGTAAAGAAATGTGGATGCACGTTTTGAATTTTGTTGTTCATTAGTTTTTCTTACGCGTAGCTGGAATGTCGTATTTTGTAGCATGGTATCAAAAACACTAGAAAATCTTACGATGAAGCAATTAATATAAACTAACACAACTCTGCTACTAAAAATATGTTACATACATTGACAAATAGATATAGATGAGCAAGTTCGGTTTGTTAAATTATTTTAGTTTTGTGTCAAAAAAAAATATTTTGCAAAAAGTAAATTTTTAAATATTTAAAAAAGATGAGACACCCCTAAATTAATACGTGTAATGTAGGAAAATGTAAGGATTCTGACCATGATCGTCTGTATATAACTCCTTTATTATTACGTGTAAGTCATAGTAAAATATTACATTGGTAACATCAAAATTTACAATTTAAAAACCACCTCAATGTAACTTTGCCTACAATACCTAATCAAAACAATTGTTACAATAAACTGTTTCGTTTTACTACGATGCCTTTTTAGTTCTTTAAAACATTCACTTTCAATTAGATTACAAGCTTTTACCACAACAGTACACTGCAATGAAAATAATGTAAATTATGAGGTAATATTAACGTTCTTGTTTCATCTTCAAGTAAGATTTTCTGGATATGTTTGCATAATCAGAAAATGCGTCAACACTAAAGAATGCTACTAGTTTCAAACTTTTGCCCCTACAAACCTCTTTGAGTGGAAAGATTTAAAAATATATTTACTTACACAACCCTTTGCACGTATTCTCTTCTTTCATACACATTTTACAACTAGAGTAGTGAATTCACATCTTTGGTTTTGTTTTACAGTATGCAGATCCTACTGTGTTGTTTTTTCTACATTTTTAAAGTACTTTGCATCTCTAAAAACCTGTTTCTAAATTTAATATCTAAAGTTTATTCTAAAACTTTTCACAAAATCTACTAGTACTACTTTCAGAACATTTTTTTAACATAGAAAAATAACTTTGAAGCTATTAAAAGCGTTATAAAATCTTTAGTTTTTTAACTAAAGACAAAGTGTTGCAAATTTTAAATTTTACCACTCATACTTTGAGGTGTTGGATATGCATATTTAAAAAGTCCATAGAATAACCAAACTACGTGCTTTAGTTTGAGACCTAGAATGGCGTTTAAATTCTTTTCAAGACCTATCTCACATCATCGGCTGAGGATCATCTTCTCTATTGAATTATTCATTTGCTTTTCTTTTAAGAACAAGTCCACAATTATCCTAAAATGATTAAATAAAAATTAACGTTATTTATAGCAGTTATTAGCGAAGCACATCTTCTACTAGATGATGTAAAAAAGGCCTTGGAGAACTTACTTCTTTACGAAGTAACTTCAATGCTATCTAGATCATGCCTAAAGGCGTAGAACGAATGCTTATCTGTGTGAATGTTCACAAGTGGATGGGAAGTACATAGACAGCTAGCCGTTGCTGTCGGCCACAGCCTTCTCCGACCTTGTTGAGCCGAATGGTTTTCCATTTTGTCAAACAGAGCCTCGCTTTATTGTAAAATTATTATTGCTGCTTAAGAAAACAATTATTTAATAAATGATTCTACATTAAGTTTGAACACATACAACGAAATACCTTCCGGAACTTATTTATTTTATTTAAATAGAATGTAAAAACTGCAACATTACTTATTTGAAGAAGAGCCATCCTCCGAAAGCAACAAGTAGAAAACAGTATTATCCTAATTACATATGCAAACAAGCTCATTATTGATTAGATTTATGGTATTTTTTGGTAATAAACTGTACATATTATATTAGTAGGCAGCAGATGGTCACAAGTATAATTTACCCTGCTCCTCATCGTTTTTATTACTTGCGCGGATGTTGGTTTTACAAAAAATAAGACAACAAGAAAATAAAGGAACAGCCTATAGATAGTAAAAAAGATTAATACCACTTAGTGGACTATCCCATTCGCAACTATATTTTTTTTTGTATGCCAATCTTGTACATCATCAACTATTATAAAAAAAGCAACAATGATAAGTAAAATGTATTGAACGGTAGAAATTGTGGTTACGTGTAAAAATTACTATTGTCTTATTTTTTGTTTTTATTTAATTTTGGAGTAACTTTCCCAATAATATTCAGCAGATCTGAGCAGGCAAAATTAAAATTAAATTTCATTAGTCTAAATAACATGAAAATAATCATGCCAATTTTGTATATGTTAAAATAAGCTATTTTGTAAAATTTGTAAATTGAAAAAAGTGCTTTACATTTAAATATTTTTCCATTTAAATGTAAAGTATATCGACAGCAATTGATACATACTGTGAGCGATCCATTATGTACCTAAATGATTTTGAAAACTCGAAGCGGTGAGAAATGTAGCTCTGTTTGGCAGAATAATTTTCGGCTTTGCTTCGGTCGGTCTGTCCCACTAAACTCTCTAAATAAGGGCACTCTTACTAAACACTTTTTAAAACTCCAACTAAAAATTATCACTAATTAAGATATATAAATAAAATGTTCACACTGGAAAATACCTATATTCTGACGATTAAATAATAACGAATAGATAGTTATTAATCATAAAGGAAAATGTAAAAATTGTAAGGAACAGAAATGTACATTAAGAAATTGTAACTTTCAATTGCCTAACTATTTGATCTTAATAACTGGTCTTAAGTTATGTGACCGTTACATATCATAAAATATAATATCACTGAACATAGTACTAAGCCACACAAATTATTATATCGTCGTTCTAACAAGTTGTTCATTAAAATTAAATTAACTGATTGCGTATCGCACTCTTTGTGAAACATGATTAAATAATTACAAATTAATTTGAGTAACAAAAACAACTGGGTAGTTTCACTAAAATTTATTGATAAGACTCAACAATTGTTTTGACCGTCTCCGGTCATTATCAAGAGCAAAAATCTGTTACTGATAATGACCGGAGACGGTCGAAACAATTGTTGAGTCTTACCAATAAATTATAGTGAAACTACCCAGTTGTTTTTGTTACTCAAATTAATTTGTAAAGATGTTCATTGTTATAAAATTTATTTTCTTAATCAAAATATGACAAGAGAGTCTTACTGTTTTAGTTTTAGTATAGTTACTAGTTGTTGTTTACCTACTTGTAACTTCAATTAAGTGGAAATGTCTTGTTCTACGAAATTAATCTTGTGAATACATTCAAAACGAGCAGAATAGATCTTTTAAACAGACAAAGCAACAGTTAGACTATAAAAAATTATATGTCACTCTTGGAAACATTAGAAATACGTGATTATAAAAAAAAAATGTGCCCCTGAATTGGATCCTAAAAATTCGCACGTACATAATCTCTTTGTCACCCCTTTCCTCTACTAAGTCCAATTATTAATTTACTTTCAAGTTTACATATATTTCTAAATAGGCCTATAGGAGTGTTATAACAATGACTTGTGGAAAAATTAACAATGAATTTTATAATTTTATTATAACGTTAATTATTATTGTGATATAAACATGCATTTGTCTTTAAAATGCTTCGTAGTTTAAGATAAGTTCTAAAATTAATATTTTTACTAACATATTTGTACAAAATAAATCGAATGTACAAAGTTTCACCTTTTGGACTAGATTAACATGATGTATTCCAAATCCGTGTAAACTTGTAATAATATTTAAATTTTAAACAAAATATTTTTCGTAAAATTATTCTCATGTTCTAGAAAACGAATCTCAATGTGTATAACGGTTACATAACGGTTTTAACGACTGAAATTGTTTCATTTTAATTAAACAAAAACATATTTAAGAAGCTGCATGAGTTTTAATTTATTCCTTGCTTATCGCTACCGCTGAAAGGATTGCATTTTAAAATCGTATAAGGGGAGCCGTTTAATTATGACGGAAAAGCAATAAACAAAAACGATAAATAGGCGGCAATACTAATGACGGCTACACTCTTTTCAGCCTATAGCATACGTCAAAAGAATTTTCGGGTATATATTCAAATTACAAATTACGATCAGGCACCATTTTACCCAACCTACAAGTTCATAAGATGCACCAAGTGCTTGTATATTACCGCCTATTAATCTTTTATATTTATGGCTTTTACGTCAACACCAAACGGTTCTCATGCACAAGCGTTCAAGAAAACACAGCATTTAATATACGAAATAATTTATAACTTATATGCTATCTACTGCTTTAGTTATTATCAATTGGCATGAGGCAAAGCAAAGTTGCATAAGCTTTAAAACCTAAATATCGTACTCGAAATGGTCGAATCAATACATAATTATATTGTAATAACCAGTTCAGTAATGAATAATAACAGTTCATAATTAACAAATAAATAAAGTACGTTTTATGAAAACAAATGTCTAAAACTTTATTAAGAAAATAACTGCTAAAGCTACTATATATCACGAATAACATAATGGACTGTAGCTGTAAATAAGCACTAAATCAAGAAAAACACCAAGTGGAGCTGACTTCTAAAGTCCCTATTGAAAGTTTGTAACTACTTCACACTAACTTGCTACTACTTTTGATCAGTAAAATGCACTTGCAACCTACTGTAAGTGTTCTAATATTATAATAAACCCCATTAAATACACAAATAAGAGTTAGTTACCGAAAAACATTAGATATCTCACCTGTCACGGAACTGAAAGTTTCACATTTTAAATTGTTTTAAACTACAAAGGCAATTCGCAGATGAGTATAACGCGATTGCCGGGTTCATTCAAGTTCTCATGTTCAAAGACTTGCAATGAATAACTTAATAAAAATTCAAATATTTATGTTTAAAGTAATGTATAGAAGTTTATTAATAAATCTAAATAAAATCTACCGGGTAGTTATTTTCCGATGGATGGACGAAAAGCAATTATGTATATTATTATAAATATGAAACTCGTACTTGCTTTATGATAAAGAAGAATAACATATATTATAAGATACACACCACTAAATACCACAAACACTTTAAACACAGCGAACACGAGACACTTTACCTGTGGGAATTGTCAACCCTAGGATATAATACCAAATACTTTTCAAGTTGTGACTACGTAGCTAATTATAAGATTTTTGAAAATGAATTTTAATTTTGTTGATTTTAAGGATTGGTAAGAAATATGAAGAAATATAAAAATAATGTCGCTCTATTCGAATAATTTTTTAATCTTAATGTAGGAATATGAATGTTAGAGAGAGTGCATGTGTTCGAAATCGAGAGAAAGAAAGAGTTTCGAGCGAACAGATTGTAAGACGTATATGTGTGGAGAAAAATTAATAATGGTACGGTTGAGAGGAAAGAGGTATGTATGACCTGACTACGTGGACGAATGTAATGGACGCGCGGTGAGTCGTGAGTATGCTGGTTTTGCGAATAGTTATTTTAGTTAAACAATTGTTCATCTATTCTTTTCATTTTTAGTTTCATGTACGTTTCTTCCATTAAAATAAATTATTATTCGTTCTTCTACTTAACTATTTCAAAATTCCGCATTAATCTGGTATAAAAAAAATCATGAACCGATCTTTACCGCTTTAGTCACCTATTCTATTCTTTATAAGTTGGGTTTCTGACGTATATACCTATAGGATTTATTTTTGACAGTAAAAATAGATCTAAATATTGCATCTAAATAAAGGTTAAATTAAAAGTACATTTTTGCCGCGTTTCGAAAGTGCAATTGCATTGTAATAGTTTTCCCGAATACAAATAAAATCAAAGAAACATTCGCAACATTAACTAAACTTTTAGGTGAACAACGCACGAGCCGCCAACCGCCGCGGTTGGCGGTTGAGCGGTCGTTGATTTACAGAGGAATATATGATAGACCACGCACTGGCAACCGCGTAACCGCGCGGTTGAGCGGGCGCTAGCATTGGACGCGGTGCACGCGGAAACCGCGCGGTTGCGCGGTTACGCGGTTGCTGACATTACAGACTTTGACGAGAGACTACGCACGACACCGCAAGTTCGCGCGGTTTAGAATAATTTCGATAGTGCTTGTAACCGCCAACCGAAGCGGTTTCCGCGAGAACAAACCGCGCTATCCTCCGGTGCCGCTCAACCGCCAACCGCGGCGGTTGGCGGCCCGTGCGTTGTTCACCTAAAAGCTGGTATAGTCCTGGATAACTTCCTTCAACAAAAGCACCGTAGGAGTATAAAATCTTCTCTACGCCTTTTCTACGATCCCCGAAGATATGAAGCATAACAATAGGCGAAACAACAGAAAAACAACTCCAACAGTAATTTCATCGAAAATTATATCAAAAAATAGACAACAACCATCAAGCCCAGATCTTCAAAAGCATATTGGACTCTTAAATTACTTTCTTTCACACCAAAGAGACCTTTGATACATTGAAAAACCTGAGTTCGGGTTTATAGGCCGTGGTCTATAAGAACTGTTTAGTCCAAACGTTTCGTCAGCAACTGCGGCTGACATCTCCAGTGGAAATGACTTCGAGGTACAATCTCCGCTCTCGACAACATTTCCACTGGAGATGTCAGCCGCAGTTGCTGACGAAACGTTTGGACTAAACAGTTCCTATAGACCACGGCCTATAAGCCTGAGCCCAAGTTTTTCTATGGATTCCGACCGTGAAAGCTTATGTTTTTATCTTTTATACATTTCTTATACTGTTATAAAATTTTAAAATAGAGAATGCTTAAGACATTGATAGACTTTTAAAAACGTCACTAAGGTAATAATTTTTTTTAAGGATAGGTGGTACTAACAGTTATTTTTTTTAAACTGATATAACCTGAGGCAGCATAGTTTTGTTCATTATGGGCCCTTCAAATATTAGTGGGACTCCTGGGCCGTAAATAATTCTCACCTTGACACCGGATGTTATTAATAATTTTCATCCTGTAACGTAATATTTGTTAGGGGGGTCGCCGGAACTGAGACTTAGCGTGACGAGCGGGAAGGGAGGGGTCTAAAAAGGTAAAATTCTGAGTGACGTATTTTATGGACGGTCTCATACCAAACGCTCATCGAAAAATCAAGATTAATGTCTAACAGCAACGACGCACTGTTTTCTATTCCTGTTAATCATGAATTTGAGAAAATAAACATTGGAGTGTTGATGTTTAAATTGGTCAATTGTTCCATTTATTGGCTGAATTGACTATCGTAGCATCATTGGAAAGCCATTTTCGAAGTTCGAAACCTGCTGCTGATAATAGAGATGACACTTCTCGTTTGAGTTGAATTGCTTCATTGATCGTGGCCGCTCCCGTGAGAAGGTCATCAACGTAAAACTCTCGAATGATAGTTCTTGATAGTGTGTCATTCTGGTTTTTAAGCGATTCGCCAAGTTCTCGTATGCAGCGGGTGGCCAAATACGGCGCCGACGCAGTACCGTGTTAAATTCGTAATGTTTGATTGGACCTGAAGGTGTACGTCGCCACAAAATCCTTTGGTATCGTCGGTCGTCTGGATGCACTAATACTTGTCGGTACATCTTTGCAATGTCCCCTGACAGGACGTAGCGGTGTTTTCTGAAACGGAGAAGAATAGAGAATAAATCATCTTGAACGGTTAGACCAACAAGTTGACTAAACTAAAGCAGTTAACAAAAGTATATGAGGTGTATTACTTCGTGCAGTATGCGCCAAAAGAGTGTTGGTTTGCGAATTGGAAGTTGATGTCTGTGGAGTTACAGTTTGTTCGTCCCGTAAAGTTGTATGTAGTAACGTGATATGTTTTTTTGAACATTTACGACATCCGCTGATGAAACAAGTTTTGTTTCGGTGGCCTGGTCGTAGGCAGTTGAAACATTTTTGTAGCCGTTGTACTTCACTAACCCGTTCTGCTGTTGATAAGTTCCGAAATTTTTCACAATGGTACAAAGTGTATGATTCTGCGCACAATGGACAAATAGCTTGAGAAGTAGTTACATGAGTTGCAATACGATTTTCTGGCCCACGATAGTTTTGCTTGTTCGTCAATTTGTGCTTAATTTTTTCTGTTTTGGATTGTTCAATAGTTGCTCGTTCCAAATACTTGCAGTGTTGTTCTATAAATGTTTTCAAGTCCTTTACAGTCGCTAGGCTAGGAAGTTGAATGAGATAACGTTCCCATTCTCGTTTTGCTGCGGTCTCGAATTTGGTAGATAAGAGGTAAACAATTAAAGTGTCCCAATATGCTACTGGTTGTTTCATACATTTTAGAGCTAGTAGATGATTGTTGGCATCGTCAATGAACTGCCTTAGCTTGATATGCGATTCTTTGGTCACTTGCGGCAATTCAAAGAGTGTGGCTTCGTATGATAGTGTATAAGAGCGGTTGAATCTTCGTACCTTTCCTTTAAACCTTTCGACGCTAGTATATAGTTCGCATCAGACGCACCGAGAGCCTGAATAACACGCGCTGCATCGCCCTTTAGTGTCGAATTTAGGTAATGGAATTTTTGTATGTTCGACAATGCACTATTATTGTGTATCAGAGACTGGAAGGTGTCACGAAATTGTAGCCAGCGATCATACGCACCATCAAATGTTGGCAATGATATTTTCGGAAGTTGAACAGCAGCTTGACTGTCTGATGATGTTGGCGATTGGTTACCGACGGGAACTGTTTGTTTAGGTTTCAATTGTGACTGATTTATGAAACCTTTAACTGCAGCGATTGTCTCGAAAAAGGTGTCACGTTCTTTTAGGTGGTCCGCAACAAGTTGTTCAATTCGCGACTGAACATCATCGGATTTGTCTATTAACGATTCCGAATTTAATAAGCGTTCCCGTAAAACACACACGTCAGTATTCTCGTCGTTTTTTACAGAATCAAAGAAAG
Source organism: Agrilus cyanescens (assembly GCA_947389935.1). Lineage (NCBI taxonomy): Eukaryota > Metazoa > Arthropoda > Insecta > Coleoptera > Buprestidae > Agrilus > Agrilus cyanescens. The sequence goes on from OX376704.1 coordinate 8,329,333, forward strand.
TCTGAAGTCGCGTCAATACCGCCTTTGATCGCGCACGTTCATCCACTAATTTTTTAAGTGATTTTTTATTCACTAGCTCGGTGGTCATATTGATTTATTAAAATTGTTCAGTTCGATTTAATGATACACTAATTTGCACGGAAAACGAAATAGTTCAATTTCACAACAATGTTCAAAGTCCACAGTTATTTGAAGATAAAATACTTACAGAGGAATAAAGTAGTCCAAATTGATAACATGTTTAAATTCACAATTGCTGAAGATAAAGTAAATTCTTACAGGAAAAAGGTAGAGTCCAAGTTCATAAAACGTACAAGTTCACTAGTTAACGATTATTTGTCCCCTTCAGCACCTTTGTTCACAGTTCGAAAACACTAATAACCAAAATAGTGTCACACTGATGCATAAAGTCACAAAGAAAATGTTTTTTATGCAGTTCGTTTGTTAATATCACTTAAAAATCTGCAACTAAAATCCGACACGAAGGACCATGTTTAATTCTCAAAATTTCGGGAGAATTATTATTTCGACTCAAATTACGAGTTACACACAAAGTACAATTAGTAATTATAAAAATGCATTGAGTGCGAAAGGGAATAAGATACAAGTCACTAAATTAATACTTTATTCCTTGAGAGATCGAACAAGACTACTTACAAACTTACATATTTACAACAACAAAAATGGTTAGATGGGGATAAGAGGGGTAAAAATGGCGAGTAGTGGAACAAGTAAATGTATACATGTCTATCTTTACATAAACGAGTACAAAATTTTCCAATAGTATAATATTCCAAGAAAGTAAATAAGTTCTAACAATAGAAATGAAATAAAACTGCGAGTTTGGGAATTTTGAACTTTACTACCTGCTGTGTTCAAGTATAGCATTTTTATGATAGGGAAGTTTTGGTATTGAAGAACCGAATTACCTGCAACACTAATGCTTACTAAATTCAAAGAAATGTTTATACAGTCGGAACACCTATCAAATTATGCAGTAAGAGTATCTAACTTTCTTTTACTTCCTATTCCAAGTCGGTCATTTGTTTACCGCAGTAATTTTTAATAGCGTATTTGTAACGGAATTTATAATAATTTTGACAATAATTTCAGCAGTTTGAATATTAAGTACGTTGAGAAAAAATTCAATAGTATGTTCTTATTTTTAATATAATCTAAAGTTATTGTTGAACAAAATATGCTCTCAGGTCAGTATTCTGTCGAAACCACCAGACACGGATCGCGATTTCGAGCTGGTTGGCTCTCATCAGCGTGCCGCAGATGGTGTCGACAGTTATTGCTGATAAAAAAATTCTTATTGTGATTGACCGAGTCGTTACCATCGTGAGACAATGCCAGAGTGCAGATAACGTAAGACATGGCAGTGATAGTGCTTGTGTTATGCGGCGATTTGGGAACCAAACCAGTATTTATAAATTTTTTGTTGTGCCAATATACTTTTACTTTAATTATGCATATGTAACGAAAATGTTATGTGTCTCCGAAACACGTATAAGGGCGATTTAAACTAAAATCTGTTGTACAGTGGCAATAGTCAAGGTGACGGTTTGTAATACATATGTGTGTAGCACTGATTGACTCATTGTTTAGTCTACTTGATTGATATATTTTTTTCTGCTACCTCTTTGTGCTTTGTGAAAAATGTTGGTTAGTTCTGTAAGAGACTTCACAAAAGTAAATTCGTTGTTAATCAATGCACTGCGTTTCTTTTAACTCGGAGAAATCCAACAAAATCCATTTAAATAGTTTTAAAAAATAAAATAGAATTTGGTGAGAGTTGAATTGTAGGTCTACTAAAACCATTAAATGTGAAGCAAATAATCAGTAGTTTAGTCATATATAGGTTGTTTAATAAGAAAATAGTGTACCACAGTTGCCAACAAGTAAACCTATTAAATTCTTTAATCCCCACATCTCCAATTTGATTTAAGTTTTAGTATTCGTCATACTGGGCACTAATATATACACTTATATATAGTAATTTATGTTAGGCGTGGAAACCACCCCTTCAAATGCTGTTTCAATTTTGAAAATTAAAATTTGTAGTTACAATCGATTTTTTTGAAAATGAAGAGCTTTGAGCAAGACAAAGAAGTTGGAGTGGCTTGTATGGTCGAGTGGTGTAAATTTTAATAGAGTCAAAAATTATGGTGGCAGCAAGGGTAGTTTTGGGTGGTTTTCCTTTTTTTATTATCTAGTATGATTCATTTTTTAACTCCACTGTTGAAAGAAACAGGTGATAAACAACACAAATTTTGACTGTGAATTAAAATTTATGCGGTGCGCAGTGTGGTATGAATTGATTCGCCGGGCATGCATAATATTGCCATTAATGATCGACCTTTCTCAGTACAGTGACAATAATTGTGTAATTCGGTGGTTAATATTACTTGTTTTTAAATAGGTACAATAAACATTATGCTATTTAAGTGCTATATTCCGGGGTGTCGAGGAAACTACAAAGGTGAAAACCGTGTTCGTGTTTTTGAATTGCTCAACGATGGTGATTTGTGCAAAAAGTGGCTTCGGGCAATTCACCGCGATGATTAAAATTCTTGTTATCACATATTTAGCAGGATAGTGCTACTGTATTGTCTTAAAAAAATAAATTCGGTGCATGTAAGGAAAACTTAACGTTTGCAGATGACATAAATAGTGAAAAAATTTCACTTATGAAAAACCTTACCCAGAGACAGCCTTAAGTTTACAAAAGGTGAAGCAACTAATTTAGTTTGATTTGATGAAATAATTTTCAATAGTTTTTTTTCGAAAGATAGGAACATCAGTTTCTCAAAAATCACAATAAGATTTTTTTTATCAACAATAACTAGATTATATTAAAAATAAGAACATAGTAAAGTTAGATACTCTTACTGCATAATTCGATATGTACAGCATCGATTGCTATTTTGGGATCCGATGCCAATCTAATCTTAATGTGGAAAAATAAATAGAACAAGTTACAAATTTAAACATCAACACTCCAATGCTTATTTTCTCAAATTCATGATTAACAGGAATAGAAAACAGTGCGTCGTTGCTGTTAGACATTAGGTAATCTTGATTTTTCGAAGAGCGTTTGGAATATATTTTTTGTATCTATCACAATTTTCGCTACACGTCGAAGACTCAATAAACACGTTTTGCAAAACTTTAACATAAAATAATAGTAAAAATAATTTGCCAGTTTCAAAAATTTGCACAAATGCTCTTGTCATCAACGATAAGAAAAAATGCACTGTATTATGTTTTCGCTACTTGACTAAACAGATCCCGTACATGGGCCTACTAATATCAGCTGTTCGTTTCGGCGCGCAGGTCTTGTCTCACAATAGTAACGATCGGAGCGGGTCCACCCATCTCTACTTAGAAGTGTACTGTGCTTGTGCTCTTAAGAAATTGCGCACTTTTAGTGAATTATAATAATGTTGATATTCACCTACATCGTAACACATAACTGTCAAACTTATGAATGCGAATTAACTGAAACAGATTTTGTTTGATGGAAACTTAAAAATGGGACACTTTTCGTCGTTTTATTAACTTAATATATGCACCTAGTAAGGAAAACTTAAAATTGAAAAGCGGTGATTAATTGTGCTGTAAATTAATTCAGTCAACGCTTGCGACAAAGAAAAAACAGTACTACTTCTGAATAGAGAAAAACACATAAGAAAGTAGTGTTTGCTAAGTTTCTATTTGAACTTTTATTTATGTATGTTATACTATTTATATTTTTATTAAATCTGTGAAAACTGTCGAAATATGAGCAATTCAGAAGGTATTCATTGCAAGTCTCCTCTTTCCAATTCTGTACGAGCTTCTGTATTATAAGAATGTGTCTCACAATCAGTTAATCTTATTGTTCAGTATATTCAAAATGACTAGGTATCTAAGAAAATTTTGCCGAATTATGCCGATGATGAATTATGGTCTATTATTGCAAATTATTATCAATGCTTCAACCAATTAAGAAAAGTAGAACATAAACATTAAATCTGAAATTAAGCTAACATTGGCACTTTAATAAATTTGCTTTTGGTAAAAATAGTAACTGGTGAACAACGAATAACTGTGCAAATTAACATGTACGTCCATCTGTTAATATATTTCTGCGTAATCAGTACAACTGAAGAGATTGAAAATAAATTACTCGTATGTAGCTTCTAAATAATTGAATTGAATAAATAGTCTTTTTAAGATATGAATTCAAACAAATGTATAATTCTGTATCCTTTTGTAATATTATACGTATAAATAAGAAAATACACGTTAAAATTTTAGACTAAGTATTTGATTTTAAGACATCCGCTAAATGTGAATGTTATGCAATAAAAACAAAATAAAACGTTTTTGTTAACAAGTAAATATCTGATTAGTAATGATCTGGTCTAAAATTTTGACAAAGGCGTGTAACATTCTTCCCACAAAGGAATTTTATAAAACCATGAAAGAGGAGTAGCATTTATAAAATACACTTTAAAGTTAAAAATAAACATTAACGATCTCCTTTTGACCCATCAAGAAAAACATTTTTACATATATAATTCTCAAATGAAAATCAATAGGGAAATGATATTAAAAAACTAAGCAGTATAATTTATAATCATAACGGGGTAGAGAAAGGAGAATACACTAACGGTATAATTAACATATCTAGCTTGTGCGAAAACTAAAGAAAGAGCATGGCGGGGTAAGCATGGCGTAGCGGTCCCAGCCGAAATTTCAACTGCCAATTTTTGTGTATGTTGGTCTTACCGAGTGTAACTTACCTGTAAAATATTACTTCAAAATATGCGTTAGTTTTCGAGAAAATAAAAAAAATATTTTTGGAGAAAATTTTTTTTTCTCGTTAATAGTTTTAAATATAACAATGCCCATAATATATGTTGTACATAACTTAGAGAGACAACATATCATGATATTTTTTCCAAAAATCTCCGGATAATTGTTAAAAAAAAAATTTTGAAATTTTTAAAAAATTAATTTCATGTTTTCTAAACATGATACACCTACTAAATTTTCACTGAAAAACACCCTTATCATAATCTACAACATATATTTGGATCCAAATTTTTACGTGGGTGGAAGGGTTTTTTTTTCTAAAATATTTCGAACGGAATAGCATTTAGAACAAAATATTGCTTTTATTTTTTTCAATCAATAAAATTAACAAAAAATATTAATTAGTCGTTATCACTATCCTCTTCAATAACTGGTATCATATATTCTTTCTCGAATAGATGACTTAATTGTTCAGCCGGACGCGGAATTTTTGCCAAGTAACGGCCGTAAGATAAATAATAAATTACAGCCCCCAAATGTGAGCAGCATCCTACAGTTCTACGGTCATTAGGACATTCACAAAAGTATCTATTTATGCCTTCACAACCTTCCGTTTTAGGTACATATTCTATAAAGCAACGGTATGATTTTCGAGCTACATGTCGCGACCTTACTTGAAATTTTAGAATGTTTGATTGATCTTTTACAAATTCTATATTGAGAGTCCCATCATCATTTAACATCTCAGCGAGATACGAAATTGCTTGACAATATTGAAGTCCCAGTAAAAAATAGCTTCAGCTGTTCTTCGCTCATTTCTGGAAAGTCCAAAAGGCTATAACTATATAGTAAGCTTTTGAAATGGTCGCTTTCTTCCTAACAACTGTTTTTGTTCTATTTCCGTAGCTAACGTATTATCGGTATATCTTACAGATTTCATACGTGCGATAATTTTTTTATTTAAATCTGTATCATGTGTTATCGGTGTTCCAAAATAATTTACTAAAAACACGGAGATTTTGCACTTGTATTATAAAATAATTGTTTTGAAATGATTGGTTGAATTTATCTTATGCGTCAACAAGTTGAAAAACCAAATTAAGTAAGTAATAGAAGAAAAAAAGCCCTTCCACCCACGTAAAAATTTGGATCCAAATATATGTTGTAGATTATGATAAGGGTGTTTTTCACTGAAAATTTCGTAGGTGTATCATGTTTAGAAAACATGAAATTAATTTTTTAATAATTTCAAAAATTTTTTTTTAACAATTATCCCGAGATTTTTGGAAAAAATATCATGATATGTTGTCTCTCTAAGTTATGTACAACATATATTATGGGCATTGTTATATTTAAAACTATTAACGAGAAAAAAAAAATTTCTCCAAAAATATTTTTTTAATTTTCTCGAAAACTAACGCATATTTTGAAGTAATATTTTACAGGTAAGTTCAGTAATATCGATTATGCAATCGGGATCAATCAGAGTATTTAACTTTTTAGAATTTATTTTGGTTTAAAATTGAATGAAAGAAAATAAATCATTTGGCTGAGTTAAAAATAGTTTGATGTTATTTTGATAAACAATAAACTTTTTTAACAAGTGTTACTTTTTTTTACAAACATATTAAAAAAGAAAGGTTATTATAATGGCGGCCGACACAAGCATTGAACACAAAAACGACGCCTGTTTAAAATGTAAAAAAGACGTGAAAAACAGTGATAAAGCAGTATACTGCGAAGGGTTTTGCGACAAATGGTTCCACATACAATGTGCAAAAATAAACGAAGTGCAATACGAACAAATAAAGATTCTTAAAGACATCATCTACTGGTCATGCCAAAATTGTAAAAAAACACTTAAAAATTTTAAAAAAACCTAGTGAAAAACACCAAAGACACCGACTACGAAGTACCTGATCTAACGAGCACACTTAACAAAGTTAAAAACGATATTAAAGAATTAGATAGAAAATTAAAAAACATAACCAAAGAAACAATCATCCCACAAGCTAACCTAGTAAACTATACAAAATCATATGCACAATATGCAGGAATAACCAAAAGAAGAAAGGAAACAAACGTAAACATCCCACACATAGTGGTCAAACCAGTGAATAAACAAGACTCTAAATTAACAAGATCTGAAATACAGACAAAAATACAATTAAATAATCTTAAAATTAAAGTAAAAGGGATAAAACAAAGACAAGACGGAAGCCTGAGAATTAAATGCGAAAATGAAATAGACAACCAAAAATTAATAGAGGAAGTAGAGAAAAGAATGGGAGACAAATACAAAGCCACAGCCGAAGAACTATTAAACCCAATTATTAAAATAGTGAATATTAACACGACATACAGTAAGGAAGAACTTGAAGAGGCAATAATTACCCAGAACTTAACAGAAACCACAGAAAACCATTTAAAAATAACATATATAAAGACCATCCAAAAGAAAAAGACTTTCACAGCATATGCTGAAGTAAACAGATCTACGTATGAAAAAATCATGGAGAAAAGAAAATTATACATAAACTGGGAAATCTGCCAAGTATATGATGAGATTAACGATAAAAGGTGTCGCAAGTGTAACGGATACGGACACAGCCACAACAAGTGCAATATATTTTCCTGTTCCTGGTGTGCAGAAGACCATAAAACAGAAGAATGCAAACAAAGAAACAACAAAAAATGCACAAATTGTATAAAATCAAATACAAAATACAACCTTAAAAGAAATATAGAACACTCAGCAAATGAAAAAGAAAAATGTGAAACATACAGGGCCTACAGACAATATCAAATTGCAAAAACAAACTACCCACCTCATCATAGAACAAAACTCATAGAAACTAAACCCATACATGAATAAGGATTTCCTAAGCAACTTTGAAGAACCTACATATAAAGAGTATCCCTATGTTAAAGCTGAAGAAATAAAAGCCATCCTAAACAAACATGAAGCCCCAGGAATAAACATACTACATACAAATATACGAAGCCTGGACAAACATTTCGAAGAACTATTACTACTAATAGAACAGATCGACTTGCAGATAGACAATATAGTATGCACCGAAACTTACAAACTAGAAAACCCAGATCTCTATAATATACCAAGCTACTCACAATACAGCACAGTCAATTACCAAAACAAAAACGATGGAACAATAGTATACATAAACGAAAAACTAGACCACACAACAAGAAATATAAATCTAAATAACTGCGAAGGAATTGAAGTAAGTACAAAAAGCATAGACAAATCAACTGTTGTAATCACTGCAATATATCGACCACCCTCTAACAACTGCGAACTTTTCTTGACCGCACTACAAAAATACATAGAAGAACAACACCAAAACCGGAAACATATCATTGTAGGAGATTTGAATATTGACACATTAAAAAACAATAAGCCACAAGCAGAAAAATATACAAGCATTCTCGAGGACAACGGATTCCTACCTGGCATAAACTCCCCAATAAGAATAACTGCAGAAAGTAAAACATGCATCGATCACTTCTATATAAAAGGTTTCCCAAATGATAAAGGAGTCATACCGATAATAATTGAAACACACCTAACTGACCACTACCCAATCCTACTAAAAATACCAGCAGTGAGAACAAAATCAAACGCAACAAATGAAAACACCACTAAAGTAAACACAAGCAGACTTACGAATTTACTTAGAAGACACAACTGGGACGAGATCATCAATACATCAGATCCACAAACTGCCTTAGACAAGTACATAAAAATTATAAGTGACTATATTGAAGCCTGCAGGACAAGAATTACAAAAAAGGAAAAAAAAAAGGAAAAACTGGATAACACAAGGTTTAATAAACACAATAAATAGAAGAGATAAAATGTACAAATTAATGAAAAAGACTCAAGACATACACCAAATTGAAGAATTCAAGAATTATAGAAACTTATTAAACAAACTAATAAAACAAGCCAAAGAGGAACCAATAAAAAAAGCTGGCACTAAACAACCCAAAAATAAAATGGCAAACGATCGATGAAATCCTAAACCGAAAAAAAAATAAATCCAAGACCCCAGAAATTGGATTCATTAAAGAAAACGGAGGTAGAACAGTAAACCCTAAAGATAGTGCAAATGAACTAAACCAATTTTTTGCCACAGTAGGCCCAAATCTAGCCAAAAAACTGAAGAAAAACAACGAGAACTTTTACACACAGAAAAAAGACAATAGAAAAATCACCGATCGATATTGATGAATTAAACAGACATATAAACAATTTAAATACAAAAAAAGCAACAGGTCCCGACGGAATCCCAGCTTCAGTACTGAAAACACAATAGATGCTATGAAACTGCAACCTGCCCAACACACCTGAAACAAGCGCAAATTACTCCAATCCACAAAACAGGTGACAAACTAGACCCAAACAACTACAGGCCGATTTCAATAATCTCCAATATAGCGAAACTCTTTGAAAAAGTCTCAAAGAAAGGTTTACCAGCTTCATCACAAAACACATCATCCTAAACAAAGAACAGTATGGATTCAGAGAAAATATATCTACGAGCAACGCGCTAGCAGAATGTACTAAATTTTTAACAAACGCATTAGACGAGGGTTATCGAAGTGCATCTGTCTTTATCGACCTGTCGAAAGCTTTCGATGCCCTAGACCATGATTTGCTTATGCGCAAACTACATGATCTTGGATTTAGAGGAACTACATACAATCTGATCAAGAGTTACCTCACAAACAGAACTCAAACGGTCAAAATCGGAACCCAAAAAAGCAGCCCAAGAGAAATCACGTGCGGAGTTCCGCAAGGAACCATTCTGGGTCCACTGTTCATGAACGACCTTTTCCATCAGAAAATTCAAGGCAATGTGATTGCCTATGCAGATGATACAGCAGTATTTTATAAAGCAGAGACCTGGAAACAAATAGTTTACAAGATAGCCCGAGACATGTAAGTCCTAACCAAATGGTTCTCCAACAACTGCCTCACCATAAACATCGATAAAACCTGCTTTCTGACTTTCAGCTGTTATTCAGACACTCTTCCAAGCATCAACGAAATAAACTTCACCTACGAAGGAAAAACCTCAAAATCGCAGCCAAAGTAAACGCCAAATACCTTGGAATCACAGTCGACAGGCACCTAAAATGGGAAAAACATATCACTAACATCACAAACAAACTACGCTACCTTCCCTTCACAATAAAAAAACTAAGGAATATTCTCCCAACACACCAGCTGCTCAACATCTACCACAGCCTATTCCTACAAATCGCTACATACGGAATAATTGCGTGGGGTGGTACATCACAATACGCAATTAATAAATTAAATACCCTACAAAACCGAATGATAAAAGCAATGTATGGACTTCCAAACAGATACCCCACAGAACTTCTTTACACTACTACTTCCCTGCTAACAATCAAGAAAATCTTCATACTTAACTCAATTTGCTACCAAAACAAAACAGGACTGATAGAACAAAAAATACACAACACAAGACAAGGGAACAGTCGAGTAACAGTTCCATACAAAAACAAGAAAATAGGACAAACATGTTTCGACTACACTGGTACAAAATACCTGAACACATTACCAGCCAACATCAAAGAAGCGAGACATCATCAAAAAACGTTTAAAAAAAAGTAAAAAAACTGGCTGCTAAATAACCCCACGTAAAAATTTCCGTGATTAGGAAACAGAAAAGAAAAGAAGAAAAAAAACCATACATGTTCTTAAAACACCATCAATCATTTACAAAATACTCAATTATAGGATAAGTTAGTTCTAAGACAACTATGTAGGTATGTTAGGTAGGTTTTCTCCCACGAGCAAGAAATTTTTCTTTTGTGGCCTCGCGTGTGGATTGCGGTTTGCATACATATGTATTATAATGAAGTATTGTGAATGCAGCTATACGTAATGTATACTCGAGAAAAGAGAAATAAATATTATTATTATTATTATTATTATGTGAATTTCTGATTTAAATTAAATTGTGATCTTTTTGTAACAAAATCGCATGGTTCCAAATCGATCACATACTACCCAAATATAAAGAATTTCAGTGAAATACTGCGAATTCATTTTGCACATAAAATTTGGTCTATTTCAGAATGTAGTTTTCGTCAGACTGGTTATTCATGGTGACAATCATTAAAAGATACAATGATTACTCAGAAATAATACGCCTTTTCTCATTTTATTTGAACATATCCAGTAGCTTTTTACCAAATCACAAAATGATCATAAATAGTTTTATTAACATTTGGTCAGGACAACGTCTGTCGTATTAGGTCCTGTTATCATTGCGCCCGAAAATATGGAGAAAAAATGCAAGTGGAGTATACAAAACAAAGATGAGAAAAGATGAAGAAGGAAAATTACAAAAAGTAACATTTTGGGAAGAAAGAATATGTAATTTTTTACAAACATCTATGACTGCTTGCTACGCCACTGCTCGTTAATGCGATATCGCCAGATGTGTTCTACCGTTCCTTTTCATTTCATCATTGCAATCTTCTGGAAAACATAAGGCATAGTGAACAGGGTGGTGCAAGTTCAATGTTTCTGTAGGGGAACTCGGTAACTATAACAGATACAAAAAAATTAATGGCGCATCCTCTATCTCTCCTCTTTTTTCAAAGAAATGTTATCGTCTTGTGTTTTCGAATTATAAACAAAAGTAGAAATTTTCATGTTTTTGAAATATGTACATATATTGATTGTTTGTTAAATTGTTTGAAACAATAACGCTTAGGTTCTTCTCTATATAACATGTTTTTTTTTGTTGTGTAAGAGTAAAATAATAAAAGCAATCTTTTTGTAGCTTTCTTTTTGTTTTTTTTTAACAGTTATCTGCTGTCTGTATTCTTTTGTCCCAATGCAAAATATTAATTGGTATTTATATTCATACTTCTCGAATTTTAAAACAATAAAACCTTATTGAAAATTACGAAAAGTGCAACGTGTAAGAATGTGTTATTGTTAGTAATAACAATTCTGATATATGTAGCAGAAGTCTGAAAAAAGCAAAAACAAAGTTGCAAAAATATTGTTTTTGTTGTTTTACCCTTACACAACAAAAGGTGCCCCACAAATATGATTCGCATGTCTCACACGACTTTATGAAATAGCTCGAAGGTGCAAACTTTTTTTTTAAATTAAAAACACCCGTAAATTTGTCTCAAAAAAGAGATCGAGGATGTGCCATTAGTTTTTTTTTTGTGTCACTTATAGTTACCGAGAGAGAAGCGTATCTCTGTATCTAAACAATGGAAAAGGCCTCCATAATCGAAAAAAGATTTTATTAACAATGTTGGAAAATAAAACGACTTAAAATTCGAACTTGCACCGTCAGGGGGCGTAACAGCAATCAAGTAACTAAAAACTTATGCTATCTCAAAACATCAGCGATGAGCTATGAGTTTTCGATTTTAGATCACCGGTTAAGATCTCGGGTAGTTCTGTTCAGTATCATTTTTTCGTATCTGTAGTATTAAGGGAGGGGAAGCCGATGTATTTACGTTTACGTTTTAAAATCTCCTGAACGGTTTAACCAATTTGAAAAGTTTTAGCTCTCATAAAGGAGCATCTCATGGTTTTTTAAAGAAAAGTTTTTTGGATCTGTTTAGTTCTAAATAACTTAACTGGAGAGCGTTTTGGTAGCGAACGGTACTGTTTATTTGAAAAACTCTTGCATAAAGTTACGTAGATTTTACTGAAAACCACATGGTGACATCTCTATCTATTTCTAATTTAAATGAGGAAATATTCAAAATTTGAATACCGCAGTTGAATAAATTTATCTATGCGGAAAAACAAACATAACTGATAACTGGAAATTTTTTCCATCTCTAACGAAGTTGCTAAAACGTTGTGCCTTCCTTTTCATATTGCTCTGACTTAGGATTGGTTCAAAAATTTCTGCAGATTTTGAAACTTGTTTAACAATAACATGAGAAAAACTCAGGCACAGTTTGACTGGAAATAGCTTAGAAATGTTCAATATGTCTTCCATCAAGAATGATGAACACTATTTAAAATCATCCGACGTTTTGAACTAATTCTAGGTCTGAGTGAGTAATGTGTAAAGAAAGACACAACGAGTTAACAAATTTCAAATCTAAGGTTTATTTTTTTAAATTAAAGGTCTGTTTAAGTTCTATAAAGTAATATTTTTTTCAAAAATTGTGTTTGGAAATCGAAGTTTTCATAAGCGCTAAACTTTGCTCTTGTAGGCCATAGTCTGTATGAACTGTTATGTCCAGACGTTTCGTCGATAACTGCGGTTGACATCTTCAGTAGAACTGTGTTACCAACGAGTTGCGGAACGATTTCTTGTCTCTTTTTCTGGATTTTTTACAAACAGTATGAGGTTAAATTAAATTATGGGTTAAGCTTAGTTCGTTAAATTGTTTGACAATAAATTAAAATCACCTATTTTTGTGTTTGGTTTTTCATTACGCGAAATATATATATATCCACAGTCATCGTCTATCTTCCTATTCCTCATGGTCTGACGGCGAGACCCTTGTGTTCACGTACTCGCTCTATTCACCGGATAGACCTAACGTGCTAGCACGTTTTTCTCTCCCTGTGCGTTCAGTATAAGATGAGTGGGGAAATCATAGCGAAATAGCAGCGGTAGTTCCGTTACGCTTACATCCGTTACTTCACTCGATTTTACTTCCCATATTTTTCGTACCCTGGACCTTATATTGATTCTTAAGAAAACTTCAGAAATCCACTTTAAATAAACCTTAAATAGATCTTTAATTAAAAAAAAAAACAGAACATTAGATTTGTTACTGGTTCAACTCAAAAAAAAAAATTATTCTTTTGAATTTATATTTGCATCTTTTGGGCTGAAAATTTACGTATGTGAAGCAATTTTTTGGCTATGGCTCAAAGCTGTTCACTATTATAAATATTGATTTAGGATTTTGTTGACGATTAAGTATAGTTAATATTTAATATTAAATATTGATAGAGACCAAAGATAAACTGCAAACTTATAATATAATAATGTAATATGTGTTAACTCAGAGACGGACTACAATTATAGTTCAAGACGACGATTCATTTTGAAAACTTTTAATAATAAAGATAGGTATAGAACGTTAATCTTTTAATGTTCACAAATCACTAGAAAATCAAACTTTGGTATGAATACGCATGACACAAGTATGTTTCCTAAAAGATGCCCCTACAAGCGAAGAAGGCCTAGACGGACTCTCCCATTTTTAATTTGCGAGAATGCCACTACTATGCAATGATTATGTGTAGAAATATTATAATAGTTATGTATGCGACAAGTGATTTTATAAAAATTTACGTGAAAAAGATAGTTGAGACCTCTACACAAACTATAATGATAGTCGAAGCGAGTTGTATTAAACATGGTTGAAAACCATTTAAATATAGATGATGGATTGAGCATTAGTCCTCCAAAAGTGACCAATCTTTTAGAAAGAAACAACTTGAGTATGCAAATAATATCTATCCCTTTTCTGTAAATCTATGGAAAATAGACCACGCAAAGTAGGTCAGTGGGAAGTTTTATGGAACAAAGGTTGGCGCACATACGTCGATAAGAATTGCCACCTGCTACAAGTATACAAAAGTCCACGAAAATTCTCCAACGGCTTTGTCGCCATATTGGAAAAATAGCCACCAACGTGAACAAATCGGAAATTACTAATCCGATTTTAAATCTCTTTCTTCTGTTCGATTCCCAAAATCATGTGAAAAAATTTGTAAAAAAAATAAATTTTGTAGCGAAAACGTTTAATAACGTCTGTTTATGTTTCTAAAGTTTTTTTAGTGATGTGGCACATAAAAATTTTGCAAAACCTGAGCATTTTTTAATTTTTATTTCCGAGTATTTCTGCGTTTTTTCTTTTGGACTTTTTACTTGTCACAGTCACAGCTGAGTGGGTCCACCTTCGCAGAAACGTTGACAAATTGTGCATCGCAGACGCACGCTGGTGTATGTAAGTCGCTATTTGCACGTTTATTATCTACAAATTACGTAAGCCCAATATTTAACAAGACTGAAATATTATCGTAAAGAAATCTCTCTTTGTGTGTGAATGTGGTAGTTGTATTTTCCGTACCTACCCTTTGTGAGAATATCGAGCAACGAAAACTGTATTTTTTTGTAAGAAACCTTTACATGAAGGTGAAAAAGTGACTGTTAAGCGTAAATTAAAAACAATTTTTAACGCAAGCTTCAGGAGGAAAGAGTCAATAAGAAGTGAATTAATGAATCTTACTGAAAAAAAGGTGCATGTAGAATTCAGGAAACGTTATGTTCGAGAAAGCAGTAGGTATTATATTTTTAGGATAAAAGAAAACAAACATGTACAGAGCTACCATCACTAAGAAGTCAGGAGGAATCATTCCATCTTAAAAGGAATTGCTTAATATGAGATAAAGTAGAGTCTGTTGGAAAGGAGAAAAAGAAGGAAAAAAATATCGAAACCCCATTTCAAAAGCTGCTACTTTGGCCATTAAGGTTAAGCTGGTTGATATTTGCAAAAATTTGGGAACACAGTAATCAAATAAAATTATAGGCAAATTATTAAGCTTTGCGGACTGACAATTAGCAGTAGTCGAGGGAAGATATCATTCAAAATGTTACATATCTTTAATACGTGAACGGCAGCTATATAGTACCATCCCTGCTTCTGAAACAGTTGCTGCAAGTAAACAATCTGCATTTGAATTATTGTACGATTACATTAATAGTAGTGGTGAAGTATTTCCCTCCATACGCATGGCCCCAGCGACCCGTCAACAGCAAATTCGGCGTTACAGTTTGCTATCAGAGAAGCGACGAAACTTATTCAAAAAACTTCAGTTACCTACGGCCAGCCGCTTTTTCAAAAAGCAGCAGAAATGTTACGTTTAGAAGGTTTTCATCTACTAATGCCATTTATAGGAGAAATTTGATGCACTCTGCAAGATTCTGGACTGAAACAATTGTAGAATACACAGATTATGTTTAGTTAACCGTAGCTCGTATGTTAACAGGCTAAGGGCCGTAAGAGCTCACTTTCTTACAGATTGGTCATTTTTACTGTTACTGTTAAGTTAATGTGCCGTTAGCGATGACTTGAAAGAACTGCGCGACCTATATAGTTGTTTCCTCAATGGCAAAACTAAGGATGATAACTAGGAAGCACTGACAACTCTTTCACTGATATTAAAAGTAAAATTGAAAAATAGACCCACTGGACGTGACTTCCACGTTGTGGATACAGTACCAGGAGCTAGTAATAATAATAAAGCTGTGCATTGCAGCTGAACGTACAGTATAGTGGGCGTTGCATGAAACAGCTGATAAAATGATGATTTTATTCTTTCACGCCGCTGGTCATTTTAAATTACGGAATTACATACTATGTTCAGAACATAGAAGTGATAAAGGAAAAATCATTGGATAAGGATTACGAACGTTTTATTTAGAGACGATTCTTTAAGATACGTAGAAGCGAAAAAGTTTGGTATCTAACGTGGGCCGACATGTGTATAGAGCAGTTCCTGATGCGGTCCATGAAAACTGCTGGTGGAATAACACATGGAAGGAGAATTACCAATAGTGTACTAACTAAATGGATAATGACAATGCAGAACTATGAGTTGTTTTCGACTCGCTTTGTAATGTATAAACCGTAGGCAATCAACTAAGCGATACCAGAATTAATTGTGATATGAAAGGTTTCGATTTTTTTTTTGGAGTGGCTGAAGGAGAGCTCCATTTAACACAGAAATAAAGAATTTGTTCCTATATGGATAGGCAGAATAACGGATACATCAGTAACTTGTTACGATGCTAAAGCAATTGGTAAATAAACCTTTTTCTGATTTACCCTTTCAAAAGGAAAACAAAGTGATTAATTACCAATACGGCAAGCATTTTAATAATGTATGGAAGAAAGCCGAATACTGATCAATAAGGAACGATTTTTACTGTATAATCGATTGATAACTCAAAAATCACTTCAATGAACGTTTGATTTACTCGTTCTTCTTCCAACGCAGGATGCCGTTAATCAGTATATATTAAGGTAAATAATTGTGATTTGCTTCTTCAGTACTTTATTCAGTCAATGTTAGACATGAATGCTTAGTCCATTCCTTATATCTACGGTTAAAAACTATCTAAAAAGATTTGTTTTGTGACAAGTGAAAACTTGTTAGAATCGGTAAATAATTGAGAAACTGATGAGCAAAAACTTAATAGACTCTCCTTTCCACAGTGGAAGTTAAAGACAGATAATATAAAAAAATTGGAAAAAGATAATGTATCCATTTTACTGGTACACTAACGTATTTTATAAAAATAGTGATTATAAAAGTTAATATTTAAAATTCACATGTTGCTGAATCCTTTTGTGGTCTAATAAATCTTTTTGCGGGAAGATTTAAATTTGAACAAGTAATATTACAGGCTCGTGGATCCCGTAGTCGTAATAAATGTTGTACGTTGATTTCGATGTTGCATTGATGTTTGTTGAATGCGTGTTCGGGCGCGCTTCGTTGCTGATAAAAATTATATAGGTGGTTTTCAATGTTACTGCGCTGAGTCACTTATTTTTAACACGATATATGTGTATTGTTAAGTGCGCATGAGGGTTTCGACGGGACTTATTCAACAAACGTTGTGGTCAAACATAACGGCAGCTGCTTGTATGTCCCTCCGGGTATCTTCAAGAGCACATGCAAGATAGACATTACGTGGTTTCCATTCGATGACCAACACTGTCAAATGAAGTTTGGTAGCTGGACTTACAATGGCAATAAGGTATAGAGAAAGCTATTGACACATATTGCTGTTTTAATTTATGGTACATTATATATGTAATCTTTTATATATTCATTCATCCTTTAGGTATATCCATTTATATCAGTCTATATGTGTATCTCTTTTTTTCTTGAACTGTTGTTGACTTCAAATATTACTTTGAACCTCGCATCCGTTATTAATTAAATTACCGAAAATATTACAAAAATTTTCCTAATTGTTGGTTAATACCTACACACCAAATTATTTAAAGACAAACTCAAGTTGATGAACCGTAGGTGCAAGAATTTATCTTAATATTTGTACTAAAGATGTCTAAGTCATAGCTATAGATTTTGACGACTAATGGCCTTAAAACTGAATAATATTATTCAAACGAATGTGAGATCATCCAATGATGTTAAAAACGACAATCAATTGTCTCATCCCCGGTGTCAAAAAAAGATAGCTATTTCGCCAAAGCCAAAATTTCTTTAACCAATTCAATTATTTATTGTCCATATATTTTGAAACCACAAGTCAGCTAGCTACATTGTGGTGGAAAGACCAATGTTAAAGAGTAGTAGGTAATCTTATAAACACGGAGAAATATAATACAATCGTCCAACTCACCATAAGCGCCTGTATGTTTAGAGCATGCACGTAATATAACATGGACTCCCGAATAGCGGCCGGGGGCAGTAAGGCCTACTGTTGAGAGAGGGAAAGTAAATATAGGGGATGATCTTATTCTTTCTAAATGCGCCTGCATAAAATCACTTTACCGGCAAAATTATAAAACATGCATTTGCTTTGGTAAAAATTTCAAAAAGAGACACATGCTTCTCGTGCACTTTAGCTTTAAAATTGCACATTGGCTTAAATAGGGATTTCAGGTCCATACCACATCACTTCCTTGCTTTAGTGTCAGCTGGCGGTCTTTCCATCGCAATAAAGCTAAATTTTTTTAAATATGTATATTGTCGTTGTAATTGTGAGGTAATTGAATTTGGCCGTTCTAAGTAACAAATTTTGCTTGATAATAGTTTTTAATTAAACATACTTTGGCCACAGCGATCATATTGCAAACTTTCTGGGCCATTTGGAGTGAATAAAAGAATATTCAAATAAAATAATAAACATAACTATTATGTGTCAATACATTTCTTACAAATCATTTCGTACCTCAATAATGTCTACATCAAGAAAAACTATATTGTAAACTTTGGGTAGCCTATAAATTTTGATTTAATTTGCCATTTTGTAATGTGCATAAATATATATAACTGTCTTGCTAAAAAGTGTAAGAAGTCAGCAACGGATAATTAACCCTTTATCAAAATAGATGTGTTTGCATGTTTATAAGGTATATTATAGAAATCTAAGGTGGCATAAATGAATGAGTATTTAGAAAATGTCAAGTACAATTTCATGTTTGAGTTTTGCTTAGCTCGACCTGGTGCTCAACAATGAAGAAGGTGGAGACCTATCGGATTTCATCATGAATGGGGAATGGTACCTCTTGGGTAAGTATATTTTGTAATTTTTATTAGGAATAATTTCAATACAACGTATTTAAATACCAGGTTTAAAAGGAATATTTGAATTAAACCTATTGACGAGATTATTTAAATAAACTCGGAAGTAACCATGCTCGTATAATGGCTCCATTTAAGTGCTATACTTCATTCGAGTTATTTTTTTTCTGCTTTTACATTTCACTGTTGAAGCAAAATACCTTTAAACCGTAGCAGTAAACTTTTTGGACAAAAATTTGCAATCGAATTGTATAATGTGAAAAAATAAGCATGCCTACATACTTCTAAACTTTAAAAAAGTGTGCGTTAACAAATAGGTGGGGTCCAAAGTTGGCAAAAAGAATTTTTTTAAATGTATGAGCCAGGATATTATTTTTAGAAAATGAAGTTTCAAGTAAAGGTTGTAAAGAATTTGAAAACTTTTACTTGAGACACGATACTGTTAAAGTGGTGATTATTCATATACATCTCTCTTAATAATAAGTTTTATGTTTATCAGTATCCACGGTAAACGTACAACGATATGATATTGCCCATCTATCGGTCTCGCTGTGACATCATTTCGGGACAAACGTTGAAATCGATATATTCAAATGTCAATTGCGACGTCTGATGTACTCCAAATTTTGGGCGTAATAACTTGAATTGATGTGCGAAAAAATATATGTTCTATGTACGTTAAAAGTACGTTTTATTGCACAGAGAAACACCAAAGTGTTATCGCTATATTTTATAATCACAACAAAAAAACAAAAGAAACTTGGGTTAGTATTTTCCGATTAAAAAGTGGATCCTTCATTATAACTCATCAATGCAAGTAACTTTATATATTAACAAAGAGCTTGACTTGATTTCAAGTGGTTATTCCTTGACTATATCAAGTAATTTCACTCTGATTGATATTGTTTGAAATTGATAACTTAATATTACTAAAATGCATGAACTGTTTTTGCAATGCACATATTAAGGTTACTATTTAACGCAAAGCTTGTTGTAAACGAACCTAAAACTTTATTAAATAACGCAGAAATTAAAAGAAAATATTGTAGAATGGCTGAACATCAAAACAATTAGGAGGAATAAGTTTAACAGCATCTGCATAACTTAGCTACAAAGTAGGTTCACAAAGATGGCGTTAAACTTATTATTAAAGTATTAAGGTTAATCCATATTGTCTAAGAGACGACTTTGTTGGGTTGATATTCTTGATAGTGCGACCTATGACGCGCTGACGACTTCATAGGACAAAATGAACGTAGCAAACATTAAGTAAATAAAAATGCTAATAAAACTTATAATTTTAAAAACAAACCATTAAACCTTAACAATAAAACCTGAGGCTTCACTCTCCCGACATGACATTTGTGGAAAACAAAAAGAAAATGTGTGAGCGACTGACTAAACTACAGACCTCATTATACAAGCTTAATAAATAAATAAATTGTCATGTACATTAAAATCATTTCGAACGAGGCTATTAAGGGAATACCCTCATCGGCAGTGGCGGTCGGTGGCATGAAGCAGGTGAGGCCGGGCCTCACCGGAATTCGTATAGAATAAAATAAATGCAATAAAGATTAATATTTGTATTGATTGATTGGATACTTGGTGAAAGTCTAACATATTGGTAGTAAACAAACACACACTTGTAACTTTCACAACTTTATTCTCTAACTTGACACGTGTTTCGCCAACACTGTGGCGTCTTCAGAAATATAAATTGTACGTAAAAATACCTAGGATACATTTCTATAAATATAGTTTTTACGGTGGTAAGTGAAGGGTGGGGAACGGAAATAGATTTAACAATGGTGAATGGTTTATATCTACTTGATCATTGTGTAATTTGTCTGTTTTCTTATATTTATTTATTTCTTTACATTCTAATACATAGTGTTAATTTTATGCCCTTATTTTCTACATGCAAAATTTTTAGGTCTAAATTATATATATGCTTTTGTTCTAACACATGTTTGGCGTAGTTTGAATCAATTTTTCTATTCTTATATGATCTTAAATGTTCGTTTAAGCGAATTCTAAAATTTCTTCCCGTCTGACTTGTATAAATTTTTGGGCACGAGCCACAATTGAGTTGGTTAATGCCAGATTTTTCTAACTTAGAGAATAAGCCCATTATTAGCAGAAATATTCTTGTACAATATAGAATCTACCATTCAAAAATTACCACTATTTAAATGCTGTCTTTATTGGATTAAGTACGTAGACGA
Organism: Agrilus cyanescens; assembly: GCA_947389935.1. Lineage (NCBI taxonomy): Eukaryota > Metazoa > Arthropoda > Insecta > Coleoptera > Buprestidae > Agrilus > Agrilus cyanescens. The sequence continues at coordinate 8,350,714 of OX376704.1, forward strand.
TATCATAATATGTTTCACAGGAGCGGAGAGGCAATTAAATAAGTTCTTTGATCAAATTAATAATGTGCATAAAAATATCACCTTCACAATGGAAATTGAAAATACAGTGAAACCTGGTTAAGTGGGACCTGGATAATTGAGAAACCTCTATTATTGAGAGTTGCAAGGAGGTCCCGGTTCTTTTTCATTAAATTACCTCTATTAATGGGACTTTTTGAACCTGGTTAAATGAGATTTGGTTTCTAAGACTTTTTCGATGTTTACCTCTATAATTGAGACTCTGTAACTCAATTACCTGTATAAGTGAGACAAATTAATCAGGTTTTAACACGTTTTGACATGTTTCGCGCATGCTTTGTTTGTCAGGTTTTGACCTAAAAACAAGGGAACAAAAGTGTACAAAAGGTCCAAACGTAAATATAAAACGTTATCAGTATCTGAAAAATTAAAACTTCTATCAGATTATGATTGTGGAAAGTCGCGTGATGAACTGTCTAGGGAGAATAACATACCAAAGTCAACCCTGTGTAGAATTATTAAAAACAACGAGAAAATTCGGATTACCGATTACTTTAAGTCATAAACTTTACCGTATTGTTTTTATACATACATACATTTACATACATTATGTATGTACATTCATACCTACATTAAATTCAAAACACCAAAAATACGCATTTTTATTAACATTTCCACCTCTAAAAATGGAATAACGGCACATTTCGACCTCTGTAAGCGGGGGCCTCTGTAAATGAGACACCTATAATTTTAAACCTGCTTAATTGGAAAACTGGATTATTGGAAACCCTCAATAATTGGTACATATGTCTTGGTCCCTTGAGATCCCAATTAACCAGGTTTCACTGTAATAATAAAATCAACGGTTTAGTCGTAACCATTTCCAAATTAGATAATAAACACACATTTTCCATTTTTCACAAACCATCACATACAGACATAATCATACACAACTTATTCTGTCACCCTTATCAACACAAATACGCAGCTTTTTACAGTATGTTACACAGATTAATTAAAGTTTCAATGTCTAATACTAACCACAATAAAGAATTAAATTTAATAAAACAAATAGCAATAAATAATAATTACAACACAAATATCATTGACACCTTACTACAAAAAATTTCATACAATCAAACCCTTTCAAACATTTTCCCAGTTACTAAAGACAATATAGATAAGAAATTCATAGTATTAACATTCATAGGTAAACCGACATTAACATATAAAGATAGAAAAATTGCTTCAAACTACGCCAAACATGTGTTAGAACAAAAGCATATAGGGTGTCCCATTTAACCTGACAAATTTTAATAACTCAAAAAATACGCATCGTACCTACGAAAAAATTTCTTCAGACGAAAAGTTGATATCTCCAAGGGGGACATCAGCTTGTCCTATAGTCAGCCCTCTCCCCCATCCCCCGTGGGTGGAATGAGGGGCAATTTCAAAATCCAATATGGAAAACTCCATTTTTTATTACAGATTCGGATTCTGCGATACAAAATACGTAGGTTTTATATCAAACATTTTTTTTTAATCGCGACAGATGGCGCTATAACCGCAAAAAACGAGATTTCTCCCGTTTCTTCGGATCCCGTAGGTACACTTCGGGTTGAAAAACAAAAAAATACGTATTCAATCCAATCTGAAAAAGCTGATGTCCAACCGACTCCCTGTAAAGATCTTTAACGCTAAAATCTTTAATGACTAGAATTTTTTTTTTTGTCGCGAATCAAAAAACATGTTTGATACAAAACCTATGTATTTTGTATCGTAGAATCCGAATCTGCAATAAGAAATGGGGTTTCCCATTTGAGATTTTGAAGTTGCCCCTCATTCCACCCACGGGAGGTAGGAGGGAGGACAGGCTGATGTCCCCCTTGGAGATATCAACTTTTCGTCTGAGGCAATTTTTTCGTACGATGCGTATTTTTCGAGTTATCAAGATTTGTCAGGTTAAATGGGACACCCTATATTTAATTTAGACCTAAAAATTTTGCATGTAGAAAATAAGGGCATAAAATTAACACTATTAGAATGTAAAGAAATAAATAAATATAAGAAAACAGACAAATTACTCAATGATCAAGTATAAACCATTCACCATTGTTAAATCTATTTCCGTTCCCCACCCTTCACTCACCACCGTAAAAACTATATTTATAGAAATGTATCCTAGGTAGTTTTAAGTGCAATTTATACTTCTGAAGACACCACAGTGTTGGCGAAACACGTGTCAAGTTAGACAATAAAGTTGTCAAAGTTACAAGTGTGTTTTTGTTTACTACCAAGATTAATATTAATTTTAAATTGTTTTGTCTTCGTTCGTATTATTATCAAAGCACTAAACTATGTGTTTACAAGAACAATTCTTGAAATACCTTCACCGGAAATAAATCAAGCTAGCATATAACATACCATCTTAAGAAGAAAACAACTCCGAACGCAAGCATTGCGAGAATAGCACGCAAAATGCCTTCGCCGGAAAGGAACTAGCAGAATATCCAGAAAAATATACATAAATACATAATATTCGAGTGTAGAGTAAACTCATTATTACAAATTATTTTTCATACAACAAACAAAATAAGTAAACACATTAAAAATAATAAAGATAAAACTAAAAAAGACGATTTATCAGGTGTATACATACTGAACTGTAACTCATGCAATAAAATACATACCTACAGGTCAAACTGGACGTACGTTCAAACAACGAATTAAAGAACATAAAAAATCTCGAAAACAAATAGCTAGAATCCAGTTACGTTTAACATTTGATAGATGAAAGACATAGTTTTAACGAAAATTATGTTATACTACACTACGTTTATTAGTTTGTGGCGATTACAGTCTACTTCTGTATATAAAAATTTTAGTATTTTTTGAATAATCCAATGTATATTTGTTTTTGAAATCAGTTTGTAAATATTCTTCTTTATAGTTCTTATCTAGCCTTCGACTCCAAAAAATCTGTATTTATAAAACATACTCACTTTTTCTTTTTTATCTACCATTACTATTTCAACTTCTAAGTTTTGTTTAATTAATTGTGTTGTTTATTAAATCTTTTTGTTTACCGTTGTTGCTATTTTATTTATTTCGTCGCCTCCTGTAACAGGACACGTAAGGAGACCAAAAGTTTATTGTATCACTTATGAAGGAGCCTCAAAGAGTGCGAAACAATTGTAAAGTGGATAAAAATTGTGGATATTAAAAACTTTTTATTTTATTAATCAGCACTACTTAATGTTACTCAATATTATTTTATTTTAATATTAAATATGAATTTCCATCAAACAAATGTAAAAACTATTTATATTAATCATTATGAGTTTACTGTACACGAATATTATGTATTTATGTATCTATGTATATTTTTCTGGATATTCTGCTAGTTCTTTTCCACAAAAACAGCTACTGCGACATGAGCTTGATATAATTTATAGCTCGCGAGGCGTTGTTCCAATAAGAAGATTAAAAGTACCACTGCGCTGTAGATATCGATTGCTCACTGTATTCATTCATAACAGTACCTACTGCCGCAGATAGGCACCTCAGGTGCGCTAAAAAGATCTTTCAATTTCAATTCGTGGTTCGACTCGATTCGTGGTTCGACAGAATACTGACCACACATGTCTTATTTCGTAGCCTAAAAAAAGCTAAAACATACTTTATTATACAAATAAAAATACTATAAAAAGTTTCAACAATATATTTAAGAAAACCTCTTACAATTTTTTCGACGAGTCCGTCATTATCAAAGAGTAGGTAAACAAGTATACTAAATTAAAAGTTAAAATGAACGACTTAAATACATATTTGATTTGATTACAAATATACATACATAAACATCTTTCTGACAATTACTTCAATATTAGCCTATATGGAATTTTCGAACATTATAATATCAAGTCATAATAAAACTATTGTATTCTATGTAACAGTAGGGGTGTATCATTTGAGCACAATTCTTTCTGGTTATTTACTACATTTTTTCCTTCCGATAAAGCTTTTTTGCCCGACGTGAATTAATTTAATGTTATCTTCGTTTAATGTATGCTCGTTGATATTACAATGTTCGGAAAAGCCAGTAGAATTAACATGGTTTTTTATGCTGTTTACATGTTCCTTAATTCTATGTTTTAAGGCTCTGCCACATTGACCTATGTATATGGCATCGCACTGGTTACAATTTAATTCGTAGACACCACTTTTGCAATCAACGTCTGTTTTATCTTTATTGTGTACTAGTAAAGTTTTTAAATTAGTTTTATTAACTTCCACTGTTTTAATATTCAATGTTTTTAACCTACGTTTAATTTTATTGCTTACATTTTTTATGAAATTAATGGAACAAAAAGTATTTTCTTTATTTTTATTTGTTTGGCTGTATAACATGTCTTTAGCTTGATTTTTAAGTTTTTTGTTTAACATATTATGTATTAAATTAGTGTCGTAGCCATTTTTGTAAGCTAGGTATTATTTGTAATCAAATCAAATATGTATTTAAATCGTTCATTTTAACTTTTAATTTAGTATACTTGTTTACCTACTCTTTGATAATGACGGACTCGTCGAAACAATTGTAAGAGGTTTTCTTAAATATATTGTTGAAACTTTTCATAGTATTTTTATTTGTTTAATATGTTTCATCAAAAATATACCAAAACTAGTTTATTAATTACTTTATTATAACTACTAGTTGAACCCGTCCAGCATTGGACGGTGGTGCATAGCATTTTAAGAAATAATAATCAGGGCGAAAATTTAATAACATAACGTCACTTGCTGTTCCTTTGCTTCTTCATTAAGGGCCTACATTGTTAAGCTATTTCTTTTTTTATTTACACACCTTATAAACGTTTCTAGGTGTTTGTATGCTTTTACCCTCACCTCTCCGATTTTATTCAAATTATATAGTATGTAAGGTAGTAGTGGCATATATGGCCCAGTGGGTAATATGGCCCACATGCCCTAAAACCACTAAAAAATTTTGTACTTGCGATTTGTCAACTCTGTTCTGTCTAACTAATCCTGAGTATAACCACAGTTAAAATTTTTCCATTCCGCAAGCACACATGAAGGTGGTACTGAAGTTTTAGTCGAACCATTCACGAGTGCGGGTGCAAATAGCTAAATTTCTTTTTCCTTATGCTTTCGTCAATATTTGATTATAATTTGCTTTAAAAACTTTTAAAATATCATTTTTTATATTTTTAAAGTAAAATGGCTTATATGGCCCACTACCAATTAGGTACATATGGTCTGTGATAGGGATGAGCAGCGACATATGTGCATGTGCGTGGTGTGCAAAACATGGTATCACGAAGATTGTGTTGGTGTTGAACATGACGATTTCGACGATTTTGTGTGTTCGAAATGCGCACTATCTCATAATTATAAAATTAATAATACACTGAATATTTTTTAAACTTTTTAAACTTTAAAAAGTTGAAAAAATCATGAGTATATTATTAATTTTATATCATGAATTTCAACCAAGTAACAGTAGACTCGATCTCATATCATAATTATAAATTTAACTGATCGGGCCATATAATCCGACCGGTTGTTTAATATAGCCCATCTGCAGGAGTTTTGTTTTCTTTTGATATTTTCTTATTTTTGTTATGTTTTTATTAATAAAATGTTTTAGACAAGCTGGTCTTGTGTTTGCTACATAGTTACATTTAGTTATTATTTTTTAGCATATTTTTATTCAATAAAAACAATAAGGTGGGCCATATATGCCTCTACTACCTTAGTATTGGCCGCCCCGAGCAAGAATATATTTTTCGACATTGAAAATTGAAACTCCTGACAACATATAATCGATCTTTCTAAAAATCGACAGCTTCGGGCAGAATAGAAAGACCAAAGGAAGTGTGATCGGTGGTAGTGCTATAGGAAGTACGGTGGTTGGGAGTTGGTGGCTGTATAGGCGTCGGGGGGGATGTTGGGGGTAGGTTAAACGATATCAATACAGTGAACGTTGGGATGTAAGGGTTAGGGGTCAAATTATACAAGGGTTGGAGAAGATTACGGTAGGGGGTGGGTGTACGCGTAAATGTCCATACACACAACCTCTACCCTACCCAGCCCCTGTATTCTTGAAAAAAATAATAATACCGTTAGGATAAGTAGTGCGAGGTTGTTTGGGGGTTGAATTTTTAATTAATCAAAAACTAGAGAGTGCGTTGTAGGTGGTAGTTGCAAAGGGTAGTGGTTACAGGGGGTGGGCATTGAAGGGAGTCAAAAAGTCTCCCCCTACGATACCCTTGAACCCATCCCAAACTTTTATTCTTTCAATAACACTATGCACAACCACCAACCCCAACCACACTACCTCCCACAACACCCCCGCCTCTCACACCATCTTCATCTACTTTTTTTCCTGCTAGAAGCTCTCAATTGTAGGAGTGTATGGAAGTTGAATTTTCAAACCATATGATGCGGTGTTTGCCGCTCCCAACGTATATGTACATTGGTGGAAGTAATGCGTACAATTATCACGTTTATGCTGTTTCGAATACTATCCATGAAGGCTTGGACGGTGGTGCATTGCACTGTAAAAAATTAAATCAGAAGGACCACTTTGTACCGTAACCTGACGGTAGTGCAAGCACTTACTCCATTAGTGTATAGCACTTACCTTATTAGTGCATAGCGCTTATCCTATTAGTGCACAGTACCTATAGAAGGTTTGTGTCGAATTTCATATGTATTTTTTTTATTTCGGTTGACCTAACAATCGTACAATAATTCGAGTAAAACAACAAACCTTTGCTATGTATTATATACAGCGTACGGCACATGTAATTTTTTTAAAGAGACTCACCCCTTATATATCAGAACGATTTTTGCACTATTCTGTTGCTTCAAATATGTAGTTATTATTTAAGTATATCCGCATTGTGAGCTTCAACAAAAAGGAAAAAGGACAAAAAGAGTAGAGGAACTGTGGTGGGTGGGCGTGTTACAGTAAAGAAAGCGTTGTAGGTGTTGCTAAGGGATTAGACAAAAGTGGAATATACAAAGTAACTTGCAGTAATTGCTCAGCATTTTATTTGGGTCAGTCAGGCAGATCCATCAGGGTTAGATTAAAAGAACATTTACAGGCCATAAAAACAAAAAAAGATACGACAGACCTTAGACATAATGTAGATTTAAATTCAGCCAAATTATTGCATAATGCCCCTAAAAGTTTTAAATTAAATTTATTAGAAGCTTTAGAAATTAAGAAGGCCATCAAAAATAAAAGTAATATTGTAAACAACCAGGTAGAATTTACAACGGTCGATTCACCCTTATTATTAGTGGAATTCCCCAACATTTAATCTTATTTGTACTTCACAGTTGTACGTTGCCTTGCATATTATTATTCGTAGGTTTAGTTTTTAAATTCATCTATAAATACCGGTACATATGATTCCGGGACAAAATCGCCTCTTTCTGATACCTGGATACCTGGGGTAATTAGCAGATGGGTCAAAATCGCCTTTGTTATTACATTATATACAAATGCTTATATACTTATCATGTATGTGTATGTTATGTATATTATTTACCTTCACACTTTTAACAGGCTTATTTAAGAGTGTCAGTACATGCGTTATATACATATATACTGCCCCTTGTTTTACACTTTTAAAAAGCTTCTTCATTTCGTGTATTTGTCTTCCATGTCTATTGTAAAACGCCATTAGTAGTGGTGGTTTGTTGATTTATTCGAATATTGAGATCGTGTAGTGTTTGCTTATTTTGTAGATTAGATACGGAATTATTTATAGCCTTGTATACACACCCATCCTGAACCGTAACCTATTTTTTGAAGCTCAAAACCAGTACGAAGACATTTGTATATAATGTAATAACAAAGGCAATTTTGACCCATCTGCTAATTATCCCAGGTATCCAGGTATCAGAAAGAGGCGATTTTGTCTCACAGGCGATTTTGTCATAGGCGATTTTGTGCCGACACAGTACATATATTTTAGAACTTTAGTAACAGATTTTTACTCTTGATAATGACCGGAGACGGTCGAAATAATTGTTGAGTCTTATCAATAAATTTTAGTGAAACTACCCAGTTGTTTTTTGTTACTCAAATTAATTTGTAATTATGTTCTATTTTATTAATTATGTTTTTCAAATTTTTATTTATTTTCACTTCAAAACTGTTATTAATTTTTATATCTAATATAAACAAATTCTCGCCTACATGGATCTTTCAAATAAAATTTAATTTTTTTATTAATATCTATTAACAATGAAATATCGAGAAATATTTAGTAATGGTGATTTTAAATACATTAATATAAATTAAATTCAAGAACCATTTACAAATTACCTCAAATTAATGAGGAAAATGCTATTGCAGTCATCATTAATTTTTTTTTAATTCATACAATCTTGATTATTATTGTTATTTAAAACGCTACAGTCGTTTTAAAATAATTTTTAAAATCCTATTTCCAAAATGTATTTTTTTTTTAATTAAAATTAAATTTTATTTGTCACAACTTTAAATTCCAAATTCCAAACAACAAACCGATTTTTCTGAAAGGTGAGAGCTTCGGGCAGGAAAGGAGAAGGTGAAAGTGTGTAATGGGTGGAGGTGCTGTAAGAGGTGCGGTGATAGGGAGTTGGGGTAGTAGAGGGAGTGGGATGACGTTGGGAGTGAGTTAAATTTTATCGAAAGAGTGAAAGTTTGGGATGTCTCCGAGTGTTTTTCAGGGTGGGAGGTTGTAGGGGGTGAGGCATAGACCCCCTAAAAGCTCTACACCCTGCAACCACCAACTCCCACAAGCCCCATCTTCTACAACCCCCACCATCAACCCCAACAGCACTACTAAATACTACATAATAAATAGTAAAAGTTATGTAGTTATAGTTTATTGTACGCTTTGTAGGTCATTCGAAATAAAAAGAATACATCTGAATTAATATTAGTAGTAATAAAAACCAAAGATGTCACTAGAGCGCCATCTATGGTAAACGCTATTTAATAACAGGTACTGTAGTGTTCAACAATATTTTTGATAGTATTATTAGTACTACAGCAGTCAAAAAATGGGGTGTGCGATGAAGGGTTGCGATCAGCTTAAATAGAAACGTGGTAATTGTACGCTTTTACTCCCACCTCTCCGTTTCGCTTCAAGTTTTAGTATGTTATGGTATTCGTCGTCCCTAGCAAGATAATTCATATTATATTGGGCGTGGAAACAACCCCTTAACATGGTTTTCCGCTTTGAAGATTCAAATTCCAAACATTCAAAAAATTGGGAGCTTCGAACAGGAAATAAGAGAATAAAGGTTGGATGTAAGGGGAGGAGGTGCAGGAGGAGGGAGTTTGGTGGGGGTTGGGTATTGTGTAGCGGGAGAGTTTTTGATTTTTAAATTTAGTAGGGACTTTTATAGTTTAAAAGTGTAATTTTAAAGTTCTGTTAATAACATTTAATTATTAACAAAAAAAATAAAAAATTAGGTTAGAGTTTTAGATAAATATTTAATTAGTATTATATTAGCTTAGAACTTTACAATATTATTATTTAAATTAAATGGTTATGCTAATTTAAATTTTTGGAACTCACTTTCAGAAAATTATTTATGCTCGAATTAATAAATTCAATATCTAAATTAAATAAAATAATTGACATTTAAAAAAATTGTATTCTATCACATATAATTACAGTATATTTATATATTTTTGTTCAGCTTAACATGCTCTACAACATACTACAAACTCAAAGTAATCTAAGATCTGGGGGCTAAGGTCAACCGTTACCGTTAAAATCGCAAAATTCAAAAAAAAAAAAAAGAAATTTGTCTCGGGATGGGATTTGAACCAACTATCGCTGGAGGTGAAGCGGTAGCATTTCACTAGTTGTTTCTGCCGACATCCTTAACTTGCTGCAGAATTGCAGATTCACTGAAGGAGCGCCCTTCCTGAACCATCGTCATAAAATATAAACATCCAATCCACTTTTAATAAACAGAAGAAAGGTCAAAGTTTTCTAGAACTAAAGACTTCTATTTAACTATTTATTTACAAATTTGTGGATTTTGCGACCCTTACACATACTTTAACAAAAAAAAACTTTTTAATCATGTAAATTGTTAAAAATTAATTTTGTACTGATTAAGAAAATGAATGGCGCAATGATCAAATGAAAAAGAGAACAAAAAATTTAGTCAAGTTAGGTCGGGCGCCACTCTGAACAACTCAAAGAAAGAAAAAAAAACAAAAGTTAAGTGCCACGGGAACTACAAGAGCTATGGTTCGATGAACAATAATGAGAGACAACTATACGGTTCGAAATCCCCTGAATTGAAACACAATAATAAAGATGATTTTATAATAATTTAAGTAAATACTTTACGAACAAACTAAATGTAGAAATCAAGATAATAACAGCGCATAAAATTAATCAAAAAATAAGGACATAATTTTCGCAAGAGTAGAATCATGGAAACAAAAAAGGGAAATAATGATTAACAAAAACAGACTCAGAGATACAAAGATATATATAGAAAATGAACTTACCCAAAAAGAGAAGAAGATACAACAAAAAATATTTGAAATAGCAAAACTAGAAAAAGAAAAAGGAAACGGGGTAAAAATTGGCTACAAGAAACTTAAAATAAATGATGAATGGCATAGATGGGAGGATAAAAAAGGAAAATTAGAAGCAAAAAACTAACGAAAATGGAGAAGGTAGAAGATATAATGAAAACGACCGAGCAAAGAAAAAGAAAAACGAATATGGATGAAGATAAAAATAAAAGAAAGAGAAAAACTGAACCTCCAAGAAAAAAGAGAAGAGATAGGAATAGGAACGTGGAACATAGAAATTACAGAAGAAATGAAAAATCACAAAATCAAAATACTAGGAATAAGCGAAACAAAGAAACTGGGAAAAGGATACACAAAACTAACAAACAACTATTACCTTTACTACTCAGGGATGACACAGGCAGAAAAGAGAGTAAAAGAGGGAGTAGGGATAATAGTAGAAGAAGAAATAAACCAAATGGTAACAAACTTGGAATCAATAAGCTATAGAATAATTATTAAGAATACAAGCAAAAGAAAAAATAGTCATAATACAGATTTATGCACCAATAGAGAAAACAGAAGAAATAAAAATGATATAATTCTACAACGAGCTACAAGAAACAGTAGACAAAGAAAGAGAAAACTGCGAAAATATAATAATAATGGGAGATTGGAATGCAAGAATAGGAAGAGATGAAAACGCAGGAATGGGATGTATGGGGAGTTATGGAGAAGAAATAATAAACAGAAACGGCCGAAAGATGTTAGAATTCTGTCAAACGAATGATATATTAATAGGAAACACCTACTGGGAACAAAAGCTAGAAGAAAGATATACTTTTAGAGCAGAAGAAAGAAATGCGAAAAGCATAATCGACTATATTACATATACACAAGAAATAAGAAAAGAAATCCAAAAAGTTCAGACAGAAAAAGATGCAGAACTATCAACACACCATAGACTAGTAAAAGCTATCTGGAAAATGAACAAAAATGAAAACAGAACAGAGGAAAGAAAGGAATACCGAAAGATAGCAATTAATAAACTAAGAGATGAAAATAAAAGGAGAGAATATCAGGCAGAGATAAATAAATCTTTAACAAACATAGAGTTAGAAGAAAAAATGACAATAGAAGAAAGATGGAAAAAATTTAAAGAAAGCATAATAAATAAAGCAACGCTAATTTGTGGAACTATTAAAACAAATAAAGAAAGGAAAATGACAGCGTGGTGGAATGAAGAAATAAAAGAGGAAGTGAAGAAAAAGAAAGAAGCTTGGATAAGATATAATAGAGACAGAACAGAATTAAATAGACAAGATTACATAAACAAAAGAAATTATGTAAAAAATCGAATAAAGCTAGAAAAGAAAAAGAGCTGGGAGAAATTTAGCAAAGAACTGGAAACAAATTTCAAAACAAACAATAGACTATTCTGGAATAAATTAAGAAATATGAAAACAACTCAGAAAAAAGAAATAAAAGAAATGAAAAACGAGAACAACCTGATTAAAACAGAACCCAATGAAATAATGAAGGTATGGTGGGAGTACTATAACAAGAAGTTTGGAACAAACGAGAAAAAGGAAATAATAAAAAACACAGAAGATACACAAGAATACAAAATTGAGAGAGAAGAAGCAATAAGCAAAATAAAAATAGGAAAAGCAAGTGGAGAAGATAATATAGAACCAGAAATGATTAAATGGATGGGCCATAAGTGGTTATGGAAAATATGTAGAGAATCATGGGAAAAACAGAAGATACCAGAAGAATGGGAGAATAACCTAATAATACCAATATATAAAAAAGGAGACTCCACCAAATGCGAAAACTACAGAGCGATATGTCTATCAAGTGTTTGCTTTAAAGTATATACAAGAGTGGTGGAAGGAAAACTACGAAGAATAATAGAAGAGAACTTAGAACAAGAACAAGCAGCTTTTAGAACAGAAAGACAAACAGGTGACAACATATTCGTACTAAGAAATATTATAGAAAGAAAAATAAATGAAGGAGAAGAACTATTTCTAACATTCATAGATTTAAGAGCAGCTTTTGACACAGTAAATAGACAAAGCATTTGGGAGAGCCTAGAGCAAATAGGAGTACCAAAACAGATCATAAAATCAATAGAAAGCATATATAGAAAAGTAAAAGGAAAAATACAAATAGCAGGCAGGAGATCGGAAGTTTTTGAAATGAAAAAGGGACTGAAACAGGGAGACAGTCTGAGTCCTTTACTATTTATAATAGTAATGGACAAAATACTGAAAAACATCAAAGAAAGAATAAAGGGCCTAGAAACAACAATAGGATACAAAAACCTAACACCAATTAAAATCAATTGTCTACTATACGCAGATGATATAGTTATAATAGCAGATAAAGAAATTAAAAAGCAAAAACTAGTAAACATATGGATAGAAGAAATAGAGAAGATGGAAATGGAAATAAACATAGATAAAAGTAAAATGATGATAATAAACGAGAACAAAAATATCAAAACAGAAAGAGAGATAAAATGTAAGGGAAATAAACAAGAGAGAGAGTAAAAGTATATGAATATCTAGGAACTATAATAACACAAGATGGAAAGATAGACGCGGAAATAACAAACAGAGCAAGAAAGGGAACAAGAATATACTATACAATAAATAAAACCATACTAAGTAATAAAGACATAGAGAAAGAAACAAAAATACCAACTCACAACATAATAACGGTACCAACCATAACATATGCAAGCGAAAACTGGACGATACAAAAAGAACACCAAAAGAAAATAGAATCAATTGAAATGAAACACCTACGTAAAATAGCAGGCAAAACAAAATGGGATAGAGTACGAAATGATGAAATAAGAGAAATGGTGGAACAAGAATCAATAATTAAGAAAATAGAAAAGAAACAATTGAAATGGTATGGACATATCGAGAGAATGGACACAGAAAGAATAACTAGAAAAATACTAGAAACAAAAACCAGTAGGAAGAGGAAGAAAGGAAGACCAAGACGAACATGGATAGAACAAATAGTAGAACTGGGAAAACATCGAGGAAAAACACAAGAACAAATGAAAAGAATAGCGCAAGACAGGAAAATATGGAAGAAATGGGTTGAAAGCAACCCAAACTCCGACGCCTGAAAAGGCATAAGGAGAATGGAGAAGAAGAAGAAGAAGTAAACAATAGAAATTTTAAATTACAATGAAAAGACCAAAATGGGTTGTTAAAAAATATTGTAAAAAATAACAGAGCTCGCAAGAAAGAGATTAGGGTGGATAGGGAGAAGGATTCTGTTACGTCGTTGTCGTAAAAAAAAAAAAACATGTGGTGCAACAGTTACATA